>OZ012739.1:435877713-436196591 GCA_963859935.3 Lathyrus sativus | reverse complement strand
TTGTGGATTTGACGTGTCAACACATTACACCCACTAGGTCAAAGAAAGTGAAGGTGGATGATATTGCAATCGTGGAGGTGGGACCCTGCAATTTTTAAAGTCAAAATTTGGATCGGGTGAACAGATCATACAGATTGGATGATGGGCTAAAAATAAACTCCAACATGATTGTGGATCTGATTGGAGATGGACCAAAATTTCTACCTAAGCCTAGGAAGAAGAAATCACTTCTTAACATTTATGAGAAGTTAAAGATACCTTTTTCACCCTCATACTTCTCAATACTTGCTTTAGCTGAGAAACCAATATCAGAACCTGAAATTGGTCCATCTCTTCCATCAAGAATAGATCCTAGTCCTATTAGTTCATTTGTTAAGGATTCAATATCTCATTACTCTGGAGATTTGGTTTTATGTTGCGATTCAATTAAAGATTCTGATGTAAATCAGAGTAATTCTCACATACTGAGGAAAATTCAAGGAGCTCTGTGCAAAATATGGGAATCAATTAAAAGGTTAGGGATTGAATAAGAAGAAGATGAAAAGGTCTTTGAAAGTATAATTAGAAACTGGAAGAACAATGATAGACTACATATTCAGAAGAGGGCTGCAGAACCAGGTAAATGAATTTTATCACTTATAACATTAGAGGATGTGGAGGTAGCACAAAACGTAATAGAATCAGAAAAATAATTACTAGTGGAAATGCTGATATCTGCCTACTCCAAGAAATAAAATGCAAGAATATGTTAGATAGTATAGTTCACAGCTTGTGGGGTCAAACTGATTTTGAATGGTCAACAACCAATTCATCTTAACAATCAGGTGGCTTGTTGATGATTTGGAGAAAAGAGTCCTTTTCTCCCATATTCAGGTTTAGAGGGGAGGGATTTTTGGGTCTGTTTGCACTATGGAAAAGAAGACACATTTACATTGTAAATATTTATTCATCTTGTAACTTGTTGGAGAATAGAAACATGTGGTATGAAATTCTGAAATACAAGGCTAGTTTGGAACTAGGGGATTGGCTTCTTGGAGGCGATTTCAACATAATTAAAAATTCAGAAGAGAGCAGTAGCAAACAAGCACACTCGAGAGCTCGAGAGCAGAAATGGACGATTTTAGATCATTCATTATCTGATGAATTTGGTTGATCTCCCTACGTCAGGAAATAAGTTTATGTGGTTTTGCTTGAATGGAAAAAATCATAGTCGCCTGGACAAGTTTTTACTCTCGAATGATCTTTTGAAGGATTGGAACACTGCTTTATAAATAGCTGGTAACCAAGAAGTTTCGGATCATAGACCCATGGCTCAAGGCTAGAAATGTGAATTGGGGACCTAAACCCTTTAAAGTCTTCAACTGTTGGTTTGAACATGAGGATTTTATGGCTTTTGTCAAATCAGTTTGGAATTCACTATCGATTGAAGGCAATGTTGCATTCATACTTACGAATAAATTCAGAATGCTTAAAGCTAAACTCAAATGGTGGAACAAACATATATTTGGAAGACTTGATCTTAACGTGGAGCATGAGATAAATATCATCAATAACGCTGAAGACTACCTGGCCATAGATTAGAAGTTGTTTTAGATTCAGAGATTAATAAGAGAGGGAAAGCTCATATTAACTTTTGAAAGCACCTGTGTATTAGAGAAAGCATCATTAAACAAAAATCAAAAGTTAAATGGATCTAAGATGGCGATCAAAATACAAAATATTTTCATGCTATGCTCAATCATAGGTTCAGGAAAAACTCGATTTCATCTGTTTTGGTTAATTCTGCCTGTGTGGATGAGGTCTACTCTCTTAAACAAGCTGCAAGAGATAAGTTTAGTAAGAGATTTCATGCCAAAAATACCTACAGACCTGAACTGGATTTTACTGGTATCAATAGATTATCTGCTAAAGATGTAATTATGCTAGAAGACAAATTTTGTGCTGATGAAATTGGAGAAGTTATATTCAAAGAGGACGGAAACAAAAGTTCAGGTCCATATGGTTTCAACGTCGAATTTATTAAGAGATGTCAGAATATTGTTGGCAAGGAGGTGGTAGATTGCACCAACAAATTCCATGATTCAGCCTGGTTACCGAAAGTCATTTCTTCTTCTTTCTTGGCTTTAATCACCAAAATGGAGAATCCAAAAAGCTTTGACGATTATAGACCGATTACACTTACTGGATGCATATATGTTGAAGCAGTAAAGCAGCAAGCAAAAAATATTAAGTACCCAGTTTTGTCGTCTCCACAGGGATTGATGCGATGAAAGAGCTCCATTCAACGGTTTCTATATTTCTAAACTTTTTGTTCAAAAGGTTTGGTTTAAAAGGTTCAAGGAACCATAAATAAAAGGCAGAAAACATAAAGACGGAAAACATAAAGTAAAGACTGAAATATAAACGGAGCCTTGTTGGGATTGGATCTCATCAATTGATAACACATGCATTCTTTTGATCAAGTTAAACACAAAGCAATCATTCGTCTAATATCCTCATGTATCACCCATGATAGAGGTCATCTCTAACACAACGTCGAGAGAACAACTGTGTTGTCTCATTGGTGATGTCTCACGCAAAAAAAACACAACATAGAGCATTAGGAACTGATACTCACGCAAATGCTAAAATTAAATCTATGTCTAGAGTTTAGGACCTAACAGGTAATCATCCAAGATCCAGATCTGAAGAGTACATGTCTATAGCAATTCAAATCAAAGATAAACAGGTAAGCAAAGATGACACCCATATCAGATAAACGATTGTTTCATATAAAACACAATGATCAGAATACGTACATACGCTTAACCCTTTTTACATATATTCATCTAATCTGCCAAATGCAGGTGAACGTCGTTATTCATCACTATTATCACGCACCCGTTCAATATCGTATTGATCCTACTCATGCTACCCATGCTACTTAATCAATATAATACAATAGAAGATACAATGAATATCAACTTACAAAACCATGTCAAAAGTTTGTTTGTTGATAGATGAAAATCTTAGATCAAAGATGTGAAAAGGTTGTGTCAAGACCCACATGTTGCTACTATGAAAAAAAGAGGCCGGCAATGACAGAAGAGTCGCCAGCTGTCGCTACTGCGAAAAAAGAGGCCGGCAATGACAGAAGAGTCGCCACCGTTCGTTATTTATCCCAAAGAGAGGGAAAGGTAACGATCAGAGAAAACCTACAAAAAAGGGATAAGATCGGTCATTGCAACCAAATCTCGGGTTCGGGAGTCGGTTACGCAAGGGGAAGGTATGAGAACCCCTCACGTCCGTCGTACTCGACAGGATCCACGCTTGGTTATCTATCTAGAAGGTGTTTAAACTATCTAGCTAAAGGTCAAGGGACAAAAGAAAAGAAAAGAGACTCGGCAGAGCATCGCCGCTCTGTGCCTACGTACTCCCTCGTGCAATGGGAAAGTCAGAGTCAACGTAGTTCGGCTAACTACAGGCGAATGGGGGGAAGGTTGCTCGCCGAGACATTGTCGTCTCGTGCCTATGTATTCTCATCTGGTATGATAAATCAGAGCAAACGTAGTTCGAGCTAACCAGAAAACCGGTTGGTTCAAAATGTTTTACCCGAGCAGGGTTAAACCTTCGTTCTAGCAGTTAGGGAGGATGCCTTTTTGCGGTAGAACAAAAGCTTAACAACACTCTTTTATGAAAAAAAAACATTCCATTATTAAGATCCCGAAGGATAAAAAGATTTGATGTATTTTTGTGTTTTTTAGAGAAGAAGTGTTTTGAGTTTGATTTGTAACTCATGTTGCACTAGAGACTATGACTTAGGAGCGAATGCGTCGCATATCACCCTAAGGGTGTACACTAAACACTATAGGAAATTGAGAGGAAGCCACTCAATCACCATTTCCCAAGTAGCTTAAGGCTCGTAGCGTACAACATTCATTAGCCTTTATTATGTGTTTTGAAATGGTTTGAAGATGAGAAGAGAAAGGACACACTAAAGGGAGACTAACTCAAACCTAAAAGTTGTCATGCAAAGTGGACTTAGAGTTAGGATGAAAGGGAATGCTACCTAATGTTATCATGCATGATTTAGCACCTAATGTCTATCATAACCTCTCTTGAATAAGAGAGATTAGAGATCCTAAGGGAAGAAAGACAAAAGAAGAAGAAGAAGAAGAAGAAGAAAGAAACATGAAAATGCAATTATGCAAACATAGAATGCACAAATAGGATGAAAGTGAGGGAGGAAATATGTATGGGGAAGTAGCCTCCACAAACCCATCTCAACCTCAAGCATGCATATGATAAATGCAAAGACGAAAAGAGAAGGAGATGCACAAAAATGAAATCACACAAATGCACCAAAGGTGGGATGAAATGGCCTAAACCATTCAAACATCAACCACAATATCATAAAGCAATCAACATGAAAAGAGAAATGAATCCCAACTCAAAGAGGAGTTGGAACATGAGAAGAAAAAAACAAGATATCCCCAAATATCATTCAACCAAAGCATCATCATGATTTGTGCAAAAGATGCACCAAAAGGTCCTAAAAGGTTCACATTTTAAGACAAAGCTTCAAGTACCTCCTAAGGAGGGACTAAACCATCTCAAATGTGATCCTTAAGTCATGGGACAGAAGTAGGTATGAGAGGAGAGTGCACAAAAGCAAAAGGATTCACACCAAAAGGAAATGCAAGCACATACACAAAAGAATGCAAAACAAACCACATATGAAAACCCTAATTGAAAACTCCAAAGGATGCACAAACTTGAACAAGTAAAACACAATGTTATGACCTAAAATTGACAAAGCAGCAACCTTAACATGTTAACAACATGAATCCAAAAGGATTGAGGGCTCAAAGGATCCATAAATGTCATCTCCAAAGCAAACTAGGTCAATGTGTGTGTATGAACCTCCCTTAGGGGAAACTTGACTTGCAAGTTACCTCAAAATTAGGAAAAAGATTAAAAAATAACCAAATAAAATGCAAGAAGTACCTTAAGATGTTGGAAACTAGAGGCCAAGAAATTACAATCAAAGTCACTTCACAACATCACCAAAGAATTTGATTCACAAGGGTGCCCCATTGTGAAGGAGGATTGTCGAGGGTCAAATGAAATGCTATCAAAGTCAAACCAAAACTCAATGAAACAGTGGAAAAATGGTCCTAAAAAATAACTCAACTCCTTGTCAACATGAGGATTTATTTTCAGTCATTGGATTAAAAGGAAGAATTAAAAACAAATCAAGAACAAGACAAAGTCAAGAAATAGTTCAATTAAAACACCTCCAATTGATAAATCCTTTTTAAATTGAAAAATAATTCAAAAATAAAATAAAAATTCCTAAAATTAGAGGACATCTCAAAGTGTTCAAAAAATATTTTTGGTGAATTTTATCAACATTGGAGGTATTTTATTTTGAATTAAATCTAAACAGACAGAAAAAAAAATAAAATAAAATAAAATAAAGAAACAAAGGGGTGCAAATAGCATATGGATCAGGCAAAAACAAATGGGCTGTGCAGGGAGGGGGTGTCAAAAGCAATTTAAGCCCAGACTGGTCCAAGGCCAAAACGTAGCGCATCACTAATGCGCTGGCAGTCAAACAAGACATGTTGGAAGGTCAGACGAGATCCCAGCCGTTGATCTCTCTCAGACAACTCGTTAACCATCATGCGTGGACAGCCACATAAGCAAAACGTAGGAACAAACCAGATGTCGGAACCACTGTTCCGGACATCTTCTTCGATGACCACTTCGGCGAACCAGATCCAAAACAACACCAAATCAAACACAATTTGAGTCTAAAATGATCTCCAAGTCACGTAGATCTCAAATCTACCAACCATTTTCATTGATCAAGCGAGAATAAGCTAAATCGAAGAGAACAAAAAACCGAGCTCAAAACTGAAAACACACCAAACATGAACAACTATGATCCAGCATTTGCCTACCTAGGTAGGACTTCAGAATGCAACAAAAATGGCAGTGAATAGATGCATAAAATAAGAGAAATTTTGATTAGAAGCTTACCTAACGGAGTCTCTCCGTTGAAGCTTCTACACGTGATGAAGCTTGATGAAATGCTCTAGATCCACTCAAGGAAGCTCACTGAAGATGATTATGGCCTTGAATTACTTTGAAAACGCCTTAATTAGGATTCACGATTTTGAAATTTTGCTTGCTTGCTCCAACTGCAACTGAGCTCTCAGGGCACGAAATAGCATGAATGAATGCTCAAAATTAATTTGAACTTTATATATGATGGATTGGCAATAGTTTGGAGGCCCAATTGTGGCTGAATTGAGTAAAATTCAAAAATGCCCAAATCTGATTTTTGGAGCTCATGCACACGTGAAACAGTCTCAATTCCCCTTGTTTTTCATTCAAAATCACTGCTAGGATTTAGAATTGATCATGTGGTCGTGAATTAAGCCTTGCATTGATCTAATGGTTGAAATTTGATTATGAAACTTCACCATGAAGTAACATGAAAATCCATGTGAAAATGACCTCAACACTTGCTTCTGATTTTGGCATTGCATTTTTTATGTTTAAAGGACTCAAAAAATGCATAAATATGCTTTGTAAAAATTCAAAATCAATTTAATTGAATTTCCCCTTTTAAAGACTTTTTCATGAAATTTCCTTCACCAATCTCCAAACCCTAGCCAAATCCATGACAAATGAGTGTTCCATGATGAAATTGATACCATTTAGAGTAACTTTCATGTTGGGAAAAGTTTCATTTGAAGTGTGCAAAGTCATGAAATGGGCCTATAATGAAAATGACATGTAATCTTACTTTTCTAAAATACCCCTGCCTTGCAAGCTTCATAACTTGAGTTCTACAAATCAGATGAAGGACTTCTAGTAATTTTTGGAATGCTAAGATCATGGGGAACAAATTTCATGTTTGGGTCAAAGTGAGATGAAACATGATTCTAGGTCAAAAATGCCTTGGAAGTTAGTCGACTTTTGTTGACTGAAATCACATTCATCTAAGTACCTATAACTTGTCAGCATCATAACTTGAGTTCTAGGAATCCAATGGATGCGTTCTAGAACTCAAAAGAAAGTTAGAAACATGCTCTACAAGTTTCATGTTTTTATCAAAGTGAGATTCCACTTAAATCTTGAGATATGTGGTCTTGAAGTTAGGCACTAAACAGGGGATTTTACACGGAGAACCCTAATTTAGTAACTTCTCACACTCTTGATTCTTCTTGAATGGATCATGGAATAACATCTCAAATGCCTCAACATAACATTCCATGATCACCATGACTTAGAAATGAGTCGTAATCTCCTTCAAAAACACAGTTGACTTAGGATTGACCAGATGAAAACCCTAGTTGCACCACTCTTGACTGTGGCTTCTTACACATGATACAATGACTTGGATAAGCTCCACCATGGCTCTCAAAGAATTTAATGAGCTTCCTCAAAATCCTATATCCATAATCATGGACTCAATATCCTCTGATGACCTTCACATGGCCTCCAAGATAGGACGTGAACCATATTCATTCATCTGCTCTTTCAAAGGACTTTGACTTTCTTCTGATGATGATAAGCACTTGATAGCTTGATTAAGACCTCTTTCTTGGGCTTAGAACCTTTGGTACTCCTATTTCTATGCATACCTCTCTTGATCCCCTACTAAATGAACAATGCTATGCAATGCAAATGCTAGAAGAAAAAGAAATTAAACATAAACCAAGTTAAGAAATGGTTGGGCAAATTTTGGGGTACAACAGCTGCCCCTATTCAAGCGACTTGGACCTGACTGGGTGAGAAGCGGATGGATTTCAAACAATCAAGGTAAAAGACAGTTGAATACCAATAAAACCCAGAAATTTGCCAACCGCAGAAATCTCTGGAGGTAACTAAATCACATAAACAAAAAGGACACGTAGTCTGAAGAACACATGATCTCGCCGTCAGGCATTAACATCAAGTTGGTAAACGTCTGACATCGCCGCCAGCCATCGACATTAAGTCGAAAAGATCATCTGATATCACACAGTGGATGATGAACCTCTAACTTCGCTGTCAGGCCTCTGCACTACTTTGGAAAAGCATCTGACCTCGCCGCCAAGAATTTGCATTAAATTGGTAAACCTATGACATCGCTGCCATTTTGGAAAAACATCTGACCTCGCCACTAGTCCTCTGTATTAATTTGGAAAAACATCTGACCTCGCCATCAGACACCAACATCAATTTGAAAGAAAATACCCATGACTTCGTCGTCAGGCGCCTGACCTCGCTGTCAAGCGTCAACATCAAGTTGGTAAAACTTCTGCCATTGCCGACCTCTTTTTTCGTAGTAGCGACAGCTGGCGACTCTACTGGGGACAGACATGTGCCCTGTGCGAGTCAACCCTAGTGCTTTTTTGTTTATCTTTGGGTGTTGTATATATGTACTTTATTTACTTTCACATTTTACTTTCCGCATTGTGTCATTATTGATGTGCTGTGGGGAGGGAATGTTCTACTGAGAGATAAGCCAGACCCAGGCTTGAGTACAAACCTAGCATTAGTAGTGGAGATTAGTGGGGAAACTGCTTGCTTAGCAGGCACAATTCCCCATGAAATACGCGCTCAGACGAGATTCTCTTTGATGATTTCCTTTCCGGTCCTTAGGATCTAAGGGGATTTTGAATCTGAGGGTTGTCGAATTTGGGGACCGATCATCTCTGATTCAGCTAAGTGAGGCCTCTTCAGGAGATTATGATGCCAAACCAAAAATAGTGAACGTATCATCGTTTCTTGAAAGTCTGTGACGCTGATGAACGCATAGGATGTCGAACCTTATCAGTGGATAAGTTCATACCTGTAAGAGGGATTGGGTTATGCAGGGAACCTTGACTTTCAGACTACCTGGTTTTCTTTACAGTGTGGATCTGTGTTCTTGATACAAAGGGGTCTTAATGTTAGTGTTTTGTTCTTGCTAAAGCGGAGCGCTGGTTCTTCTCGGTCAACATCACAACAATCTTGATCTTCTGTTTGCATTTGCATTTGCATTTTCATCTGCATTTCATTAACATGTATTTATATTGCAGGTGCATATTTCCTCCCCGATTCTAATGATCTTGTTCCTTATTTCTGACATGGAGCCCTTGAAGAGGACAGTAGCCTACAGGTTCCCTACTCCAGATGTTAGTTCTTTACGAAGTTTGATTGCCATGGCTGATGGAAAAGTGATGGAAGACTTTAGGCAATCTTATGAAAGATTGTTGAGATGTGTCTGCAAGCCTTCAGCATATGAGATCGGTGGTGTTTACACTCTTTTGTAGTTCTATGACCCACAACTGAGGTGCTTTGTTTTTCCGAACTATATTCTAGCGCCCACGCTAGAGGAGTATTCTGAGATGTTAGGTGTTCCTGTCTTAGGCCAAATGCCATTCTATCCTATTGATGTTGAGCCTGATCTGGCTAAGCTTGCTACTGCACTGTGTTGCGGTGAGAATCGTGATACCAAGCTATTGATTAACTTGAATCTTTAATTCATTGAATTCATAACCGGACTTTAATTTATCCAAAGGAAAGGTCTAAAGAGAGAAAGAACCTTTTGCGCGATGTAACAACAACGTTGAGAGATTCGGGGATCAGGGGTTGGTTATGCCTAGAATAAGTATTTCACATCCTAAACATCTGTAGTACTCTACAGGAACCTTTTATTTGTTGTATGCTAAGTTTGCTGAATGTTTGCTAGGGATTGGGATAAGGTGTAGATTAAAACCTAAAGATATGTACACTAAGTTTGCTCGCAAAGATGTCACATCTTCTGCTTAGTTATCCTAACTAGGATAGAATCAGAGCAATCGTAGTTCACCTCACTAGGATTGAAGAATACTTGATTATGATCAAGGTTCAAAGGGGAACAAACATAACAATGCTTGTGTAGAGTTTTAAGGAAACTCTTTAGATCTAAGTTGAACACTCAAGAAAGGGAAGTAAGAAATCATTTCCATGATTCTTACATAGAGTTAACAAACTCTATCCTAAGTTCTAATTGAAAGAGCAATCCTAATAAGGGGTAGGCTTCTTATACTTAAGCAAAGTCTAAAGGACAGGTTCTAACTTAACTAAGTGTAGACGACTTGACAAAGTCGAGGGAGGGAGATGAGCTACCTATGACCCAAAGGTCAATAGAGAGACCTTTCCTTTGGAAGGATAGAAGGGGAGGCAACTTGGATGAGAACTAAAGAGTTCCATCACTTGGGGAAAATAAACTTAACAAAGCGTAAACATCTAAACAAACATGAGGAATAAGAAACATGGTTACAACTAAGCATATACAAACATGTTACAACAAAGCAAGTACGTCAAATAGGAGGAATGGTTACAACCAAAGCATGCAAGTGTATTACAATAGGCAAGTAAGGATGAGTTCTTTACAAGACTCAATGAAAGATAAAGACTCAAGCATATCTTGACAAAGATGAAGGTAACGACCAATGCAAATAAGTCAAACATCATGGGGATATTACATGGAAATCAAAATGAATCAAACATAATGCTCACTTAGCAAAAGTAATGACAATTACAATCAAGGGTTTGACAAACATAAAGCTCACATCACAACAAAATAAATCAGAAATTTGAAAAGATTAGGACGGCGAAAAAACCTAAAAGAAACATGAACATTTTCAATGCAAAGTTGTTTTCACAAATGAAATTTCTAGAATATTAATGCATCACATGAAAATATATACAAATACGAGATAGTTGCAAAAAGAACCGATCAAAAATAATAAAAAATGAAGGAGTTATGATTTTTATAAATTAATAACAATTACAATAAAAACAAAGAAATAAGGATAAAAAGAAAGTGAGGCGCCTGGTGGGTGTTGAACCCACCGCCCTTGGAATACCAACTCAAAATTATGCCAACTGAGCCAAGGCGCGCATTTGTGAGTGAAAGGAAAGAAATACACAAAATCATGGAAACAATGCAAAATATGAAAAATCAAAAAGGGTTGATCTCCACTGTGGATCGAACCCAGGATCTAGAGGTGCAAGGCGCATGAGAGAGTGAAGGTTTAACTACTGGGGTGGCGATACATCTGTGTATTTTTCCACCCCTAAAATTTAAATACTTAACAAAGCACAAGAAATCTGGGCAAGGCAAAAACAATGGGAAGCAAGCAAAACATGAAAAAACGACAACACCATAACTTCATCAATACTCCACCAAATTCAACAAAATTTTAGTCTATCTTGAGTGAAATTTCACAAGGATCACAATCGTAATGTCAATTTTTTAAGGTGATGTATCAAAATTGAAACACGGTAGCAGCTGTCATGTGAAGTTTAGAAATGCATTTTGAAAACCAAGGATCAAACCAGATGCCTTTAAACTTATGTAATGGTCCAAGCAACTTTCAAATATGTTAATTAATGATTCTAGATGCCAAGGCCAAACAGAAACAGCTTCAAACAAGGAAATGATGTGCAAGTGGTAAGGTGAAACTTGAAATTGCAATTTGAATGTCACAACTCAAAACAGAAAGAAATATGAACAGGTGAGGGTGTGCATAACTCCAAAATACATAAACCAATGATTCTTGATGCACAAGTCATACCAAAACAAGTCTAATAAAAAAAATGACATGCAAGTTGCACAAATTGCCTTGAAAATGCATTATGATGGCTATAACTCAAAATAAAATGGATCATGATTAAATGGAAGTGTGCACATATTCTAAACATGTTATCCAATGATCCTAGATGCCTAGATCAAACAGAATCAGTTCCAAACCAAAATTGGCATGTAAGTTGCAAAAATGCTTGGTATGCAAAATGCTAGCTTCATCTCATGACATAAGGGATTAATGATGTGTAATGGTGTGCACAAGTCACAAATACTTTCTTCATGGGATCTGGATGCAAAAATCATGTAGTGATGGCTTCAAACAGAAACTGGTGTGTGACTGTTAGTGATGTGCACAAGCATGCTTAAAATGTTGTTTTGGCCAAAAAGTGAAAATCCAATGATGCAGCCTATATAAACAACTTCAAACATCAAATACAAAGTGATTCATGCTCATCAAACAGCTTGCAAGCTGATCAAGAATAAACTTCAAGAAAAAATCAGGCATATGGAAATGCAAATTTCATATACCATCCTTTTGCCAGTAGCTTTATTTCATATACTCTTATTCTATTGTTTCACTATGGTGGTTACAATTCAAACGTAATAGTTGTATGTGGTATTATATGCGTAGTGTTTAGCAGTTCCTATTGAATTCTCATCTATGTAACTTTTATATAATTGTGTGTAATTACTGTGATTTTAAAAAATGCAAATGTGAAATGCCGTTGTAAAATGTTTTTCATTAGTTAAAAGATTTGAACAGTCATAATTATTTGTAGTTTTAAATTCCTGTGATATTTTATTAATAATGTAATTAAATTAAATTTATTATTTTATTTTTGTTTTATTTAATTCTTCTTGTATCTAAATATCTTTAAAGATTTACTCTCTTCTCCAATCTAAAATGTATCTTTTTAATTTATTGAATAAACATTATATTTTAAATACATTAATTATTCTATAAACTATATTGCGTGATAATGATATATTAATAAAAACACTTTTATTTAGTTACCATTTGGTAAATTTTCTGATATCTTTTGAATTTAATTGGGTGTTGATATTCTCATGTAGTAAACCAATGATATTCAAAACTATGTTATGTTTTAAAATTTATATACACCAATTATAAACCATTACCTATATTCTCGTGCAATCCTTTCATAACCACCGGAGACAGTACTTTTCCAATCTCCTCCAAGTTTCAATTTCACTACAAGTATTCTAAGAGGTTCAATCCTTTTTCATTTTCACCAAATCTCACATATTTTATGGATATTACGGATCTATAGCGAAATTTATTTAATCGACCATAATTTCGTTGATTAAATATGATACAAAATGCATGTCTTAATAGGATGCATCATTGTTATTTTCGGCAAGATTAGAGTTGCTTGGATCATTGACGTCGGCAAAATCCAAAGCCAACATTTCACCGAATCAATATATTGGATCATGTGATGATAGATTCTTCCATAACATTTCACAATTTAAATTTGATATTACACACCAATTACGAGTATTTTTAAAATCGTGAATATGAAATCTAGTCGTGAAATGTGTTTTTTAAGTGATTGAAAATTTGAAATTATTGTATGCGGTAACACATTTGGTAGTGTTTAGATTTACTTCTAAGCAACTAGTACTAAAATTCTCAGTTTGAAATTGTCTTTTGATGTTGGAAAAGCTACATATTGTTTTTAACTTTTCATATGTTGACTCTGATATTTATCCATGCGACCAGAAAAAATCAACAATGGAGTTGAAATGTGTGCTAATTTCAAAAAGAGGATTTTCAATCTGTAAATGTCAACATTGAACTTGGTTTTTGTTTGAAGAATGAGTTGTACAAGTTGAGGTGCATATAGTGACCTGAAGACAAAAAAAAAATACTCAAGAGATATAAATCGAATAAGATTCAGGGTAGCCTCCGACCCGGGATTCATCTAGTTTAACAAAAGACTTCAACTTCATTCATCTAATTTTTTTCTCTGTCATTTACATTATGGGAGACATGGTTTAGTGGATCTCCGTCCTTATTTTTAGCTTAAACTCCTAGCCTTAGGGCTAGGGGCCTTGATAATCGGTGGTGCTCCTCTTAAGCTTCTGTTGCATTGTCTGATATTTTGGGGTGGTCTAGTAGAAATATGACCCATACTCATGAATGGGTGAAAATCAGGAGGGGGAAGAATAAGAATTGGTAATATCTCCAGAAGATCGATTTGGACACTAGAGGGGGCAAAGACACCATGGAGGTCGGAAGTAAAATCGCCTCCTTTTTCTTCACTAAATTTGTGGATGATCACGAGGCCAGAGAGACGTTTGATATCTTCAAAGAGTATTACCTAGTTTTGGAGGTGATAATACCATCAAAGAGAGATAAGAGGGGGAAATATTTGGTTTTGTTCGCTTCAGAAACATTGAGGATAGTAGGATGATGGCTATTAAACTAGATAACATCATGATCAATGGTAGGAAAGTACATGCTAATATACCATGGTTTCAAAGAAGAAATGCATGGTCAAGAAATGATAAGAACTTTAAACCTTCAAAGAATATGGTGAACTCTGACAACAAAAATAACAGGCACATGGGAGATATGTCGAGACAGAACATTAGACCTGATGTTTCTTTCGCTCAAGTTGTGGGAGGAGGTAGAAAGGGTAAACAAAACAATCTGGAATGGAAGGCATATGAAAGTAAAGAAAACTACCTCAATGCAAAACCATCATTTGCACATTTAATTTTTTAGTGTTAATAAAGAAGATCTTATGAGATTTGAGAAAGCGTTCATCGGCGTTGTGGAAGAACCAGGATCAACATATAACATTCAAGATGGATTACTTGCTGAAAATTATTTCCAGATTAAAGCAACTCCTTTAGGTGCCAATCTTTGCCTACTAGAAGAGAAGATTGAGGGCGAGATCGTGAATCTGATCAAGGAAGAGGTGAACTGGGTATCCCATTGGTTCTCCGAGATTCATCTGTGGTCTCCTTCTGGCGTGAATTACAAGAGACTCACCTGGATGTGGTGTTATGGCCTACCTTGTCACGTTTGGTCCTTCAACTTTTTTAGGTTCCTTGCAGGTGGAATTGGTGTGTTCATTCGCTCAGATGAAGAAACAGAGAGTCCTAAAAGAATGGATGTTTCCAGATTCTTAGT
Organism: Lathyrus sativus; assembly: GCA_963859935.3. Lineage (NCBI taxonomy): Eukaryota > Viridiplantae > Streptophyta > Magnoliopsida > Fabales > Fabaceae > Lathyrus > Lathyrus sativus. The sequence goes on along the minus strand of OZ012739.1, from coordinate 436,181,832 downwards.
TAGAACCAAATTCTCCATTAATCTGAACGAAGTGCTTAATGTGGAAGTTAACAAAAGGATATACAGGATCAAATTAATTGAAGACTCTCATGGACCTCTAAGAATTGATCCTCTGAAATGGAGAAAAAAATTTGGATCAGAAATGATTTCTAGTTCTTATAGCGGCGAAGACGATGATGAATGCGACGACTCATTAGAAAAAGAATTGAAGGATGACGGCGGTTTATTTACGGAGAATACGGTTGAGGATGATGAGAAAGATGGGAATTCCAAGGAATTTGACATTGAAAACAACGACTTAGGATCTCACACGGAGGATGGAGATGTGACACGTAGGTCTGCTATAGGAGCTATACCTAAGAACTTGAATGCTAATAAAAAAACTGTGGCAGAGAAGAAAAGCCTGTGGATTTGACGTGTCAACTTATTACACCCACCAGGTCAAAGAAAGTGAAGGTGGATGATACTGCAATTGTGGAGGTGGGACCCTGTAATTTTTAAAGTCAAAATTTGGATCGGGTGAACAGATCATACAGACTGGATGATGGGCTAAAAATAAACTCCAACATGATTGTGGATCTGATTGGAGATGGACCAAAACTTATACCTAAGCCCAGGAAGAAGAAATCACTTCTTAACATTTATGAGAAGTTAATTATACCTTTTTCACCCTCATACTTCTCAATACTTGCTTTAACTGAGAAACCAATATCAGAACCTGAAATTGGTCCATCTCTTCCATAAAGACCAGATCCTAGTCCTATTAGTTCATTTGTTAAGGATTCAATATCTCATTACTCTGGAGATTTGGTTTTATGTTGCCATTCAATTAGAGATTCTGATGTAAACCAGAGTAATTCTCAAATACTGAGGAAAATTGAAGGAGCTCTGTGCAAAATATGGGAATCAATTAAAAGGTTAGGGATTGAAGAAGATGAAGATGAAAAGGTCTTTGAAAGTATAATTAAGAACTGGGAGAACAATGATAGACTACATATTCAGAAGAGGGTTGCATAACCAGGTAAATGAATTTTATCACTTATAACATTAGAGGATGTGGAGGTAGCACAAAACGTAATAGAATCAGAAAAACAATTACTAGTGAAAATGTTGATATCTGCCTACTCCAAGAAATAAAATGCAAGAATATGTTAGATAGTACGGTTCGTAGTTTGTGGGGTCAAACTGATTTTGAATGTCAACAACCAATTCATCTTGACAATCAGGTGGCTTGTTGATGGTTTGGATAAAAGAGTCCCTTTCTCCCATATCCCGCATTAGAGGGGAGGGGTTTTTGGGTCTGCTTGCACTATGGAAAAGAAGACACATTTACATTGTAAATATTTTATTCATCTTGTAACTTGTTGGAAAAGAGAAACATGTGGTCTGAAGTTCTGAAATACAAGGCTAGTTTGGAACCCAGGGATTGGCTTCTTGGAGGCGATTTCAACGCAATTAAAAATTTGGAAGAGAGCAGTAGCAAACAAGCACACTCGAGAGCAGAAATGGAAAATTTTAGATCATTCATTGATCTGATGAATTTGGTTGATCTCCCTACGTCAGGAAACAAGTTTACGTGGTTTTGCATGAATGGAAAAATCATAGTCACCTGGACAGGTTTTTAATCTCGAATGATCTTTTGAAGGATTGGAACACTGCTTTGCAAATAGTTGGTAACAAAGAAGTTTCGGATCATAGAATCGTATGGCTCAAGGCTAGAAATGTGAATTGGGGACCTAAACCCTTTAAGTCTTCAACTGTTGGTTTGAACATGAGGATTTTATGGCTTTTGTCAAATCAATTTGGAATTCACTATCGGTTGAAGGAAGTGTTGCATTCATACTTTCGAATAAATTCAGAATGCTTAAAGCTAAACTCAAATGGTGGAACAAACATATATTTAGAAGACTTGATCTTAACATGGAGCATGAGATAGATATCATCAATAACGTTGAAGACTGCCTGGCCATAGATTCAAAAGTTGTTTTAGATTCAAAGATTAATAGGAGAGGGTAAGCTCATATTAGAGAAAGCATCATTAAACAAAAATTGAAAGTTAAATGGATCTAAGATGGCGATCAAAATACAAAATATTTTCATGCTATGCTCAATCATAGGACCAGGAAAAACTCGATTTCATTTGTTCTGGTTAATTCTGCCTATGTGGATTTTTCAACTAAGTCCAATGAGAACAATCCTCTCAATGTGGACCTCTTGCTTCCAACAATCCTGGACAGCAAGGTAACAATCCTTACAATCTTAATTCCAACAATCCTGGAACACTTAAGAATGTAATCAAGAGATATTTGAGTAACTTATCTGAATGGTATTGAAAATGTCTTCAAATTTATCAATATTTCGATTGATCTTCCTCTTGATTTTCCACCTCTATATAACTTATCAAATGTTCAAAAATAAGAGAAAGAAACTTAGATGAATTTCTGAAAATTTGAGAATGCAAGTTTCACTCTATGAAAAATTTCAGAATTTTGACACTTGAAAAATATGAAAAGTGAGAGATGAAAATATTTGAAAATTTTATGCAAAAAGGTGATTTTAAAATCTGAGTTTAGAGGTTTATATATGCCTCTTAACATCTTTTCAGAATGGCTATAATGATCAAAATATGTCATGGTTCAAGAAGAAGAAGAAAACAATTTTCAAACCAAGAGATGCAACTTTCTGGCCTACACGCCAGTGGTAATCGGTTACCATAAGTGGGTAACCAGTTACCTGCCTTTAACATAAACAAAATTTCAAAAATTGCAGCAAGTAATCAGTTACCAGGATTGGGTAACCGGTTACTGAATGACAATTTCCAGAAACCAATTTTTCCAAAAAATAAGGCAAAGTGCATAGTTTTATGTTAAAAGGTTCTTTTATGCAATGCAAGAAGGAGATGAAGTTTGAACACTTGAATAAGGTATATGAATGCTTAAATTGTTGTACCTCCATTGTGTCAAACTTTATCTTCTTTCTTGATCAAACTTTGATACATTGAATTGAAAGAGAATTGCTTGAGCTTGATATAATCGTGAAGTCTTGAAAACCATCCTTGCATGTTGTAGATTATGTCGTTATCTAAATCAGTTGAGAAGCTTGTCTTCACAGTCTCCCCCTTTTTGATGATGACAACCTCTACTTGAAAAATTACTTTTCCACCAGTTTTTCTAACAATGGCTTGAAAGCTCCCCTTGGATAATGCTCCCCCTTAATCGTTGATTTAAGAGAGTATTTGATATTTCTGCACAATTTTGGTAGAAAGCACAAGAATAATGTATTTCTTCTCCCCCTTTGTCAACAACAAAAAGGATGGGAAAAGAAACACACAACAATTTGGATAGATTACACAAAAACATAGATGTGAAAACTTCACGATACGAAATAACACAAACAACACTTTTACGAAACAACCACGATACTTGAACGAAAACAAACATAACATTGTACGAACACACTATTGTACGTGATTTTTCCAACATGAAACATAAAACATGAAAACATAAAAATGAAGTTTTAAACATAAACGAACAAACATAATTAATCACTTTCCGACATGTCTTCATCATCATCATCATCATCGCCATCATCATCATTTTCTTCTTCTTCATCATCATCTTGTTCCATTACTTGTTGTTGCTGCACAGTCATAGCTGTAAACATCTTTCGCATTAAAGTCATTCCTTTTTGATACTCCCTCATGATAAGATCATCTTTGGAGTCAAGAGCCACAAGCTTTTTTTAACTAAGCTCATTTGTGTAACCCTCCTCAAGTGCCGGAACAGCAGCAACAGATGAAGAAGAATCATTTTTGTATACATATCTCCTGTTGTTATTCAAGATGATTCTGGTATTTTTGATTGCCTTCGAAGCATTAATCTCGTTTGCCTTGGATGTCATTTTTGTATGAGGTTCCCTTTGGAGTAGAACATAACTTGCTTCTACTATTGAACTTATCCCATGGAGCTTCTTCTAATTGAAATCCATTCTTAATCATAGCACCTATAGATGGAACTTCTAAAACCAGACCTAATTGTTCTACAGTTACACTAACAAATTCTCCTTTAACCTCAGCTTCCAACCCATAATTTCCTTCCTCATTATATCCAATCACAAGAGTAGAGAAAAATTCTTTTACGAAATTCGGATAAACCGGTCTAACATCGCTAACCGTTTTCTCTAAACCTTGTTTCTTAATAAATTTCGGAAAGTTAAAACTATGAGAAGGAAAAGAGTTGAGATTCACATACTTTACCAATATTAGATGTAGGTTTCGAGTATTGAAATTGAGACTCCTTGACTTCACTCTAGGTTGTTGCACAGCTTCTGCAAATTTGGAGGTTTCACCCATTTTGTTTTTCCTTTGTCTTGTCTATTTGGAGTCATTGATGAAGTTTTTGAGCTTCTAGGATTTTGACAGAGAGAAGATGAAGTTTAGATTCAGAATGAGTGGAGAGAAGCTTTGATGGGGTATTTACGGTGAAGTGGGTGTTAATAGTGTTTATGAGTTTTGACCAAAAATTTGAATGTGAAGAGGAGAAGTTTGAAGATTAGATGAATGTGATGAGTGAGTCAAGAGGGTCTTTAAGTCTGAAAAAATAAGTGCTTATAAAGAGTGGGAAGAGAAAAAGATAGAGTTTTAATGAAATTTTGTCAATTCTGGTTTTGAAAAAAAAATTGAAATACGATCATGGTAACCGGTTACTTCAACTGGGTAACATATTACCTCCTCACAAAAAGCCCACAGAGTTGAAAATGTAATAGTGCCAGTTACTCAAAGTGGGTAACCAGTTACTTCATGCAAAAAACAGTAACCTTTTTCTCTTAACCACATGAAAGTTTTCACAACTTAATATTCAAATATGTTAGAATAGTACATAATGCATATGATAAAAAGTTACATAAGTCAAAATACATAACTTTAGCTTATGTAAAATGAAAGATATAAAACTTGGTAAGTTTTCACATATAACCAAAATACAAAGACTTAGAAAGAAATACCTTTGCATTATTTTTATGAAAAATAATGAATTACCATTGAAGATTATACGTCACTTTCATCTAAAATTCCAAGTTCTCTTCGGATTTTGTAAAATGGTTTTCTTGAAAGTGGTTTGATGAAGATGTCTGCCAGTTGATTATGAGTATCAACGAATGTTACTTCAACGTCCTTTTGTAGAACATGGTCTTGTAGGAAATGGTGTCTGATATCGATATGTTTTTTCCTTGAATGCAGCAAAGGATTCTTTGTAATGTTGATTGCACTCGTTTTATCACACCTAAGAGGAACGCATCCAAGATTCAACCATAGTCGTGTAATTGTTGTTTGAGCCAAGGAATATGAGCGCAACAACTTCCAGCCGCAATGTATTCCGCTTCGGCCGTGCTAAGTGCAACACATGCTTGCTTCTTACATGACCAAGATACTAATGCATTTCCAAGTATATGACAAATTTCGCTTGTGCTCTTGCGATCTGTCTTACATCCTGCATAGTCTGAATCAGAATAACCTACAAGATTACATATACTACCTTTTAGATACCATAATCCAACGTTTGTCGTTCCTTTGAGATACTTCATGATTCTCTTCACAGCGGTGAGATGTGACTCCTTCGGATTTGCTTGAAATCGTGCACATAGACACACACTAAACGTAATGTCAGGACGACTTGCTGTCAAATATAAAAGAGAGCCAATCATATCTCGATATTTTGTGATATCAACTGAGATTCCTTATTCATCTTGATCAACATATGTTCCTGATCCCATTGGAGTAGACATAGCCTTACAACCATCCATATCAACTCTTTTTAATAGCTCTTTTCAATACTTTGATTGGTTGATGAAGATGCCATCCTTCACCTTCACCCTCATCTTGTCCCTCATGTTTACTACTTCTAATGCTTCTTGAGGTGCTACAACTCTTCATACCTTTCTCTAGTTCCAGAGTACGAATCAGGGGAGATAACACATTTTTCTTCTTCGGTCGTCCCCTCCCCCTCTCCATACTCAAAATATTCAGAGCTCTCAAGCAAGATACCTCCGATTTTCGGTCCCTATTTCGAGGAATAAGACTTTAAACCATCATCAGAGGAAGGATCTCACCAAGAGGAAGCTTTGGATCTGAGTAAATGTAGTTTTTGGGATCTAACAATATTTTTACATAAAATATTTAATTACCTAATTAAATTCTTCTAAATTTTATAAAAAAATTTTAATTAAAATCCATTTAAAAAAATATAACAATTTTTTTCATTCATTTTATTTCTTACCATTTTATTAGAGAAAATGGATATGGATGCTACTATTCTAACGAGTCCATAACTTTTAAATATATTCGACATAAAACAAAATAATAGGATTCAAATTTATTCTATCCAATAAAATAATAAATTAATATTAAAAAGAGAATAATAGATTACTTTGTTTATAACAGCCCAAAATTGTAAATAGTTTTGAAGCCAAAATATATAGTAGTTAATTTACCAAACCATGGAATGGTCATATCCATTATATTAATTCCTATTTTTACCTAATTAAATAATAGATACATTGCATATATACACACATATCTAGATGCATCTAGAACAATCTACTCCTATCTATATATACACACACCTTATGACGTTAGACTCACTCCAATCACTTTTTCACCTAGGGTTTACGAACTGCAATCATGTAATCAGCAGCTGCTACTTTTCTAATCATGTAGCAAACGTAATCTCCATAGTTCAATCCTTTTTTATTTCCACTAAACATTTTTGATATATTCCATGAACCATGACAGATTTTTGGCAAACATTTTTAAATATTTCATCGACTGTGATTTCTTTGATTAAATATGATAAGGATCCATGTATTAGGGGTGACACTTCATTATTGTTGGCAAGAATTTGGATCATTTCCATGCAAACCATCCAGCTCAGGTGAAAGTACTGATGAGGAGAAATATGAGGATTATATACCCGAGTAAGATGCCTGTGTCTCTCTCTACTCACCTGGCCATTGATGGAGCTGGTGAAGTCCAGCAATCAAGAAAAAGAAATAGCGACTAACTAATCGGCCATTTGCTGTTAATTGTTTGTCGTTATTATTCTGTTTACTTATGATAAACCATCTTTTTGCCAGTAGCTTTATTTCATATACTCTTATTCTATTGTTTCACTATGGTGGTTACAATTCAAACGTAATAGTTGTATGTAGTATTATATGCGTAGTGTTTAGCAGTCCCTATTGAATTCTCATCTATGTAACTTTTATATAATTGTGTGTAATTACTGTGATTTTAAAAAATGCAAATGTGAAATACCGTTGTAAAATGTTTTTCATTAGTTAAAAGATTTGAACAGTCATAATTATTTGTAGTTTTAAATTCCTGTGATATTTTATTAATAATGCAATTAAATTAAATTTATTATTTTATTTTTGTTTTATTTAATTCTTCTTATATCTAAATATCTTTAAAGATTTACTCTCTTCTCCAATCTAAAATGTATTTTTTTAATTTATTGAATAAACATTATATTTTAAATACATTAATTATTCTGTAAACTATATTATATGATAATGATATATTAATAAAAATACTTTTATTTAGTTACCTATTTGGTAAATTTTTTGATATCTATTGAATTTAATTGGGTGTTGATATTCTCATGTAGTAAACCAATGATATTCAAAACTATGTTATGTTTTAAAATTTATATACACCAATTATAAACCATTAACTATATTCTCGTGCAATCCTTTCATAACCATCGGAGACAGTACTTTTCCAATCTCCACCAAGTTTCAATTTCACTACAAGTATTCTAAGCAGTTCAATCCTTTTTCATTTTCACCAAATCTCACATATTTTATGGATATTACGGATCTATAGCAAAATTTATTTAATCGACCATAATTTCGTTGATTAAATATGATACAATATGCATGTCTTAATAGGACGCGTCATTGTTATTTTCGGCAAGATTAGAGTTGCTTGGATCATTGACGTCTGTTGCACCTCAAATTTGTCCTACCTTTACATAGTTTCCAGTGCCACTTTATTTCGAATGAATAAAATGACACAATTAGCAAGAGACCGTGTGTAAGGAGTTGTGAGTGTGAGAGGTCGAGAGTTTGAATCCCACCTTCACTCGTCAAGATCTGGAGGTTCAGAAGAGCTTCGAAGCTCATCATCATCACCTCCATTTTGTTATCACAATTAAAACCTCTTCCAAATAATTAAACCTCCATTTCATTTTTTAAACCATTTTTTTATTCTAACTAAAAAACCATTTTTTGTTAATTATAACTAAAACCAGTTTTTGATTATAATTACGGTAAGTAAAAACTTAAGACTTTTTCTTAATTAAAACACTAACCACTAGCAATTTTTTTTAAATAAATAAACAGTGTTTAAAACACTTTTATAGTTAAGTGAAAACATTTTTACTAACTTAAAATTAACCCACTTCTAAAATTAAAACCTTCTTTTTTTTTTAAGTATTAAAATTAACATTTTTTAATGTTAAAATTAAGTTTTAAAGATTAAAAATTAAAACCAGTTTTTGATTATAATTACGGTAAGTAAAAACTTAAGACTTTTTCTTAATTAAAACACTAACCACTAGCAATTTTTTTTAAATAAATAAACAGTGTTTAAAACACTTTTATAGTTAAGTGAAAACAGTTTTACTAACTTAAAATTAACCCACTCCTAAAATTAAAACCTTTTTTTTTTTAAGTATTAAAATTAACATTTTTTTATGTTAAAATTAAGTTTTAAAGATTAAAAATTAAAACATGTTAGAAAGGGTTAAAACTTTTTTTTTTAAACTAGAACTTTCTTTAAAATTTTAAAACTAACATTCTTTTAAAGTAAAACTAACGAGTTTTTTTTAAATATGTAAACTTCTTCTTTTAAACAAAACTTATGATTAGAGCTTTTTTTTTTAATTTAAGACTTTCTCTTTTAAAAATTAAAATTAAAACTTTTCTTTTTAAATTAAGATTAAAACTTTCTAAAGATAAAAAGTTAAAACTAAAGTTTTGTTTATTTAAAAAGTAAAACCTTTTAAAATTAAGACTAAAATTTTAATAAAAACAAAATATAAAAATTAACAAAACAATAATAAAAATTCCAAATTGCATTTTCGTGTTTCTTTTAATATAAACTGTGTTTGCCATATTTCCGTCTAACTTTTCACTAATGTTCTCTATTTCTCTCCTCAGATTATACATAGATTCCGATTCATATTTATTTCAATTTATTTTGTTCCATGGATGTAATTTACGCGAGGCCATGGTCGCGGTTTTATTTTATCTTTTTTTTTGGGGATTTGTAATTTACGCGAGTGATAGTCGCGTCGCTTTCTTTACTTTCTGCATTTTAATTTCTGCCATATAATATCTTGCCATGTTTGCATGTTTTACCGTTATTTTCCCTCCGAAGGAATTAGGTTTAGCCGTTTGACCGCCGAGTCAATAACCCCAGTTTCAACAGCTTCTAAACCCTATTTAGTCTAGGCGTCCCGCCGTGGACGAAAATACCCTTTACCCTAGCATTAGGTCAAAGAGTCGTTGTACTCTGTTTAGGGTTTCCCGCCGTGGAATCCCTAATTTAACCCTAATTTTATTTAACAAATTCAACATAGAAATAGGAGTTTCAAAACTCTACGTAAGCGTGTCCTTAAGATACGTTTACTCCCCTTGAAATCTTGACCATAGTCAAGAAGTTTCTAACCTCCCTTTCGAGGGAAACTACAATTACTCTGATTCCATTCCCGTCAGGATATGTAGGCACAAGATGTGATGTCTTGCCGAGTAAACTTAGGACTAACCCTTAGGTCTTTAGGTCACTCTATCCCTTAGCAATATATATTAAAGCAGATAATAAAATAAAAAAGCATACACTAAACAAAAGGTTCCTGTAGAGTACTACAAAAGTTTAGGGTGCTAGTACCTTCCCTAAGCTTAACCAATCCCTTACCTAGATCTCTCCCCGCATTGTCTTTACGATACAAAATTAGGTTTTCCTCTTTTGACCTTTTCCTTCGGATAAATCAAAGAGCGGTTGTGAACTAAAGATGCGATTCAAATTAATTAATAATTTGATATCATATTCTAACCGCAACAACATCGCTAAAATCCAAAGCTAACATTTCACCAAATCAATATATCGGATCATGTGATGATAGATTCTTCAATAACGTTTCACAATTTAAATTTGACATTTCACAATTTAAATTTGACATTTCACACCAATTACAAGTATTTTTAAATCGTGAATATGAAATCTAGTCGTGGAATGTGTTTTTTAGGTGATTGAAAATTTGAAATTATTGTATGCGGTATCACATTTGGTAGTGTTTAGATTTACTTCTAAGTAATTAGTACTAAAATTCCCAGTTCGAAATTGTCTTTTGATGTTGGAAAAGCTACATATTGTTTTTAACTTCTCATATGTTGACTCTGATATTTGTCCATGCGACCAGAAAATTCAGCAATGGAGTTGAAATGTGTGCTAATTTCAAAAAGAGGATTTTCAATCTGTAAATGTCAACATTGAACTTGGTTTTTGTTTGAAGAATGAGTTGTGCAAGTTGAGGTGCATATAGTGACCTGAAGACAAAAAAACACTCAAGAGATATAAATCGAATAAGATTCAGGGTAGCCTCCAACCCGGGATTCATCTAGTTTAACAGAAGACTTCAACTTCATTCATCTAATTTTTTTCTCTGTCATTTGCATTATGGGAGACATGGTTTAGTGGATCACCGTCCTTATTTTTGGCTTAAACTTCTAGCCTTAGGGCTAGGGGCCTTGATAATCGGTGGTGCTCCTCTTAAGCTTTTGTTGCATTGTCTGATATTTTGAGGTAGTCTAGTAAAAATATGGCTCATACTCATGAATGGGTGAAAATCAGGAGGGGAAGAATAAGAATTGGTAATATCTCCAGAAGATCGATTTGGACACTAGAGGGGGCAAAGACACCATGGAGGTCAGAAATAAAATCACCTCCTTTTTCTTCACTGAATTTCCGGATGATCACGAGGCCAGAGAGATGTTCGATATCTTCAAAGAGTATGACCTAGTTTTGGAGGTGATAATACCATCAAGGAGAGATAAGAGGGGGAAAATATTTGGTTTTGTTCGCTTCATAAACATTGAGGATAGTAGGATGATGGCTATTAAACTAGATAACATCATGATCAATGGTAGGAAAAGACATGCTAATATACCATAGTTTCAAAGAAGAAATGCATGGTCAAGAAATGATAAGAACTTTCAACCTTCAAAGAATATGGTGGACTCTGACAACAGAAATAACAGGCACATGGGAGATATGTTGAGACATAACATTAGGCCTGATGTTTCTTTCGCTCAAGTTATGGGAAAAGGTAGAGAGGGTAAACAAAACAATCTGGCATGGAAGACATATGAAAGTAAAGAAAACTACCTCAATGCAAAACCATCATTTGCACATTTACATTTTAATGTTAATAAAGAATATCTTATGAGATTCGAGAAAGTGTTCGTCGGCGTTGTGGAAGAACCAGGATCAACATATAACATTCAAGATGCATTACTTGCTGAAATTTTTTTCCAGATTAAAGCAACTCCTTTAGGTGCCAATCTTTGCCTACTAGAAGAGAAGATTGAGGGCGAGATCGCAGATCTGATCAAGGAAGAGGTGAACTAGTTATCCCATTGGTTCTCCGAGATTCATTTGTGGTATCCTTCTGACGTGGATAACGAGAGACTCACCTGGATGTGGTGTTATGGCCTTCCTTGTCACATTTGGTCCTTCAACTTTTTTAGGTACCTTGCAGGTGTAATTGGTGTGTTCATTCGCTCAGATGAAGAAACAGATAGTCTAAAAAGAATGGATGTTTCCAGATTCTTAGTTAGAACCAAATTCGCCATTAATATGAACGAAGTGCTTAATGTGGAAGTTAACAAAAAGATATATAGGATCAAATTAATTGAAGACTCTCATGGACCTCTAAGAATTGATCCTCTGAAATGGAGAAAAAATTTTGGATCAGAAATGATTTGCAGTTCTTATAGCAGCGGAGACGATGATGGATGCGACGACTCATTAGAAAAAGAATTGAAGGATGATGGCGGTTTCTTTCCAGAGAATACGGTTGAGGATGATGAGAAAGATGGGAATTCCAAGGAATTTGACATTGAAAACAACAACTTAGGGTCTCACGCAGAGGATGGAGATATGACACGTAGGTCTGTTATAGGCGTTATACCTAAGGACTTGAATGCTAATAAAAAAAAGTGTGTCTGAGAAGAAAAGTCTGTAGATTTGACGTGTGAAGACATTACACACACCAGGTCAAAGAAAGTGAAGGTGGATGATACTGCAATCGTGGAGGTGGGACCCTGTAATTTTTAAAGTCAAAATTTGGATCAGGTGAACAAGTCATATAGATTGGATGATGGGCTAAAAATAAACTCCAACATATTGTGGATCTGGTTGAAGATAGACCAAAATTTCTACCAAAGCCCAGGAAGAAGAAATCACTTCTGAACATTTATGAGAAGTTAAAGATACCTTTTTCACCCTCATACTTCTCAGTACTTGCTTTAGCTGAGAAACCAATATTAGAACCTGAAATTGGTCCATCTCTTCCATCAAGACCAGATCCTAGTCCTATTAGTTCATTTGTTAAGGATTCAATATCTCATTACTCTGGAGATTTGGTTTTATGTTGCGATTCAATTAGAGATTCTGATGTAAATTAGAGTAATTCTCACATACTGAGGAAAATTCAAGGAGCTCTATGCAAAATATAGGAATCAATTAAAAGGTTAGGGATTGAAGAAGATGAAGATGAAAAGGTCTTTGAAAGTATAATCAAAAATTGGGAGAACAATGATAGACTACATATTTAGAAGAGGGTTGCAGAACCAGGTAAATGAATTTTATCACTTATAACATTAGAGGATGTGGAGGTAGCATAAAACGTAATAGAATAAAAAAAACAATTACTAGTGGAAATGCTGATATCTGCCTACTCCAAGAAATAAAATGCAAGAATATGTTAGATAGTACGGTTCGTAGCTTGTAGGGTCAAACTGATTTTGAATGGTCAACAACTAATTCATCTTGACAATCAGGTGACTTGTTGATGATTTGGAGAAAAGAGTCCCTTTCTCCCATATCCAGGTTTAGAGGGGAGGGATTTCTGGGCCTGTTTTCACTATGGAAAAGAAGACACATTTACATTGTAAATATTTATTCATCTTGTAACTTGTTGGAGAAGAGAAACATGTGGTCTGAAATTCTGAAATACAAGGCTAGTTTGGAACTGGGGGATTGACTTTTTGGAGGCGATTTCAACGTAATTAAAAATTCGGAAGAGAGCAGTAGCAAACAAGCATGCTCAAGAGCAGAAATGGAAGATTTTAGATCATTCTTTAATTTGATGAATTTGGTTGATCTCCCTACGTCAGGAAACAAGTTTACGTGGTTTTGCTTGAATGGAAAAAATCATAGTCGTCTGGACAGGTTTTTACTCTCGAATGATCTTTTGAAGGATTGGAACACTGCTTTGCAAATAGTTGGTAACAGAGAAGTTTCAGATCATAGACCCATGGCTCCAGGCTAGAAATGTGAATTGGGGACCTAAACCCTTTAAAGTCTTCAACTGTTGGTTTGAACATGATTTTATGGCTTTTGTCAAATCAGTTTGGAATTCACTATCGATTGAAGGCAATGTTGCATTCATACTTGCGAATAAATTCAGAATGCTTAAAGCTAAACTCAAATGGTGGAACAAACATATATTTGGAAGACTTGATCTTAACGTGTAGCGTGAGATAGATATCATCAATAACGTTGAAGACTGTCTGGCCATAGATTTAGAAGTTGTTTTAGATTCAGAGATTAATAGAATAGGGCAAGCTCGTATTAACTTTTGGAAGCACCTGTGTATTAGAGAAAGCATCATTAAACAGAAATCAAAAGTTAAATGGATCTAAGATGGCGATCAAAATACAAAATATTTTCATGCTATGCTCAATCATAGGACCAGGAAAAACTCGATTTCATCTGTTCTGGTTAATTCTGCCTATGTGGATGAGGTCCACTCTCTTAAACAAGCTGCAAGAGATCATTTTAGTAAGAGATTTCATGTCGAAAATACCTACAGACCTGAACTGGATTTCACTGGTATCAATAGATTATCTGCTAAAGATGTAATTATGCTAGAAGACAAATTTTGTGCTGATGAAATTGGAGAAGTTATATTCAAAGAGGACGGAAACAAAAGTTCGGGTCCTGACGGTTTCAACGTTGAATTTATTAAGAGATGTTGGAATATTGTTGACAAGGAGGTGGTAGATTGCATCAACAAATTCCATGATTTAGCCTGGCTACCGAAAGTCATTTCTTCTTCTTTCTTGGTGTTAATCACCAAAATGGAGAATCCAAAAAGCTTTGACGATTATAGACTGATTACACTTACTGGCTGCATATATGTTGAAGCAGTAAAGCAGCAAGCAAAAAATATTAAGTACCTAGTTTTGTCGTCTCCACAGGGATCGGTGCAATGAAAGAACGTCGTTCAACGGTTTCTATATTTCTAAACTTTTTGTTCAAAAGGTTTGGTTTAAAAGGTTCAAGGAACCATAAATAAAAGGCAGAAAATATAAAGACGGAAAACATAAAGTAAAGACTGAAATATAAACGGAGCCTTGTTGGGATTGAATCTCATCAATTGATAACACATGCATTCTTCTGATCAAGTTAAACACAACGCAATCATTCGTCTAATATCCTCACGTATCACCCACGACAGAGGTCATCTCTAACGCAACATCAAGAGAACAACCGTGTTGTCTCATTGGTGATGTCTCACGCAAAAAAAACACAACACAGAGCATTAAGAACTGATACTCATGCAAATGCTAAGCCTAAATCTATGTCTAGAGGTTAGGACCTAATAGGTAAGCATCCTAGATCCAGATCTGAAGAGTACATGTCTATAGCAGTTCAAATCAAAGATAAACAGGTAAACAAAGATGACACTCATATCAGATAAACGATTGTTTCATATAAAACACAATGATCAAAATATGTACATACGCTTAACCCTTTTTACATGTATTCTTCTAATCTGCCAAATTTAGGTGAACATCGTTCTTCATCACTATTATCACGCACTCGCACAATATCGTATTGATCCTACTCATGCTACTCATGCTACTTAATCAACACAATACAATAGAAGATACAATGAAAATCAACTTACAAAACCATGTCAAAAGTTTGTTCATTGATAGATAAAAATCTTAGATCAAAGATGTGAAAAGGTTGTGTCAAAACCCACAAAAGAAATCAAAGACATTCAATCAATAGAGAATCAAAACTAGTTCATAAACATATATTAGATGAAATAAATAAGGTATCAAAAGATTACATCCAAACCCCAACAAGAGATCAAAGATCTTACCTCTTCCCTCTTAGGGTTTTGTATTTCACTCTCTAAAATAAACTTGAAATGAAGAGTGGTAAGTTCTGATGTAGAAAATATTACATAATAACCTAAAAAGCAATAAAAGTACTTAAATAGTACATTCAGGATCTGTCATGTTCGCCTAGCGAACAGAAAATTAGGCACCTGAGGTGCCTCTGAACAGTTAAACCGCCCTTGATAAATTTCCAAAAGTTCGCTACGCGAACAATCCTTCGCCTAGCGAAGCCTTCGCTGTGAATTTTGCCTAGCAAATTTATGGCCCTTTCGCCTCTGTCTCAAGTCTGGGAGTGTTCGCTGGCTACTCGCTATCTCTTCGTCTAGCGAGTTCTTCGCTGCCTCCTTCGCCTAGCGAGTTTTACGATGTTTTTCTGCTGTCTTGGTTTCCTTGCCCAATTTCTTGTGTCTTACTATTCAGTTGTTTTGTGCCTAATTCATACACAATAACACACAAATCAAAGCAACCAATACATTTTCCAACAATGAAGCATATCATAAAAAACAAGAGTGATTCTAATCAATTTCAGCTACAAAAAGAATGAAAGATGTCAACATTTAATAGATCAAATAAGCAAAGTTTGACATCTAATAACTCTCTCCAACTAGATTTTTGCTTGTCCTCAAGCAAATTATGCCTCTCGTTTCACAATAAGAGGATTTGCTCAAGATTAAAATTCACCCAAGAATGGATAAAGTGGCTCAAAGATAAAGAATACAAACAAGCAATGGTTTCAAATGTTGAGAATCAAACAATGCACAAGAACTAAATTCTTAAAGCAAATATAAAGCCATGCATCAATTAACAACTAACTTTTTCGGGAATGAATCACTCTATCTCTTCTCTTCGAATAAGGATGGAAGAAATTACGCGTTTGCAACCGCGGGGACAATTTCACTCACCTAACAAACAATGCCCATATCAATCCAATTCATACAATATCTAACAATCAAAAATGAAAATATGGAAGAAAGAAGATCACTAAGGTCTTTAAGGTTGTAGCTTGGTCGGGTTTACAAACAAGGGACATTTCTAAGACCATTGAAAGGAAATTGCCGATGCAAAAGAGACATTCACTGTACATGTTATTTACACATCCCAACTTCATTCCATTTGTTTGTCAATTGCAAACCTTCACACATCTTATTTAACAACTTATTATTTCACTATTTTTCTTTTCCAAGCAAGCATTGTTTTTCTCTTCTTTTTTTTACATTCATATTCATATAACAAGTTTTTTCAATACTTGCTTGAATTTTTCAAAAGTTGTAGCAACCTACCATTCTTCTTTTTCATTCTCCCCAACTTGACTTTTACTCAACCCTCAAGTGAATGCTCTTGGCTTTTATGGCAAAGAGGACAATTAAAACAAAATTCAAGGGTTCAAGAAAAATTTTAGAATCTCACAAAATTCATAATGAGATTCACACTGTTTAGGCTCGAAGGGGGTTAACGAATTCTCTCTACTCACGGGTAAGTTACATTTGGACATTGTTGTGCTCAATATAAAAAAGTGACTTGATCATTTTTAATGCTTCCACAAATACACAATAATCACAAGATAAAGCATGAATCAAACGAATCAACAAAGTTTATTAGAATCCAGCATTTAGTGAACAATGGAAGCTTTCTCACAAATAATGGTTTTGGTCCTAAGTGAAACAGTCATTCAAACAAGTTGCTAAAAGAACAAATTTCATTTTCACAAAGACTTAAGTTCTTAAGCATTCTAAAATTCTAAACAAAAGAAACCATGTACCTTGACAACATTCATTTGTTCCATACTATCATCGTCATCCAAACTCAGTTGAATCTTTGTTGAGTGCTTTTATACAAATAGCAACCACTCTAGAAGGAGTTCTCGTCATTCCAAATCACACTAGAGAAAACATAAAAGGAAACAAATATATACAATATAAACAAATATACAAAGCTTAAAAATATAGAAACAATTGCAATGCACTTCAAAGCGGTAAAGTAGCAAGCAAAAAATATTAAGTAGCAGTTTTATCGTCTCCACAGGGATCGATGCGATGAAAGAACGCCGTTCAACGATTTATACATTTCTAAACTTTTTTTTCAAAAGGTTTTGTTTAAAAGGTTCAAGGAACCATAAATAAAAGGCAAAAAAATATAAAGACGGAAAACATAAAGTAAAGACTGAAATATAAACGGAGCCTTGTTGGGATTGGATCTCATCAATTGATAACACATGCATTCTTCTGATCAAGTTAAACACAATGCAATCATTCGTCTAATATCCTCACGTATCACCCATGACAGAGGTCATCTCTAACGCAACATCGAGAGAACAACTGTGTTGTCTCATTGGTGATGTCTCACGCAACAAAAACACAACACAGAGCATTAAGAACTGATACTCACGCAAATGCTAAGCCTAAATCTATGTCTAGAGTTTAGGACCTAACAGGTAATCATCCTAGATCCATATTTGAAAAGTACATGTCTATAGCAGTTCAAATCAAAGATAAACAGACAAAGACGACACCCATATCAGATAAACGATTGCTTCATAAAAAACACAATGATCAAAATACGTACATACGCTTAACCCTTTTTACATGTATTCATCTAATCTGCCAAATATAGGTGAACATCGTTCTTCATCCCTATTATCACGCACCCACATAATATCGTATTGATCTTACTCATGCTACCCATGCTACTTAATCAACACAATATAATAGAAGATATAATGAATATCAACTTACAAAACCATGTCAAAAGTTTGTTCATTGATAGATGAAAATCTTAGATCAAAGATGTGAAAAGGTTGTGTCAAGCCCCAAAAAAGAAATCAAAGACATTCAATCAATAGAGAATCAAAACTAGTTCACAAACATATATTAGATGAAATATATAAGGTATCGAAAGATTACATCCAAACCCCAACAAGAGATCAAAGATCTTACCTCCTCCCTCTTAGGGTTTTATATTTCTCTCTCTAAAATAAACTGTAAATGAAGAGAGATAAGTTATGATGTAGAAAATATTACATAATAACCTAAAAAGCAATAAAAGTACTTAAATAGTACATTCAGGACCTGTCATGTTCCCCTAGAGAACAGAAAATTAGGCACTTGAGGTGCCTCTAAACAGTTAAACCGCCCTTGAGAAATTTCCAAAAGTTCGCTGCGCGAACAATCCTTCGCTGTGAACTTCGCCTAGCGAGTTTATGGCCCTTTCGCCTCTATCTCAAGTCTGGGAGTGTTCGCTGGCTACTCACTATCTCTTCGCCTAGCGAGTTCTTTGCTGCCTCCTTCACCTAGCGAGTTTTACGATGTTTTTCTGCTGTCTTGGTTTCCTTGCCCAATTTCTTGTGTCTTACTATTCACTTATTTTGTGCCTAATTCCTGCACAATAACACACAAATCAAAGCAACCAAGGCATTTTCCAACAATGAAGCATATCATCAAAAACAAGAGTGATTCTAATCACTTTCAGCTACAAAAAGAATGAAAGATGCCAACATTTGATAGATCAAATAAGAAAAGTTTGGCATCTAACAATATACAAGATCGTTACAAAGGTTCTGACTGCGAGACTTAAAAGAGTAATGGGGAAACTGATATCACACACACAAACAACTTTCATTAAGGGGAGACAGTTACCTGATGGGGTGCTAGTTTTGAACGAAATCATTTATTTCTCAAGAAGAAACAAGAAGAGTTGCGTACTCATGAAGATAGATTCCAAAAAAGCTTATGATTGTGTCGATTGAAGGTTTTTGAGGAAAACTATGGAGGCAATGGGATTCGGTGCAAGATGGGTGAAATGGATGTCGGGAACGATAATGAATAGTTATATGTCAATTCTAATAAATGGCAGCCCAAGTCAAGATTTCAAGGTCACACGAGGACTTCGACAAGGAGATCCCTTATCTCCTTTTCTATTCGCTATGATCGATGAAACCTTAATACTATTGATCTCTAGGGTTGTGTACACAGGAATGCTTAGGGATTTCAAAATCAAGGATCACATTTCATACAGTATCTTGCAATACGCAGATGATATCATTCTAATTTGTGATGGTTCTTGGTCCAATCTATGGTCTCTGAAGGCAATTCTGAAGGGATACAAATTGATCTCTGGTCTAAAATTCAATGTCGGGAAAAACTCTTTAATTGGCATAGGAGTGGATGATTTTTTCCTTAGAGCTGCTGAAACTTTCATTGGGTGCAGGATTGGTATGCTTCATTTCAAATTCTTAGGAGTTTACGTTGGATGGAATCATCGCAGAATTGAATTTTGGAAGTTGGTAACAGATTGTGCGAAGACAAGACTATTGAAGTAGAAAAGAAACATGTTGTCCATCGGAGGGAGAGTTTCCCTCATAAAATCAGTCATTACGAATCTGCCTGTTCATTTCCTCTCCTTTTATAAATTACCTCGCAAAGTGATGCAGTACTTAATTGCTATACAGAGACAATTCTTATGGCGTGGTACGCATCAATCGCATGGTATAGCTTGGGTGAGCTGGAAGGATATTTTCAAGGCCAAAGAGGAAGGTGGTTTGGAGATAAAAAACATTGGAGATTTTAACATTGCCCTCTTAACTAAATGGTTATGGAGATTTCTTAACGACAAATATGCGATTTGGAAAAGTGTGATCGAAGGGCACTACATGAATATAGTGAAATCAATACTATCTAGAGATGATGTCAAATATGTCAAGGATTGATCATTATGGTGGAAGGATATTATATCATGTTGTGGAGGAGAAGGTGATGAGAATTTTGTGGACCTCCTGTCACACAAACTTGGTGACGGTAGAAAGGTTTTGTTTTGGCATTCAAAATGGTTGGGTAATAGACCGCTACAGTACATATTCTTGGAGTTATTTAACATATCCAATCTGAAAATGGTAACATTACAGCAAATGGGATTTTGGAGAGATGAAACATGGCTTTGGACAATAGAAGACACCCATACTACAGATGTTGTTTTGTGTGCACAGGAACGACTCGAACTTATGTAGTTGCTGCAGTTTTTGCATCCATCTGTAGATGTTGCAAATGAGATTATATGGCCCTTCAAGACGGATAGAATTTTTTCAGTAAAATCATATTATGACAAGATCATTCATGCTCAAAATGGGGAGGGTCTTGAAGTTGAGAACAAACAAATATTCAGGTGGATTTGGAAGGCGACATCTCCGATCAAAGTGAAGGTTTTCACGTGGCGGTTGGTTCTTGATATGCTTCCTACAAGGCTTAATCTGGTAAATCGCGGAATTTTCACAAATGTTCACGAACGAGTATGTGTTTTCTATTTTCGTATTGATGAGGAAGCTTCCCATTTATTTTTGAATTGTTAAAAAACTACAGCGGTTTGGAATATGGTTTGTGGCTGGTTAGAAGTTGAAAAAACTTTTGATTCGTACGGGAGAGATCACTTGAGATCATGGATATCGTCGGTAATAAAGAAGATTTCACTTCCTAATACAGTCCAGTTGTGGACTATTGTTTCTTAGAATATTTGGTTAGATAGAAATCAAATCATTTTCAAAGTCAAAATAGGGGATCCGAAAGTTATTTTTCACAAAGTTATCCTTCACTCTTGGCGGTGGTTATCCAAAAGAACTAACAACTTATTTTGTTGTAGTTATTATTTTTGGTGTAAATATCCTTGCGAATTCCTTTAATTATAGAAATGATATAGATTTTGTGGATTAACATGACTTTGTAATTGGGTTGGAGTATCCCTAATACTCCTTGATAAAATAGTTTTTTTTGCTTATAAAAAAAAACATTTGGTAGTGTTTAATAGTTATCCTTTTTAGATTTTTATTTGATGTAACTTTTATATTAATGTTTGTAATTTTAAACTATTATGATTTTTTAATTATTAATTCAAATCATTTTAATTTATTATTTGAATTTTGTTTTATTTAATTTTTAATAAATAAATAAAACTTAAATTTATTTAATAGTAACTATATTTTTTCTAAATATTTTATTTCTCTCGGTTTAAAAAAAGATTTTTGTTAATAAAATATTGATTATGGAAAGTTTTAGTTTAGCACAAATGAGAAACTAGCTCAACTTAGTGTATATAGTGCAAAAATAAAATATTGGTTTAGTATTAATCGAGATATCTAATAGAAAAAGAAAAAAAAAAAAAAAGAAACGAGCGAGATGGTTGAAATGCAAAACTTTTTAAATTAACATGATAATGACATTTTAATAAAATACTATTTATTTATTTATTTTATTTATATAGTTTTTTTTTAAATCGTATGAAATAATCAAATGTCACTCCTTATTTCCATTTTCATTGTATTATTAAGTCGAATAAAATTATCATTCTATTATTTAAAAACTGGATGGAGTAATATGAATTAAAATAATTTAATTCTATTTATTTTTTTAAATAAAAAGAATTATATATTATTTAAATGATTTTTTATAATAGGTGATCTGACCTGATCAGAAGGGGATCACGGGCTGGCCACACGCTGTTGGGCTGCTACCTGTTCACCGGTGATGAGGAGGAGAAGGGGGTGTACCTGCAAAACACTCTGATGCCAAAGTAAGGAGTTGGGCAGAGTGAGAGCAAAGTACAGAAATTGGGTAAGAAGTGAATACCTGACCCTCTTGGGGAAGAGGGTATTTATAAACAGACCCCAGCGCTGGGCCAACGGTCATATGAGTTGGGCTGGATGGCCAGACCCAATCCAAATGACTGCTAGGGCTTACGTGGCGTAGTGAAGACCGAAATGTGGTCTTCGCCCTAGTCCAACTGCTCCGTGATCTCCGGAAAGTGGGTTTGACCTGCTCTTTCGGAGATGGGCAGTTGGTGGATGACGTGTCCCCACGGAGGGGAGCACGCAGAGAACGTGTGGAAGGCACGTTGTGCTGCCCGACGGGAGGAGGTACTGTTCGCTGTGGTTTCTGGCGAACAACCTCTGGTTAACCAATTTCTTCAGAAAGTTGGGTTACTTGCAGGACCAACCATACAAGTCCTGGGATACATGTGCATTTGGTTCTGTCGAAATACTCTTAGACTTTTGGTGACTAATTTGCGGTTTGTTTTATCAATATTGTCAAAGTATTAAGGACTTTGATTTTGCAAGTAACGAAAGTTTGAACTTAAAGATGAAATAAGGTTAAAAGTTAAAACAAGAACAAAGAAATGTCGAAAGGCTAAAAACTTGCAAAAAAGTAAATGAAATGTAAAATGACATGAACTTGAAGAAATAAACAAGTAATTTAAAATGACTTTGAAATATAACTGGTGTTTAAACGTACATTGTTCCAAATACTAGGCTCATTTTCTCTCACACTGGGTACTTAGAGCTTTTACAGGAATTTTGTACAAATTTTCACACACACATTCTAACCACAAACTATCCTATTTATACACAAACAAAATAACTGCTTAGAACGGAAAAACTATAACTAAACGACAAGTGTCAGCCTGCATGTAAATTTCTTCTCTGAAACCTCCATGTGTCCAACTGCCAAAGGTTACAACCTTTGAATTTGAATCTCTTCCTTGGTGACGAAACCTTGTAACTCTTCAAAACTGTCGAAACCCTTTTAAAGGAGAAAAACTCTTCAGCACTTGCCAAACCTTATCTTTTTTTAACAAACTTCTTCTGTCGAAGCCCTCAGTCACAAACTCTCCAAACTATTCTGCCAGAACATTATACCTATTTCTGTCGAAACAATGAAACTTTAAAACCTTGTCAGCAATTCTTGGATTCTCCTCCTGATGCTATCCTTCGACAAAGATGACCTTAAAGCCTGAATTTTAATCTTGTCGAAATTATGGTCTTGTCGAAATTATGGGTTTACAAATTGCCCCCCAGCAAAAGATATTTTCGACTATCAAAGGAGAAATGTCTTTTGCTGTCGAAGTGATCTTTGACTTCCAGTTGCATTTAGCTTTGTTTTCATTGATTTCAATCCCCTTTTTGTGGACCACAAAGCCTAAGAAATCCCCAGCCTGCACACCAAAAGCACATTTAAGGGGATTCATTTTCAAACCAAACTTCCTCATCCTTTCAAAGGACTGTCGAAGATGGTTAATATGGTCGAAGCCTGAAGCAGATTTAATCACAATGTCATCTATATAAATTTGCATAAACGTTTCAATGAAATCGTGAAAAATAGAATTCATAGCCCTTTGGTAAGTAGCTCCAGCATTTTTCAAACCAAAGGGCATTACTACCCATTCATATGTTCCTATTGCTCCTGGACAACGAAAAGCTGTTTTTGGAACGTCTTCTTCAGCAATAAAAATCTGGTTATAACCAGAATAGCCATCAAGCATACTTAAATACTCATGGCCTGCTGCAGAATCTACTAGCATTTCTGCTACTGGCATAGGATACTCATCCTTAGGGGTGGCTGAGTTTAGATCTCTAAAATCAATACACACCCTTAGTGTGCCATTTTTCTTAATCACAGGAACAATATTAGCAATCCATTCGACATACCTTGTTGTACGGATGAATTTGCATTTTAGAAGTCTTTCGACCTCTTCTTTGATCTTCGACAGAATTTCAGGTGCAAAGCGTCTGGGGGTCTGTTTTATTGGCTTCTTCCCTTCCAGAATTGGCAACTTCAATTCCACCAAACTTCTGTCTAAACCAGGCATTTCGTCATAATCCCATGCGAAGCAGTCTTTAAACTCATTCAGTAGCTGGATTATTTCGATTCTGAGTTGAGGATTCAACTTGGCACTGATGTAAGTGGGCCTTTTCTCTGCCCCCAGTCCTAGATTAATCTCCTCTAAGGGATCCTGTGCCACCATTTTCATATTGGTGGAGGTTGGATCCTTTTCGAACCCCAGAGGTTCGTCATCATAAATGGCATCAAGTCTTTGGTTCTGCCATTCACCATTTGAGTCTTCTTCAAAACTCTGATTTGCATGTTGCTCCTCAATATTTTCTTGAGGGTGTTGTCCTTCGACAACCTGAGTGCTGGCTTCGACAGCCATATTTCTTACTTCAGCCTCAAGGGCCGCTTTGTGTTGTTTTTCGGCTATATAAGCCGAAATCCTTTCCATTGCTGAAACTTCAGTCATTTTCACTGAATTCACTTCCCCATCCAGTTGGGTTGACATGGGCAGTTCCCCAAGTGTAATTTGTTTCCCCAATTATTTCTTTATCCCACTGGAAACCATGTGTAGGATGGAGGTACATGGAACAGTAAGCATTGTCGGAAGCTGTCAGGTCGAAAGCCGCAGGATTGCATGGTGCTATATGGGCTAGGTTCTTGTCGAAGTTACGACTAGTGATATTGTTCACATCAGCTGTGAAGTAACTCTGATCTGCTTCAATGTTTTCGACAATCCCATCTGGCCTCCAGATTGCTATTCTTTGATGCATGGAGGATGGCACAGCCCCAATCCCATGGATCCATTCTCTTCCCAACAGCAAGTTGTAATTTGCTTTTGATGCTATCACCACAAACATTGTAGGCCTGGTGATGGATCCTACAGTCAAGTTCAATTGTATTACTCCCAGTGTTGTTCCCACTTTACCTTCATAGTTGGACAACACCATATTGTGAGGCTTAGTGTCGGAGTCATCTTTTCCAATTCTCCTTATCATGTAATGAGGAATTAAATTTACAGCTGCTCCGCCATCTATCAGAATTTTGTTGACACCTACACCCTCTACCTTTCCTTTTATGAAGAGAGGCTTTAAGTGAGCCTTCATTGCATCATCTGGCTTTTCGAAGAAGGCATTTTGCTCTTCGACACAGCCATTGTTCATTATGTAGTAGCATACAGGCTTCAAGCTTATGCTATCATCCATCATGTCATCCTCTTCGTCTTCGACTTCCATTATCCTGTCGAAGTCTCTGGGCAGTACAGAAACCACATTGCAAGTTACGTCGAAAGAAGCATCTGATTCTGAACCAAATTCATCTGTGACTTCTTCGTCCACTGGCATTCTATTGTTTGTTTTCTGCACCTCTGTGGTGTCACCAGATCTATTCTTCTGAATGATTTCTTTTTCTGCCAGGGGCATTCCCTTGTTCGTAATCTGCACACATTTGCTTGATTCAGCTTCCTTCTGCCCAACCTTTTGGTATTCTACAGTTTTCTTTTCAATTTTCTTCTGCCTTTGGAATCTTCTCCATTGGGATCTGGACATAGGATTCTTCCCTTTGTAGTTTTCAGAGACGTATTTTGGCTTTGCCTCCTTTTTAACTTCCATGGAAGGACCCCTGTTCACTTCAAAACTCTTCCATCTCTTCTGACCTTGGACATCCCTTATAGGCTGAACCCATTTGTCATCATTTGGCCTGTTGGATGGTTTGTAAGTGTTGAAACGTCTTTCTCCGACCCCTTGACTGTGATGCTCCCCTCTTCTTGGGTCGAATCTTTCGTTTCTGGTTGGTGGGACTGTTTCCCAATTTCTTTTCCTCTGGGTCTTTTCTGCTGCTTCCAAGTCATCAGCTGCTTTCTTGTCGAACACAGCACTGCATCTTGGGCAAAGCATGACTTCTGCATTCTTCCTTTGACACCTCTGGATGAATTCAACCAGACTCTCGTTCTCTTCTGGGTAAACCAGCTTCTGATGCTCCTCTTGACGCTTCTTTCCCTTGTCGATGTCTGGTCCTCCCTTTTGAGTGATTTCCACCATATGAATCCCAGCACTCTGTTCAGTTGTAATTTTCAATTTGTTCATTTTTTCGACTAGCATGATTTCCTCTGGGATGTCCTCCTTTGACTGACTAACATTGCCTTTTGGGTGTAAGCCCTTATAGATGTATTTGCAGCAATGTGCAACCCTTTCGACAGGATGTTCTTCATTTTTGGTGGTATCACTGTTCATTTGTTTGACAGTGAGGGAATTGTCATCAGTCCCTGGTGTTTTAATCTCCTCTTGGTCAGCATCTCTTTCCCAGTTTTTCTTGTTGAAGCTTCTTCCCACTTTGACTGCATTTCTTCCATTGAAACCTTCAGTGGTCTTAGTGACATTCTCACTGTCGAAGTCTTCAGAAATTTTGACTTCTTTTGCCTCAGCCTGGCCAGCAGAATTATCACCTTCTTCCACCACATTGACATGGGTGTCGAAACCTTCAGCAGCTTCTATCATGGTGAAGTTGGTGTCGAAGCTTTCAGTAACTCCTACCATTTCAGAATTTTCTTCTGCCATGATCTCCATTTCGACCACGTTTACCATTTCTGGCTCAGCATAATTTGCCTCCACAATCTGCATGGGATTGGAGTCAATCTTCATCTGCTGCTTGCCTTTGTCTCCAAACTTCAACCTTCCATTTTGGATTGCATTTTGGACAAGATCCCTGAAAAGGTAACATTGAGAAGTTTTATGACCCAAGAAATTATGGTATTTGCAAAAACCTCTCTTTTTCTGTTGGTCTATAGGAGGCTCTTTAGTGCCTGCTGGTTTTATTAACTGACCATCTTTGACTAGTAAATCAAATATCTCATCACACTTGGTGATGTCGAATGTATAGGTTCTTTTAGGGAACCTGTCATTCTTTTCCATTTCGACTGGACTTTTTCCATTCGACGGGGCTAAAACTTTACAAGAATATGGAGGGCCTTGCTTTAATTCTGCAAGATCAATTTCTTGCTGGTCGAAAATGACTGGTTCGTTTTCGTCGTAATCATCTTGAACTATTCCTACATAGGCCACTCTTTCCTTCTTGTTTTTATTTGATCTAAATTTCTCATTTTTTAGTCTTTCTATCTGCCTTACTCTGTCTGCCAACTGTGCCATGTCTCTCAGATATTGGGTATCCAGTTTTTTCCTTATGGAATAATCAAGACCCCCTGCAGCCATTTCGACTAGTTCTTGTTCCGGCACTTGCGTAAAGCATCTGGCTTTTAATAATCTAAACCTATTCAAATAGTCATCTATGGGTTCAGAAAATTTTCTTTTGACACTTGCCAACTCTTTCAAACTTATCTTGGTTTGTCCCATATAAAATTGTTCATGGAACAATCTCTCTAATTGGGTCCAAGTAAAAATTGAAGTTGGAGGAAGTGACGTAAACCAAGTGAAAGCGCTTTTTGTCAAAGAACTTGGGAAATATTTCATCCTTAAGTTCTCGTTATTAGCAATCTCTCCCGCTTCTATCAAATAACGTGCCACGTGTTCTATGGTGGATTCACTAGTATCCCCTGAAAATTTTGTGAATTTGGGGACTTTCCACCTTGGTGGTAACTCTTGTTGTAAGATAAATTCAGACAAGGGGGAAGTATAACTAGGCCTTTGTAATCCTACGTTTACTCCGTTTTGTGCCATTATTCTCTCCACCATGGTGGCAATATCATTTTCGACAGGCATGTTATTGTAACGCATTCTCTGCTGTAACACTTCGTCAGCATTTTGGTTTCTCTGGACTATTATCCTTCTTGGTTCCTGTCGAATAGGCTCTTCTACATTAGGCTGTTCGACCATCACCTCTTGCCCCCTGGGATTTTCCTGAGGGTTCCCTAAGGGCCTTTGGTTTATAGTGAGTTCCTCTTCGACAGCCCTATTGGCAGGATTCTGGTTTAATTGCATTCTTTGTTGTGCTTGTGGGACTCCAAAAAAATCAGCAATGCGTGCCATCTGTTCTGCCAATATTTGGTTTGTTTGGGTAGTGTTTTGTATTAAGGGATTGAACACGTCTCCCATTTGTTGTGTCAAAGCCTGCACCATATCATGATTGCTTTCATCCATCTGTTGACGGATTACTTGTGCAGAATGGTTTGTCATAGCGGGCATATGGAAACCTGGTGGAATTTGATTCATTCTATTTCCATTTCCACCATATCCTGATCCTTGCAATGGTGATGACACTTGAACCATGGCATCAGAGAATAATGGTGACGAATTATGTAGGCTTGCCATCATTGAAGTTGGCATTCCGTACGGTTGTTCTCTCCCAGCCAAAGGCTGAGAATAATTCAGATATGGCCTGAATGTATTTCCTCCAGGGGGAGGGGTTCCCAAGGGTCTGGCGTGTCCCATGGTGGAAGAACTAGGCGCATTCTGGGATCCTGAACCCGTTGGTATGGAATCCCCCAAAGGAGGCCTAATCTGTTCTAAAACAGGGCCAGACACTGGTATTGTTCCTGACGAA
Organism: Lathyrus sativus; assembly: GCA_963859935.3. Taxonomy (NCBI): domain Eukaryota; kingdom Viridiplantae; phylum Streptophyta; class Magnoliopsida; order Fabales; family Fabaceae; genus Lathyrus; species Lathyrus sativus. The sequence continues at coordinate 436,153,279 of OZ012739.1, read as the reverse complement.
GGGATAGGATTGGAAACTGGAATGGTTTCGTCAGAAATATTTGAAGCATTTGGCAAGTTAGCCATGTTTCTTCTTCTTGTTCTCTTTGGTCTCTCTACGTCGGTTACGGCTAATTTACCGCTTCTAAGAATCATACAACGTAGCAAGGAACAATTTGTCTAAAAATTTCTATTAGATTTTATCAAATGCACTGGTCCCACTGGGCGTGCCAATTTGTTCGCTGTGGTTTCTGGCGAACAACCTCTGGTTAACCAATTTCTTCAGAAAGTTGGGTTACTTGCAGGACCAACCATACAAGTCCTGGGATACATGTGCATTTGGTTCTGTCGAAATACTCTTAGACTTTTGGTGACTAATTTGCGGTTTGTTTTATCAATATTGTCAAAGTATTAAGGACTTTGATTTTGCAAGTAACGAAAGTTTGAACTTAAAGATGAAATAAGGTTAAAAGTTAAAACAAGAACAAAGAAATGTCGAAAGGCTAAAAACTTGCAAAAAAGTAAATGAAATGTAAAATGACATGAACTTGAAGAAATAAACAAGTAATTTAAAATGACTTTGAAATATAACTGGTGTTTAAACGTACATTGTTCCAAATACTAGGCTCATTTTCTCTCACACTGGGTACTTAGAGCTTTTACAGGAATTTTGTACAAATTTTCACACACACATTCTAACCACAAACTATCCTATTTATACACAAACAAAATAACTGCTTAGAACGGAAAAACTATAACTAAACGACAAGTGTCAGCCTGCATGTAAATTTCTTCTCTGAAACCTCCATGTGTCCAACTGCCAAAGGTTACAACCTTTGAATTTGAATCTCTTCCTTGGTGACGAAACCTTGTAACTCTTCAAAACTGTCGAAACCCTTTTAAAGGAGAAAAACTCTTCAGCACTTGCCAAACCTTATCTTTTTTTAACAAACTTCTTCTGTCGAAGCCCTCAGTCACAAACTCTCCAAACTATTCTGCCAGAACATTATACCTATTTCTGTCGAAACAATGAAACTTTAAAACCTTGTCAGCAATTCTTGGATTCTCCTCCTGATGCTATCCTTCGACAAAGATGACCTTAAAGCCTGAATTTTAATCTTGTCGAAATTATGGTCTTGTCGAAATTATGGGTTTACAGGTACCTGCCCGACAGGAAGAGGTTCTGCCCGACGGGATGGGCACCTGCCCGACGGGAGGAGGTTCTGCCCAACGGGATGAGCACCTGCCCGATGGAGGAGGTTCTGCCCGACGGGATGGGCATCTGCCCGACGGGAGGAGGTTCTGCCCGACGGGATGAGCACCTGCCCGACGGAGGAGGTTCTGCTCGACGGGATGGGCAGGAGGTTCTGCCCGACGGGATGGGCACCTGTCCGACGGAGGAGGTTCTGCCCGACGGGATGGGCACCTGTCCGACGGAGGAGGTTCTGCCCGACGGGATGGGCACCTGCCCGACGGGAGGAGGTTCCTGCCCAACGAGTCCCTGCTCATCAGTGTGGTCCAATTGGGCCCAACCTCAGTGGGATTTTGGGCCTTCTCGATTGTGGGCTAAGCCTCGGCCCAATCCATAATAATAGGCATTCATTGTCGTTAAATCAATTCAATTGCTAGCTTTGCAAATACATCACCTTTAAATAGTTATTTCAGCCACTAAACTATTTGACAAAAAAATATTATCCATAATTTATTTTTAACATAAGTAAAGTTTATCATCTTCAATGGTATGAGTTTGCACCTTGATCTATTTTTATTTATTTTTGAATAAAGCATCAATGTATTAAAAAAGATTAATGTATACAAAAATGTTAGGAGATTAGAAAAAAAATCACTAAAGAGGTAACAAATTGAAAGAAAGACGTACATAACTTATTATTTGTAAATTACTTTTAATTTCTATAAGTAAAGATTTAGGGAATTAAATGTAAAGCCTAAGAAAAAACACACATTAATAAAGTTAAATTAAGATAGATGATAAACATTTCTTTTTTAAAAAGTGTTGAAAAACCATTTCAAATGAATGATCAACAACAGAGCAAAATTAATACATCATAATCCTTCCTATTAAGGGACTCATGTTAGATCTCACACCATCAACAAAATAGGAACCATAGAAAGAGGATCAAATCTAGGGGTGGCAAAATGGACAGATTGGATGGATATAGATTAGATTGTTAATGGATGGATCAAAGCAATCTATTAATCCATTAACAATCCACTAAACTCTCTTAATAAAAATCCAATCCATCCATTAAAAGATAAAATCCATCCAATCCATCCATTAACATATTTCTAATGGATGGATATCTATCCATCCAAAAATTAATTTAAAAATTCTTAATTTAATGAGTGACAACATAATATCCAATGAATTTATAAAATGAGATGTATGGATTGAATTCATCCATATGAGTTAGTTGATGGATTGGATCAAATCCATTAAATTATTTTTTATCTTATGGATGGATTGGATGGATAAATTATTGGATGGATTGGATGAATATTATCTAAATGGATTTCATTGCCACCTCTAATCAAATCCACATAATAGTCTTTGAGGTAAATATAAACTCTTGATTTGCTATTAGTTAAGGCAGAAGATATGGTAATGAAGTCAGTCTAGAAAAGAACATGAGTTCTCACCTGGTTTTTTAAGAAACTAATTTCAAATCAAAACATTCATTTTTCCTCTATCTCTTTCGTGTTTGTTGAAGCACCATAAAATCATATTATTGCATACAATAAAAAATTTCAAAACTACGGTATGACAAATCATATCAAAACCTTCCTTAATATGAGCTTTATCTTGTAAAGAGAGAAACAACTCGAAAAGAATTCAAGAATTTCTAGAGAGATAAACGACCCCCTAACAACCTAAAAATCATATACTATAGAATTATAAATTATCCTTAGAACTCATCTTTACACAACTGACTTCAAAATCAGTCATAAGAAAGTGATAGTTTAATACAAATAATTAACTCTGATTATGATGTGTATAATGCAAAAATAAAGTACTAGTTCGGTCTTAAATTGATAGATTTAATTGCAAGAAAAATAAATTTTAACTTTTTTAAGTTTATTAAATAAATATTGTATTTTTCTTATATATAGACTATATCCACAAACTATTTGATGAATATAAAAAAAGTTTAAATTTTTTTATAAAAATCATATATTTTAAAAATAATTTTATTAATTTATTTTATGTTATTATTTTTTAATTTATGTAAAATGACCGAATAAGTCATTCATTTTATTCTATTCTTATTTTTCTAGTAAAATTATTATTTATTAATTGTTTTTTGTGTTAATATTATTTTTTAATATAAAAGAGATATATGAATAGTATAGAATTAAAAACCCATCAATTAATCAAGAGTCAACTAATCAGATAATAAAAAAAAGTACAATAATAAAAGAGTAAACATGTAACAAAGAATAAGGAAAAACAACGAGGCATAAACAACAAACATTAAAACAAAAAGTGTTGAAAAATCATTCCAAAGGAAGGATTAACAAAATAGAAAAATTCACACAACGAAACCATTCCCAATAAGGGACTCGTGTTATATCTCACACCTCAACAAAATAGGTAACCCTAAAAAGGACCAAATTCACATAATAGTCTCTAAGCCAAATACGAATTCTTGATTCGCTATAAGTTAAGACACAAGATATGGTTGTGAATTTGGTCAGAAAAAGAAAATGAGTTCGCACCTAATTTTTTAAGAAATTAGTTTTAAGAAAAAAAATTATCTTCTAAAGAGAGAAACATCTTGAAGAGAATCTTAGGATCTCTTGAGAAAAACCGACCAACCCAACCGGGTAAAAATTATATATTATGGGATTATAATTCATCCTTACAACTCATCCTTATAACTCATCTTTATAAATCTGGTTAAAAAATCAATCATAAGAAAGTGTTAGTTTAATACAAATGAGAAAATAACTCTGATTATGATATGTCTAATGCAAAGATAAATTACTAGTTTCGTCTTAAATTGAGAGATTTAATTCCCAGAATATAATAGTTTTTTTTCAATTGTTCTCTTTAATTAACATTTCTTGCAAAATTCCCAAGTTAAAATCTTTGCATAAAAGAGAATATATAGTTTTTTTTAAAGTATATTATAATGATATTTATTTTAATAAAAATAATTTTATTTATTTAATTTATATTATTTTTCCATTAAAAGTATTATTTATTAATAAAATTGTTTTTTTGTTTCAATATTATTTTTTTATAGCATAATTCATATATGAATAGTAGTGAATTAAAAACCCATCATTTAATCAAGAGCCAAATATTTATATAATATAAAAAGTAGAATAATTAAAGAGTAAAAATTTAACAAAGAATAAAGAAAACAACGAGACATAATAAACCATAAACAATGAAACAAAAAGTCCTGAAAATCCATTCCAAAGGAAGGATCAACAATATAGAAAAATTTACACAATGAAACTCTTCCAAATAAGGGACTCATGTTAGATATCACACCATCAAGACCACCATCAACAGATTAGGAACCTCTTAAAAGGGCCAAAGTCCACATAATAGTCACTCAGCCATGGGCGGTTTTAAGGCCCGGCCAGGCTGGGCATGTGCCCGGACTCGGTCCCAAAATTTTGTCTTTTTTATAAAAAAATATGAAAATTATGGCGGTTAATAAGTGCTGTTATGGCGGTTAAAACCGTCCCAATTAACGAAAATGCAGAAAAATAGTACTTTTGAATAAAAATTTTCATGTGATAATATATATTAAATAAAAATGCGGTTTTTTGTCGTTGATAATGGAAGTTTTAACCGCCGTAATATAAACAATTTTCACAAATAAAATATAATTTTTTTTCCTTTTTTATGCAATTAAATATACATTATATTAATTTTTTTATATGATAATATTTAGATTCAACTACATTACAAAAAGTGAAAAATTAAAATAAAGTTGCTATTTATGACCAAATTAACCAAAAACAAAAAATGAATACTTGAAAAAAAAATTTAACATAAAAGTAGCAACTACTAAAATTATAAAAAAAAAAAACATGTATAGTGTTGTAAAAAAGAAGAAAAGAATAAATTTTATCCTCAAATAATATAAAAAATATATTAGGTCCAATTCTTCAATTTATGTTCACTCTAAATTATATGGTTCAATTGATATTAACTAGGAATTTGTATTTTAAATTTAGTTTGTAGTTACAGTAGTTAGTAAATAAAATTATGTTGTTAACTTGTTGCTAATTTCAAGAATTATTATGAATCACATGAAATGATATTCCATGTTAGTATCAGCCTCAAATTGGATATGGCTATGTTAGTTTTAAAATTATGCCGAAATCAATTAAATTAAAAATATTTTATTTTGATTAATAACTATTTATATATACAATATAAATTTATTGTCTTTAAATTTTTGCCCAGGCTTCAAAAACTTTCTGGCTCCGCCACTGCATTCAGCCAAATATGAACTCTTAATTCACTATTAGTTAACACACAAGATATGGTTATAAAGTCAGTAAAAAAAAACATGAGTTCACACTTGATTTTATAAGAATCCGCTTCCAACTAAAACATTATCTTCTCTTCCACCTTTTTCACACTTGTTGAAGCACCATAAAAAATCATATAATTATATATAGTAAAAAATTTCCAAACAACTACATGGAAAATCACTAAAAACATCATCTGATATGAGCTTTATCATCTAAAGAGAAAAACAACTCAAAGAGAATCCTAGGATCCCTCTTGAGAAAATCTTATACCACATAATTATAACTAATTTTTACATTTCATTCTTAATAAACCGACTTATAAGGTGAGGAGTGTCATTATATATAAATCCATTGTAGATTTTATCTTTAACTAGTGTGAGACTCAAATTTTCCCATACACATCTCACGCCCATCACTATATAAGACTCAATGAGCATACAAATAGTGGGTGGCCCGAATCAATAGACTTATAATACCATAATAGAATTAGAGTTTGACCTAGTTCATCCTTATAAATCAAATTTAAATCGGCGTGTAAAGTTGGGATGCCACTATATACCTTTAAAAATGAGCCTATTATTTTAAAAGTATATCTAAATAAAATAAAATAATAAAATCTATATTTCCATACAATAAAATAATATATTAATATTTAAGAGAGAATATCACTTTACTCTTTTAATAATCACAACCCAAAATTGTAAATACTTTTGAAGCCCAAATTGCATTACGCCATATAAGAGAAAAGACAGTGCTTTTTTATGACACAGACAACGCTTAAAAGCGTTGTTTATAGTGGCGCTCTTGTAGGTAAAGACAACGTTTTTTTTTAAATGCAAAAGTGTTGCCTTATGTCACCTTTAGGAACCGTTTTTTTTTCAAAAGCGCTTTCTATTATCACCTTTAGGCAGCGATTTTTCTTGAAATGCGCTTTTTATTATTCCCCTTTAGACAGCGTTGTCTAATGTATGTTTTAGTTATCTTTTAGGTCTCTTTTAGACAACGCTTTCTTTAAAAGCGCTTTCTATTCTACACTATAGGCAACACTTATTTTTACAAAGCGCTTTCTATTCTCCACTTAGGCAGCACTTTTTTTAAAAAGCGTTGTCTAATGTCTCATTTAGGAAGCGCTTTTTGTTAAAAGCGCTATCTATTGTGCACGTATGACAATTTTTTTTTTGTAAAAGCGTTGTCATAAGTTTCAGTTTTTAATAAAATGACAACATATTTTTCAGAAGCACTGGCACAACATGAAACCGTTATAGTATATATATTCCAAATTTTAATATTACCAATCTCTCTCTCTCTCTCTCTCTCTCTCTCTCTCTATATATATATATATATATATATATATATATATATATATATATATATATATATATATATATATATATATATATATATATATATATATATATATATATATATATATATATATATATATATATATATATATATATATATATATATACCACGTATATCTCAACTCTAGCTAAAAAACTATGAACTTGTCTTCTGCACATATCAACAACTTTTAGTAACTTGTTATCTCTATTTTCTGCACCTATCCTACAAATTAAAAGGCATAAGAACCAAGCTATATAACGCATGAACCTTATAACCATTATAATTTAACACAAACCTTATAAATATTTCTATATACCATTATACATCAAGAAAATCATATTTTTATCAAAATCTATCACAACCTTTATTATTCAACACAAACCTTTAATTGATCAACACATAAACCTTATAACCTTATAACCATTATAATTCAACACATAAAACTTATAACAATTATAATTCAACACATAAACCTCATACGTCATTAATAATCATTTTTCTTCAAAATTAAAACATCAATCATTCTAATAACAACAGATCCACTTCTAAAACCTTTAACTTCTAAAGATTCACCAAACATAATTACAAATTCCACCAACCCTTAATTCACAACAACTTCCAGAACTATTCTAGTCCAATACAAAACATCACAACAACAAAGATCTCTAAGGATCATAAACTTCGCACAAAAGAAAGAAAGACAATACCTTATATAATTCTCATCTCAAGAATGTATTGACACCATTCCTCCTTAATTTCTTCCAGTTGATCTTTCGAGTAAGTAGCAAACTTGAATTCATCAAAGTACTACAGAATATAACATAATATGATTTAGTTAAAACTAGTTAATTAGATGAAATATCTGTTAAATATTAAAATAAATCATAACTTATAAATCTATATTATGTTTGGAATCTATTGAATGAAAGATTTCAGAACATTTTCCAACTCGTTACTGCCTTGATTTGGTTGATAGTTTGGTGTAGAATAACCAATAGGAACTTGTGCTGCTTGAGTGTGTTGTGTTGCTTGGGGTTTGTTGAGTTGATTTTGAGTGTTGCTCCATGAAAAATTAGGATGATTGCGCCAGGTTGAATTATACGTGTTGTTGTAGGGGTTGTTATACTTGTTGTTGCCATCCTAGTTAACAGACACATGGTTTCATGAACATTCTTCAAATAAGTGCATTCTTCCACCACAGTATACACAAGCAATTGCAGTCTTGTTATTAAGCACCTTGATTGGTTTAGGTTTGGCTACTTCAAGGGTAGTCATCATATTCTTCATCATTTGATGAATTTGAGCTATTTGATCAGCACGAGCATAGGACTCAGAAACTTCATAGACACCAACAAATTTTTTTGATGTTTAACTTCCTCCAGCCCTTGTTACAGACCATTGGTAAGTGTTAGCTGTAACGCTCTCAATCAACTTGTATCATTTTTCAAAATATTTGGACAACAACACTTCACCACTAGAGGCATCTAACGTGTTTCTTAAAGATGGAATCAACCCATTACAAAATGTTTTAAGCTGTATACAAATAGGTATCTCGTGGTGAGGACATTGTCTATGCAACTACTTCAATCTCTCCCATGCATCAAATAGGGACTCATCTTCTCTTTATCTGAATGAAGTGATTTCATTTCTCATCTTTGCATTCTTGATAGGAGGAAAATACTTGGACAAATTTTTTCCAGCCAATGTGTTCCAAGTATCAATGGAATTAGGCTCTAAGAAATTTAACTAACTTTTGGCTCTAATCTTTAGAGAATATGGATGATCCTCAACTTGAATGCATCATCTGTTACGCATGGAATTTTGAAATTACTATCCACCTCCAAAATTCATCTCAAGTGAAGATGAGGATCTTCATGAGTAGATCCAGAATATTACCCAATAGCTTGCAGCATCTGAAACATCGTAGGCTTGGAATCAAACTGAGCAACAGTTATCTCAGACTTAATGATTACAATACTCATAGCTTTGGAATCAAAGACTACATAGTCTCTATTGTTGCATACTTTATCATTAGTTATGCCAATGATGTCGGCTTCAGTCATGATTGCTTCTTCTGGTACCCACTTTGAAATTCTTGATCTTCAGAAATGAGATTCCCTTATTCTGGTTGTTACGTAGTACGTATCAATCTCCTTCGTATTCAAAATGTTCTTTTAGGTTCAAGATCTTCTCTGTGTTCTGGGGATAACAATATGTGCATGTAGAAGCTTTAGACTTGTCGTGACACCAGAGTACAGGTAATGGTAAAAAGCTCAAATTCTATTTTCAAACAAAAATAATCAATACAGTAGTTCAAAATACTTCTTGGCACTCCCCGACAACAGTGTCAAAAATTTATCGTGCGTAAAAATGATTAAGGTGTCACATGCAAGTATACAAGTATGTTTTAATTACAGCTACTGATATTAGTAAGGATATCGTACCAATGGGGAGTGGAAGAGATTTAGATTGAAATATTATAAGTATTCTTTTTTAAAAACTAACGTGATCAAGGTAACAAAATAAAATTTGGTAACAAGTTTATGTTGTCCATAACACTGAACTAAAAACAATAAGTTGTTTGATTAAATCAAAAGAGTGAAAGTTGAACATTGATCCATTAATATGCAAGTAGTCAAATCTGTATATGATAAGATGTGTCGTGCTTCAAAAAATCAGAACATGATCTATATGTGTATTTTTTACAACATCAAAACACATTATATTATACTAAATTTAATTTAAACTATATTCCATACAAACTATGAATTTTATACAAACTACATTTCATACAAATTTATTTCATACTACATTTTATAAGTAATATACATTTCTTACAAATTATATATCATACTTAAATTTCATACATACAAATATATATACTTAGTTTCATACTACATTTCATACAAACTAAAAATTTTATACATACTTACAAGAAATATACTTACATAAATAAAACTATTTACACTTAAAAAAAATCTAAAAGAAGGACTAAAAAGTATATATTATGTTTTAAGAAAAGTATATATTATATTTTAAAAAGTATATATATTACGTTTTAGTATTTTATAAGATATATATATATATATATATATATATATATATATATATATATATATATATATATATATATATATATATATATATATATATATATATATATATATATATATATATATATATATATATATATATATATATATATATATATATATATATATATATATATATATATATATATATATATATATATAAACTAGAAAATTTATAAATACTTACAAAAAAATATATTTACACAAATAAAACTATATACACTTAAAAAATATCTAAAAGAAGGGCTAAAAAGTATACATTATATTTTAAAAAGTATATATATTTTAAAAAAATCTAAAAGAAGGACTAAAAAGTATATATTATGTTTTAAGAAAAGTATATATTATATTTTAAAAAGTATATATATTACGTTTTAGTATTTTATAAGATATATATATATATATATATATATATATATATATATATATATATATATATATATATATATATATATATATATATATATATATATATATATATATATATATATATATATATATATATATATATATATATATATATATATATATATATATATATATATATATATATATATATATAAACTAGAAAATTTATAAATACTTACAAAAAAATATATTTACATAAATAAAACTATATACACTTAAAAAATATCTAAAAGAAGGGCTAAAAAGTATACATTATATTTTAAAAAGTATATATATTATGTTTTAGTATTTTATAATATATATATATATATATATATATATATATATATATATATATATATATATATATATATATATATATATATATATATATATATATATATATATATATATATATATATATATATATATATATATATATATATATATATATATATATATATAATGCTAAAAAAGTGTATATTATTTTTTAAAAATTATATATATTCTGTTTTAGTATTTTATAATATATATTTTGTTTTATTATTTTATATCATATACCATATATAAAAAATATTTACAAAATTATAAAATATATTTATTATGTTTAAAAAAACATATACATTATATTTTAAAAAAATAAATTATTTTTTAGTATTTTATAACATATATTCTACTTAAATATTTTTAAATAATATTTTGTTTTAGCATTTTTTTTGTATTTTATAAATACTATACATCTTTTACAAGTTATATTTCATACTTAAATTTCATATATACAAATAAATATATACTTACACTCATATTACATTTCATACAAACTATAAAATTTTTAAATACTTACTAAAAATATACTTACATAAATAAAACTATTTACACTAAAAAAAATTTAAAAGAAGGGCTAAAGGTATACATTATGTTTTAATTGTTAAATATAATTCATTGTGTAAATAGATTTGATTTGATATGATTAGATTTGATTTGAATATTTTGGGCTTTTTATGGTTTGGGCTTTTGTAAACCTAAAACTATAAATAGGGTGCCTTGCTTTGTATTCAAACACAACAGTAGAACTGGATTCACAGTTACAGTGTTAGCAAGTGAAGGTTCAATAAAATCAGAAATCCCACAGTTGTGGGTAACTCAATACTTTCTCATTCTTCTCTTTCTTATTTGTTCTTCTTTTCTTTGTTGTTCTTGATAATTACTTGTTATTACCATTACTATCATATTGTGGGTTTGTTCATCAATCTTGAGATCAAGATTGAAGGGAATTCTTCATAGGGTGTGAGGTGAATTTCCAACATCTGGTATCTAGAGCTCCGGTTGAGAGATTCAAGGAAGGAAGATAGTGATGGCGATGAACTATCCGAACGGCAACTTTCCGCCGACCCTGCCAATTCTCAAGAAAGACAATTATGAGAATTGGTGCAAGCAGATTAAGGTGATTTTCTGTTATCAAGATCTTTGGGATCTTGTGAAGGACGGAGTAACACCGCTTGGGGAGAACGCAACGGAGGCGGAAAAGGCTGCGCACAAAGAATTGAAGAAGAAGGATTATAAAGCACTCTTTATAATTCATCAGTGTGTCGATCCTAATAACTTTGAAAAGGTTAGTGATGTTGATTCAGCAAAAGAAGCATGGGAGATTCTTGAAAAGTCGTTTGGAGGCGCAGAGAAGGTGAAAGAGGTGAGGTTACAAACTCACAAGAGAACCTATGAGTTGCTTCAGATGGAAGACAATGAAAGCATTACAGATTTCTTCACCAGAGTTACAAAGTTGGTGAAGCAAATCAAAGTTTGTGGAGAAGTGCTGACGACGAAAGCAGTTGTCTCAAAGATTTTGAGATCGTTGGCTCCAAAATTCGACCACGTGGTAGTTGTCATAGAAGAGTCGAAAAATCTATCAGTGTTGACGAAGGAAGAGCTTCAAGGGACTCTTGAGTCTCATGAACAAAGGATGGCTGAGAGAGCTGCAGGAAAGTCGAAAGATATGGCTTTGCAGGCGCAGTCAGAAAAAGAAAGAAAAGGAAAAGGTAGCTGGAATGGCAACAAAGGAGGAAACCAGTCGAATCAGAAGAAACCTTGGAACCAAGGCAACCAAAGAGGTGGTGCTGCAGGTAAAGGAAGAGGTGGTGGTCGAAAGCCAGGCAAAAGCCACATTCAGTGTTTCAATTGCCAGAAGTATGGTCATTATGCTAGTGATTGTCCAGAAAGGAAGAGAAATCAAGAGACTGATGCAAAGTTGGTGAAACATGAAGAAGAAGAAACGTTGCTAATGGTCACAACAAAAGATGAAGAAAGATTCCAAGATCAGTGGTACTTGGACTCAGGATGCTCATCACACATGACTGGAAGGAAAGATTGGTTTGTCAACATGAAGCCCTCGTCGAAGAACACAGTGAAGTTTGCAAATGACAACACTCTAGCAGCCGAAGGTGTTGATGATATTCTGATTATGAGGAAAGATGGCAAAAGGTCAACAATTTCCAATGTGTTGTACATACCAGGCATGAAGAGTAATTTGCTCAGTATAGGTGATCGAAAAGAACTACAAGGTAGTTGTCGAAGACAAGATGATGAGAGTTCTCGACGCAGGTGGTAGATTAATCTTGAAGGCTCCAATGTCTCAGAATAGGACCTTCAAGATTGGACCTAATGTGATGGAGCACAGATGTCTAGCAACTGCAGCCAGCAGAGATGAGTGGTTATGGCATTTTCGACTAGGTCATCTCAACTTTAATGACATCAGAGAACTGAAGAGAAGAAATATGGTTTCGGGATTACCAGAAATCGACATTCCAAGTGAAGTCTGCGAGGAGTGTGTTCAGTCGAAACAACACAAGAATAGCTTCAGCAAGGATGCAAGAAGGAAGTCGAAGGCAATACTTGAAGTCATATACTCTGATGTATGTGGTCTAATCCAGGTGGGCTCGATTGGTGGCAATAGATACTTTGTCACATTTATAGATGATTACAGTAGAAAGTTGTGGACTTACCTCATCAAGAAGAAAAGTGATGTGATTGAGGTATTTTCCAGATTCAAGTCCATGGTCGAAAGACAGAGTGGCCGAAAGCTGAAAATTCTGAGGACTGATGGTGGTGGAGAGTACGTGTCGAAAGAGTTCATACACTATGTGTAAAAGAAGGGATTGTGCATGAGGTGGTGACACCTTACACTCCACAGAAAAATGGGATTGCAGAACGCAAGAACAGGACCATCATGAATATGGTGAGAAGTATGTTGAATGGAAAGCATCTACCTAAAGATATATGGGGAGAAGCAGTTTCGACAACAACATATATATTGAACAGATGTTCGACGAAGAAGCTTGAAGGAATCACACCAGAAGAATGTTGGTCTGGTGTCAAGCCTAGTCTTAGTCACTTGAAGGTATTTGGATCTATAGCACATAGACATGTGCCAGATCAGTGGATAAGGAAGCTTGATGATAAGTCGAATCAGATGATCTTGATAGGGTATCATTCGACAGGAGGGTACAAGTTGTTCGACCCGGTGAATAAGCAGGTAGTGATCAGCAGGGACGTGATCATAGATGAGCTTAAAGAATGGGATTGGACTGAGAATGCCAAGAAGGATTCAGTGAGAATCTCTTGTGAAGAACCAACCACTGAAGTCGAAATAGAAGTTCGACAGGAACTAGTTGCAGATGAAACAGGTTCAAGCAGACCTCGACGAACAAGACACATGCCTGCAAGGTTGCAAGAATGTGTAATTACATCAGATGATGTAGTCGATGAAGAGGGTGAGTTGGTACATTATGCTTTCTACGCAGATGTCGAACCAGTCAATGTAGCTGAGGCATTGAAAGATTCGAAGTGGATGAAAGCAATGATTGAAGAGTTGGAGTCCATCGAAGTCAATGATACCTGGTCACTTGTCGAATTTCCGCAAGGCAAGAAGGCAATTGATGTGAAGTGGATTTACAAGGTAAAGGTAAATCCTAAAGGAGAAGTAACTCGACACAAGGCGAGACTTGTGGCAAAAGGATTTCTTCAGAAGGAAGGAATCGACTTCGATGAAGTATTCGCACCTGTTGCTAGAATCGAAACAATCAGGTTGGTTGTTGGTCTAGCAAATATGAACAACTGGCACACATGTCAGATGGACGTGAAGTGTGCATTCCTTAATGGCCCCTTAGACGAAGAAGTTTATGTTGCACAACCAACTGGGTTTGTGAAACAAGGCGAAGAAAGAAAGGTGTACAGGCTTCATAAAACCCTGTATGGACTTAAGCAAGCTCCAAGAGCTTGGAATAAGAAAATTGACAGCTTCTTAAGGGAGAAGGAATTTGTGAAGTGTACAACTGAGCATGGAGTATATGTAAGAAGAAGAAATGGTGAATTGCTTATACTATGTCTCTATGTTGATGATTTGTTGATAACAGGGAGTTGCAAGAAGGAGATCGAAGATTTCAAACATGACCTAAGTGAGGAGTATGAAATGTCAGACTTGGGAAATCTCTCATATTTCCTTGGCATCGAATTCTACAAGACAAGTAGAGGTTTGATGATGAATCAAAGAAGATATGCAGGCGAAATAATCAAGAGATTTGAGATTTAAGGTTGCAACCAAACTTCGACTCCAGCTGAGCCCAGATTGCAACTGTCGAAGGAATCAGATGAAGATGATGCCGACCCAACCCAATACAGAAGACTTATTGGGTCACTTAGATACCTTTGTCACATAAGGCCTGACTTAGCATACAATGTTGGTATGGTAAGTAGATTCATGCAGAAGCCAAAGGTATCACACCTAGTAGCGGCGAAGAGGATACTGAGGTAACTGAAAGGAACTCTCGACTATGGTATTTTGTTTCCAACAGCTGATGAAGGAAAAGAATGCAAGTTAGTGGGATACACAGACTCCAGTTGGTGTAGTGATGCTGAGGATCGAAAATCCACAGCTGGTTATATGTTTATGTTAGGTGGTGCACCAGTTGCTTGGAATTTGAGAAAGGAACCAGTAATGGCATTGTCATCATGCGAAGCAGAATATATAGCTGCTTCTCTTTGTGCATGTCAAGCAACTTGGATGGTGAACTTGGTCGAAGAAATCACAGAGAAGAATCATGGAGCAATTACCATGAAGATAGACAGCATGTCATCTATCAACTTCGCGAAGAATCCAATAGCTCATGGTCGAAGCAAGCACATTGAAATGAGGTTCCATTATCTCCGATAGGAGGTGGCAGAAGGGAATATGAAGTTGGAACACAGCATAACTGAGAATCAGATTGCAGATATCATGACGAAGAGAGTGTATGTCGAAGCCTTCAGAAGACTGAGAGCCATGATGAATGTAGACAGTTTAGACACAATGAATTAGGTGGTGTGTTAAATATAATTCATTGTGTAAATAGATTTGATTTGAATATTTTGGGCTTTTGTAAACCTAAAACTATAAATAGGGTGCCTTGCTTTGTATTCAAACACAACAGTAGAACTGGATTCACAGTTACAGTGTTAGCAAGTGAAGGTTCAATAAAATCAGAAATCCCACAGTTGTGGGTAACTCAATACTTTCTCATTCTTCTCTTTCTTATTTGTTCTTCTTTTCTTTGTTGTTCTTGATATTTACTTGTTATTACCATTACTATCATATTGTGGGTTTGTTCATCAATCTTGAGATCAAGATTGAAAGGAATTCTTCATAGGGTGTGAGGTGAATTTCCAACATTAATAAAAGTATATATTATATTTTAAAAAGTATATATATTATGTTTTAGTATTTTATAACATATATTAAGTTTTATTATTGTATAATATATATAGAATACAAGAAATAATGCTAAACAGTATATAATATGTTTTAAAAAATTATATATTATATTTTAAAAAGCATATATTATGTTTTAGTATTTTATAATATATATATATATATATATATATATATATATATATATATATATATATATAATTTGTTATATTGTTATATTATTTTATAACATATAACATATATAAAAAATGTTAAAATATTATAAGACATATTTATTATGTTTAAAAAAATTATACATTGTATTTTGAAAAGTATATATATTATTTTTTAGTATTTTATAACATATATATATATATATATATATATATATATATATATATATATATATATATATATATATATATATATATATATATATATATATTGTTATATTTATATATTATTTTATAACATATAACATATATAAAAAATGTTAAAATATTATAAAACATATTTATTATGTTTAAAAAAATTATACATTGTATTTTGAAAAGTATATATATTATTTTTTAGTATATTATAACATACATTCTATTTTAATATTTTATAAATAATATTTTGTTTTAAAATAAGAAAAAATTTCTGTTTTAAGTTATAACAAAATTTATTAATAATATTTTCTGTTTTATAATATAATATAACTTATAAATATTTAAAAGATTTTATAATATATTCAATTTTTAATAACCTTATATATTTTATTTTTATTAATTTATAGTAAACACTTTATATATATATATATATATATATATATATATATATATATATATATATATATATATATATATATATATATATATATATATATATATATATATATATATATATATATATATATATATATATATATATATATATATATATATATATATATATATATATATATATATATATATATATATATATATATATATATATATATATATATATATATATATATATAAACAAATTTATAAATAAAAATATTTTATAACACCCCGACTCATATACCTTGTTATATGAAAATCAAAATTAGCATACCTTCGAGTGAAGACTTGACCTTGATGAAGTTTCTAATAAATCTTGACTTTTAATGATTTTAACTCTTAATAATAAAAGAGAAAGATTAAATTAACAAAATTTAACATAGAAGAAGAAATAGGGAGGCAGAAAGATGATTAAAGAGAGGAAAAATAAGAGTTTGAAGTGTGTGGAGTGCGGCAAGGTATTTAATAAATAGACAATTTAATATTGAAAAAATCACGTCGTAATTAAAGTAACTATTGTCAGTTGTGACATGATTTCTATTATTTGTGAGGGTGTCAGAAATATCATATACTTGTGATGTTATTTTCATGTCACCAAATAAAAGTCTGTCATGGTATCTGCACCACAATCAATTCAGTTGATAATATTTCTTACTTAAATATTTTAAGTTTTAAAATTTATTAACGACATTAAATAAATGTCACAACAAATTTTTTGAAACTATTAAATTTTCCCACGTGAAAAAGTTGCATTATTTTTTAATTATTTTTTATTTTGTGTGTCACTAAAAGGTTTTCATACATTATAAATTATATAAATTGAAATTTAATTTTTTTAATTATTATATCAATGTTGCGACGTGTTTTTTATGCGACACCTTTATTTTTTAATAATGTACATTTTACTTGATTATATCACATGTGGAGCACATTTTTTTTAGTGAATGATCTCTCGTAATTTTGTTTCCATTGTTGTTACACAATTTTCTACAAAAATTAGACCATTAGAAGTGATAATGAAATTGAATTCCTTGTGAATTCTTTTTATAAGTTATTATCCATCATACTTGTTGTCTATAAATAGATGAACAAACACTTACTCAGAGTTGAAAGGAAGTATAAACACTTATTTAATGTCCCTAGAGCCTTACGTTTCGATCCTTATGCCATTTTAAGAGAGTTTTTGAATAAAAGATAACACTTTTTATAAAAGTAGATGCTAATACTTATTTGAATTAAACTTTTTTTAAAAATATTTTATGGGATCTAAAGCGCTTTAGACAAAAGTTCGGTGTGTGTGACACACTAAATGTAAGAGTTTCTTTTTTAATAAACTATTTTAGCCATAAAATAGTTTTTTTCCTAATTTTTATTGAATAAAATAAAACAAAAATAACAATAATAATAATAATAATAACCATAATAATATAAAATATAATACTAATAACAATAATAATAATAATAATAATAATAATAATAATAATAATAATAATAATAATAATAATAATAATATTAAATATAACAAAAATGGAAATATTAATGATAATAATATTATTATTAATAATAATAATAATAATAATAATAATATTAAAAATAATAATAACAACTATTTAAGTTATTAATTTATTTTTAATTTTTTTACAAATTAAGTTATTAATTTATTTTAAATTAAACTTTATTACCTAATTGTATTTATTTTTAATGAAAAAAAATATTTTTTATCAATAATTAAAAATAATATATATACTTTATTTTTATCTAATTGTGTCATTCTAATTTTTACAAAACGTTTTCACATTAAAATTTTAATTTTATCTAATTGAGTCATTCTAAGTTTTATAATAAAAAATTAATTAAAAGCAATTTTAAAATTAAAAAAATAAAAAATAAAAAATATTTTATTTTATTTTATTTTGTACTATTTTACCGGAAAAAATGGATACGGATGCTACTATTCTAAAACGAGTCCATGATTTTTAAATAGAATCAACATAAAACAAACTAATTAAATCCAAATTTATTCTATCCAATAAAATAATAAAATAATATTAAAAAGAGAATAGTATATTACTTTTTTTTATAACAACTCAAAATTGTAAATAATTTTGAAGCTAAAATAAATAGTAGATAATTTAACCAGAACTTGGAATGATCGTATCTATCATATTAATTCCTATTTTTATCTAATTAAATAATAGATACATTGCATATATATATATATATATATATATATATATATATATATATATATATATATATATATATATATATATATATATATATATATATATATATATATATATATATATATATATATATATATATATATATATATATATATATATATATATATATATATATATATATATATATATATATATATATATATATATATATATATATATATATATATATATATATATATATATATATATATATATTAGCTTGAAATGAAATAAATTCTTTTACCTATATCTAGATGCATCTAGAACAATCTACTCCTATCTATATATACACATCACTTATTTCAATCCCTTCATAAGCCGCGGCTGCTACTTTTTTAATTTCAACAATCATGTAGCAAAAGTAACCTCCATAGTTCAATCCTTTTTCATTTTCACTAATTCTCTGATATATTCCATGAATCATAACAGATTTCTGGAAAATATTTTTAAATATTTCATCAACTATGATTTCTTTGATTAAATATGATACAAGATCCATGTATTAGCGGTGACACTTTGTTCTTATTGACAAGATCTGAGTCGTTTGCATCATTTTCATGAGTTTTAAATTGCTGCGGATGCAACATTTCAACCAATCAACATAGTGGTTTGGATCTGATTCGTTTGGATCATTTGATGATAGTTTTTCAAATATCAATTCAAAAATATAATTTCATTATGGTGATTACAATTCAAACATAATAGTTGTATGTGGTATTATATGTTATAGTGTGTAATTACTATGATTTTGAAAAATGCCGTTGTAAAATGTCTTTTCATTAGTTGAAAGATTTGAACGGTCATAATAGTTGTAAGTGGCATTATAGTTGTAGGTGGCATTATAAGTTCTCTTTGGTAGTTATCACTTTTGAATTCTTATTTGATGTAACTTTTATACAATTATTTGTAATTTTAAATTTTTTTATTAATAATGCAGTTAAATTTAATTTATTATTTTATTTTTGTTTTATTTAATTCTTCTTATATCTAAATATCTTTAAAGATATACTCTCGTCTCCAATCTAAAATTAATGTTTTTTTTTGATTTATTGAATAAATATTATATTTTAAATATATTAATTATTCTATAAATCATACTATATGATAATGATATATTAACAAAAATACTTTTATTTAGTAAATTTTCTGATATCTTTTTAATTTAATTGGGTGTTGATATTCTCATGTAATAAATCAATGATATTCAAAACTATGTTATGTTCTAAAATTTATATACACCAACTATAAACCATTACCTATATTCTCATGCAATCCTTTCATAATCACCGGAGACAGTACTTTTCCAATCTCCACCATTTCTTCTTCAACAATTATGTCATCAAAAGATTCAATTTCAATACAAGTATTCTAAGCAGTTCAATCCTTTTTCATTTTCACCAAATCTCACATATTTTATGGATATTACGGATCTATAGCAAAATTTATTTAATTGACCATAATTTCATTGATTAAATGTGATACAAAATGCATGTCTTAATAGGACGCATCATTGTTATTTTCGGCAAGATTAGAGTTGCTTGGATCATTCACGTCGGCAAAATTCAAAGCTAACATTTCACCAAATCAATATATTGGATCATGTGATGATAGATTCTTCCATAACATTTCACAATTTAAATTTGACAGTTCAATCCTTTTAAGTGATTGAAAATTTGAAATTATTGTATGCGGTATCACATTTGGTAGTGTTTAGATTTACTTCTAAGCAACCAGTACCACTACTAAAAAAAAGCAATTTAGAGAGAAAAATTTGTGAAGGAAGTAAATCCCTCACTAATTGTGATGAATTTAGGGAGGGAAAATTATATACATGATTAATGAGACTTGCGTAAATATTAATGAAGAAAGTTGTGAGATAATTAATCCATCACAAAAATTCTCTCACAAATTCCGTCACAAATTTAACCCAAATAAACTTAGTGAGGGAGTTAGAGAAGATATTTATTTTTCAATAATATTTCCTTCACAAATCCCCTCATAAACGTGTTAAATGTTTTTGTGAGGAAAATATTCCCTCTCTAATATTTATGCTTAAAGAATTGAATTTAAATTTCTTCTTATTTACAGTATAACTTGAAATTTAAATAAAGAATAATTTTAAGGGTATGAAAAATTCAATATATTACCAAAAATTTGAAATAAATATATATATATATATATATATATATATATATATATATATATATATATATATATATATATATATATATATATATATATATATATATATATATATTAAAATTATATTAAAAAATGTTATCTTAAACTTTTTTGTTTCCCTCTCACTTATACTAAACCAATTTTAAGTTCTCTCTCGTTAATTTATCAATTTGGTTTTCCCACTTTCATTAGTCAATTTTATTTTAATAATTAATAATTATTTTCATTTTACTCAATTGTTTTCTCAAACTAACTTTTCTTGTTTTCTCTTTTCCATAGTTTTCTCTAAAGTTTGTTGCAGTCTCATTCCTTAACCCTAGTTTTCAACAAGTCCAACACCCACCATGAACACTCCTTCACTATAACTCTCCACAGTTGAAAAAGTAACTCTTTACGTTCGTCAAATCCTCAGAGTTCTACTCTCCACCCCTTCACTCCCAAAGTACGCGCACTTCTCTTATCATATCATTGTTCGTCATTACTCATTATTATTCTTATCCTTTTCGCATTACTCAAATTTTGATCAGGGAAACTGTTCAATCGAAGGCTTCATCTTCAACACCGCCAACACCGTCTGCAACTACTACTGCTCCTGCAACTTCATCAAAATTACCACATTCTCAACCTACCATATTTCTCTTTTAGGACGAACCATTCTGTTTGGAAACTCTCCTCTTTCATCTAACTTCTTTCAAGGTAGCGATTTCATAACCTAATTTCTTCCCATTTTCAATTTTATGATTTCTTTAATTTGATGGGTTTAATGTTTTTGACAGATTTGATATACAAAAAGAACAAGAAGAAATAAATTTTTTAGGAGTAATAACATTATAGGTATGAATTTATAAATTTATTTGTTTGCATCTGGACTTTGAGTGGATTTGCTATTTCGACAACGACGCCGACAGTTCCAATCTGCCGGCGTTTTAGGCTGTGTTTAGCTGAAAATGTGACTTATAATTTTGGATCCCCTGTATTTGTTTTCCTTCTTGATTGGAGGTTCTGTTGTTTTCCTTCTTGAATACATTAACTAAAGATTTCCTTAATGGCCATATATTGTGTACACTTTGAAAACTAGATATAACATAAGTGTTACAGGCTATAGTTAATGAATTTTTGGTTAGTGACAGTGATCGATGTTCTAGAAAACTAGACAACATTCAAAGATCTGCTTAATTTCCAGTTGCTTATTGTCAGGTGAATCATGTTGAGTAGCATATTTGTCTGTCTTGTGACAATCAGTCACAACAAAAACAGTGGACAAGTATAGATCAACAGAAGCTTTTATATTAAATCTTTAGACACCTTAAATATAAGAACAAGTTGCATTGTTTTAGAAACTCATCATTCCTGATAAGCAAAAGAAACAACTTCTCTGAATTTAGGTTCACTAACCTTGAATCATTTGATGCAAAAGCAACATCAGATAGACCTTTGGATGTGTTGGATCCACTAACTGTGGTGGTATTTCTTGTACATAACTCCTATATCATGTCATTTTAGTATGAAAACATTTCTTAGCATTTTCTTATTGGGACTAGCATATAATTTAAAAACACTTGCACTTAGCATTAGCCTATCCCTCGAAATCAGAAAGATGAGGAATTTGTAATCATGTAAAAAGATAGATATCCTATAATATTGAAGGATATTTAGTTTGTAATGTGTTTCTAGGTTCATTTGTTTGGATAAGCACCTAGGATATGAGAAACGTATGGCATAGTTTTAGTCCGGTGCATGTTATTAGGTGTAACATGTTATTTTAACAAAAGTTTAGAAGATAGAACACCACTAAATAGTAATGGCATAATGCACTAAGAAAATGATATCAACCTGAATGTTTTGGAGCAACAAGTATCAAAAATTAGGAACAAAATGTTTTGGATAAAAAAAAAAGTGGTGGCATAATAATGTGAACAGAAGCTGGATTCTACAGGAAGTGCAATAAAAATATTATAACCTAGAACATTTTAATAGAGATAAAATTAAAATTAAAATATATTTGATTGTAATCTCTTTTCAAAAAGGTTTTTGTTGAATAATTTTCTTATAGATTTTGAAGCATTTTGTTGAATATACAAAAAGAACAAGAAGAAAGACAGTTTTTAGGAGTAATAACATTATAGGTATGGATTTATAGATTTATTTGTTTGCCTCTGGACTTTGAGTGGATTTGTTGTTTCGACAACGGCACCGACAGTTCCAATCTTCCGGCGTTTTAGTATGCATTTAACTATGTTTTCATTACGTTTCTTTCACCTTATTGTTTTGTCTTTGCATCTACTGCATTATGTTTCAACTTTTACTGCATATATATTGTGTACTTCAACTTCCATAGTGTCGTTCAAATAAAAGATATTGGTTTCTACAAAATGTAATATCCATAATTTTTAGTATATATTTACTTAGTGGTAAATGGAAAAGAGTTTGACATTTAGCTTCAACTAACCATGTTATAGTTTGTGTTTAATTCTATTACTACATTGATTATATATATTTGATTCATGAGCAACAAGTTAATCTAATTTGGTTGAGGGGTAATAATATATGTTGTACGGGTTTTAGCATGAGCAACAAGTTAATCTAATTTGGTTGAGGGGTTTTTCAATTGAGTCGCATGAATAAGCTGACTCAGAACAACAACCAAGTTTTCTTAGCTACGGGAGACCCCTCAAAATAAGTATAGTCATAGTACTCGGCAATTACTGCTCTTCAGCTCTTCCTAAGTTCTTCCAAGCCAATTCTGAGATTTGCCGCTGTCTGCACCTTGAACAAGATGGAAATGACACATCTGGTGGCAGTTACCAACTGCAACATTGATATGGAAAGTTTAACCTCTGACCAAAACAGAAGCATTATCACACTTGCTATTACTACTTTTTTGAAGACATGCCATGAATCAAGTGTGGATCACCTTATGAAGCAGATTGCGAATTTCATGTCTGATATTACTGATGAGTTCAAAATTGTTGTTGTTTAAGCAATAAGATAACTGTGCTTGGAGTTTCCTTTAAAAATAGATGTCTGTTGAGTTTATTAAGTAAAAAAAAAAAAGAAATTGTTGATTCAATAGTGATTCTTATTAGAGATGTTAAGGAAAGTTCAAAATTTCCAAAACACAATCACACATTTCCCAATGTGATTTCCCAAATTAAAAATAGCAAGAATTACAGCCAATTCATAATCTCAGCATTCAACTGATAATCAATTCGCACGCACATCAGGGTAGGATAATAGAGTCTTTCTAAAGCAAGTGAAAGAGTCATGCTACATATACACTAATTAGCTTGAGTGGTTGATTACATTCTCCTAACTTTCTAACTAACTATACTAACCTTCTGAAACCTTTTCAAAGTTAGCATAACTAACTTTGGTTGAGACTTCTCTAGTATGAAATTTTGAATACTTTTTTATATAAACAATTTGATCCCTCCTTCATTTGCTAACATGAGGATGTTGTTGTTTTACTTGTACTGCTAACATGCTAATGTTTCTTCTTGCTGTAGGTTTTGAAGAGAGATTTTAGAAGGACTCTTTGCTAATTTCATCTACTGTTTGACCTACCTTGGTTAAGGTAATTTGATCTAGTTTTAATAAGCTTCTACCTTGTGACTGTGAGAATTGCTCAATTAAAATAAGTTTATAGTTTTAATAAGCTTCTCTTTTGATTTGATGAGCTAAATAAATTAAGTGATTTTTGTGTTTAATATGCAAAGCCTTAAAGCTTCTAGTTTATTTCTATCATTTGATTGAAGCGATACATGACCCGTGATTAATTCTTTATTGTGTAAATAATGCTCAGAAATGGAAGTACCTGAAAATAGGAAGTGGATGAATAATAGAGTTGATTATCACAAGAATATCACTGCAGAATTTAATATTGGAGTTCATGAGTTTATTATGTTTGCTTTAGCACAAGATAAAAATAACATTGGAGGAGGGAATATTAGATGTCCATGTAAGAATTGCAAATGTTTGAAATTTGGAAATCCAGAAGAAGTGAAGGAACATCTATGCAGGAGAGGATTCATGAGTGATTATTATCATTGGACAAACCATGGTGAGGAAATTCCCCCGATTCCCCCCAGTAGTTGCTAGTCATTCATATTATGGAAGTAGATGTCAGAGGGAAATGTTTGATAATTATGAGCAGTTAGTAATGGATGCTGCAGGACCAAAAATTGGAAACTATATTGAGCAAGAAGGTCAAGAAGAAGAAGATGTAATGGAAGAATATCCTAATGAAGAAGCACAAAAGTTCTTTGAAATGTTGAAAGCAACACGCTCACCTTTATGGGATGGTTGTGATAGATATTCTGTGTTGTCAGCATCTTTAACAGCATTAAGTTTGAAAGCAGACTATGGGTTGTCTGAAGGCTGTTTCAATGGATGGATGCAGTTTATGGGAAATGCTTTGCCAGAGAATAACTGTATGCCTAAGAGTTTTTATCAAGCAAGAAAATCGATTGCTGAACTAGGGTTGGCAAGTTTAAAAATTGAATGTTGTGTGAAAGGATGTATGTTGTATTATAAGGAGGACGACACACTCCAAAAGTGTAAAATATGTGGAGAGGAGCGATATAAGCATATTAGAAGACGGGGGCATGATAAATTAGTTCCACGGAAACATATGTGGTACTTCTCACTTGTTCCGCGACTACAACGTTTGTATTCTTCATTACAAACAACTCGCAAAATGAGATGGCATCATGAGAATCAAAGGGAGAATGGTTCATTGTCTCATCCGTCAGATGCAAAAGCTTGGAAATGAGATGGCCAGCCTACAAATTCTTCCACATCTCATAGACCTGTACATTCTCAATTTCAACGCTCCACTCTTAGCCCTCATATTTCCTCCTCAGCTAGTCCACCTATTTCTTCTCCTCCTAGCTCGTCACATGTCCCATCAGCTAATGCATCCGGTGATGATCCACATGTATCATCATCCCATGTTGATTCACCTCCACAAATTGGAAGTAAGGACCCCACTGATGGAAGGGTTTGGATTCGTCCAGGTCCACAAAAAATGTAAGTTTTAATAACTTCCTTTAATTTATGAATAAATCATGACCTTATCTTACAATTTCTTTAAATTTTTTGTAGTTTTGACCCTGCAATTCAGCCTACACGAGAGATTGCGAAAATTATCAAACGTAAGTTTGTAGTGTCTTGGACAAACTATGGAGAGATGAAGGGAAAAGAAGAATTTAAAACTGTGAACGAATTATGGCTTGGAGAGTTTAAGGTATGAAAATAATTTTAAATTATATATCAAGCGTGTTAAAATATTGGAAAATTGAAATCTATGTAAAATAGAATATATATTCTACTTATACTTTAGTAGAAATAAACTATTCTAATTATAAACCCTTCCATCAGTATGTTAAAAAGTATGAAATTATAAAATTGTTCCATGTAAAAAATCTATGTAAAATGGAATATATATCTCTGTTTGCATGTAAAATTGTTGACCTTATTTTTCATGTATTTATTGTTCTAGCTGAGTGTTCATAAAATTTAGAGCAAAGGGAATTGGTTAAACAGAGTAGAAACAGATGATGAGAGCACCAGCCAATAGTATTCACAAAGAAAACTGGTGAAACTTGTGAACCTAATAAAAAATTGCTCACATCACAAGAGAAAACATGGTCGCATAGTGGGTCTTGCACGAATTTGTTAATGTAATCTAGAAGCAACACATATCGGGCTCCCTAATTGGTGTTGTCACACTACCCGAATGTTAGGATTTATCTTGAGAAGGTTCGGATGATTGAATGGAAATAAGATGCCATTGTTTTGTAATAGCTGAGTGAAACTGGGCTTTTTCATTTTTTGAGGACTAAAAATCACATTTTAGTAGGAAACTTGGATCCCATTTGGAACTAAACGTTCATGACAATTTTACATGCAAACATATCCTGGATCAATTCCACCAACAAGTGTAGATTGTTGGGAATAAGCTCCAGGGACAAAGGAAATCTTCAGTGTTTTATGATTATAACATTCTGAATCACAATTTTGAGTTAGTTTGAAAAAATATTGTAGAATAAGTGTATATATAATAATAAGTGTATATAACTTCATATTCTAATAGAAAAAAAATATGAAATCTTCAGTGTTTTATTCTAATAACAAGTGTAAACCATAATTTCCAAATTTTATAAGTATGTTAAAAAAATATAAAGTTATAATAGCCACAAAATAATCAGATTATACTTTCTTTTGAACCGTAAAATAATTTATCTTAAATAATATCATAATTACTTTAATATCTAATTCTATATTCTCTTATATTGTCTATATTGTAGAGAAAGTACAAGTGGCTACTTGAACATGATGAAGAAATTAAGAAGATATTTGATCATAAAGCCTCTGATGCATATTCAAACACAATGTATAGGGTGAGAAAAAAGATTGATCCAGGTGATTGGATTCCTACTGAAACACTCAAGATATTAGAAGAAAAATGGAATGACGATAAGTGGAAAAGAAAGTCAGAAATTAACACTCACAATAGAAGATCTTCGGATGGTCCACTACACACTGGAGGATCAATTCCAACAACCGAGCACTATAAGAGATTAGTAAGAAATTTAATTTCTTTTGTTATGTTAAATATTTCAATTTTAATTAACATTGACTTTTTTTTCTTTTTAGAAAGAATCCTCAGATACAAATCCAACTTGTTGGGACTTATTTCAAAAGACACATAGAGTGAAGGGTAATCCAAACAAATGGGTTTCTACAAAATCAGAGATGGTTGCGGCAAATCACTCTTTATGCACATGGTTAATTAATTCTCCCAATTTCATCTTTGATGCATGTGCTAATCATGATTTTTCCATATGCTTCAGACTATTATGCATGTATTATATCATGGTTTTCCCATGTGCTAATAATTGTTTTCGTATATGCTTGTACTATGCTTGAACTGAATCAATTTACTCTTTATGCATATGCTTCAATTTATTATGAAATCTAAAATATAATGTTATTTTGCGAGTTACTATGAACTATTAATATTATGTTATTTTGTGTTTTGAATGATTATATTCTTCCTCTGAACTTAATTGTTATTTACAGAATGAGTATGAAAAAAGGATTCTTGAGAGGGACTCACAAGAGGCACCTGGAGATGATGTTTCTAATCATCAATCTAACAACAACATCTTCTTAGATGTTGTTGGAGGAGTGGACAAGAAGGGTCGTATATATGGTTTGGGACCAGAAGCAGCAAAGTACAAGTCATCTAGATCTTCAACATTTGACGGTATCTCATCATCTGAATATGAACAAATGAGGACTGTTATTTCTGATTTGTTTGCAGAAAATAACACCCTTAAAGAGAAACTTAAGACTCATGAGGATTTGATTCGTGCATCACAAGAAGACTCACATTTGCTTAGATAACAATTATTTCAATTTATGAAAAGTTTTTCAGCAGGTCACCAACCTCCACGTTCAGATCAAAATCCGTCTTCACCCACTTCTTGAAATACACTACTAAATTGTAATGAACATACTTTTATTTGTCATTATTTAGTTTCAAGAACGATGATAATATTACTTTCATTGTAATTTATTAATTTTAAGAGCTTTTTTTGAACTATTTTAGTTGTAATATTTAGTGTCAACAAAAAAGTACTATGGTTTTTAATATTTAGTTTTAAGAACATATTTTTATAACTATTAGTTTTGATTTGGGAGATATTTATGATATTCACTAAAACAGTTTCTTGTGTTTCATATTGCGATTGATTTATTTTTAATAAGATGATTTAGAAAATTCAGTTTTAATATTAAATAAATTTGGCAGGAAATTTACAATTTCAATAATTTCATGCAGGTTTTAGGGATTAGTGACGGAATTGTAAACGTCACTAAATATGTGAATTTTGTTGTTCTTTAGTGACAGAATGTAAACGTCGCTAAATAATTTAGTGACAAAAAATATCCCTCATAAAATGAGTATTCATACAATAATATTCAATAATTAGTGACGTAATATAAACATCGCTAAAGTATATTTAGTGAGGTATTTTAAAATCCCTCACAAACTACTGGCGGGTTTTTTTCAATGATCTGTGACGGAAATTTCAATTTATTGAGGGATTAGTTCCATAACTATTTATGACGGAATTTAAAATATCTCACAAATTATTTGCGACATTGAAATTCGGTACGAATATATGTACGTTGCTAAATCTGTCACTAAATCATTTTG
Source organism: Lathyrus sativus (assembly GCA_963859935.3). NCBI lineage: Eukaryota > Viridiplantae > Streptophyta > Magnoliopsida > Fabales > Fabaceae > Lathyrus > Lathyrus sativus. The sequence continues at coordinate 436,123,803 of OZ012739.1, read as the reverse complement.
TGAGGGAATTTTAGTGAATTAGTGACGGAAGTATACCTCTCTAAATTCAATTTTTTTAGTAGTGTACTAAAACTCCCAGTTCGAAATTGTCTTTTGATGTTGGAAAAGCTGCATATTGTTTTTAACTTCTCATATGTTGACTCTGATATTTGTACATGCGACTAGAAAAAATCAGCAATGGAGTTGAAATGTGTGTTATTTTCAAAAAGAGGGTTTTCAATTTGTAAATGTCAACATTGAACTTGGTTTTTGTTTGAAGAATGAGTTGTGCAAGTTGAGGTGCATATAGTTACCTGAAGACAAAATAAAAAACACTCAAGAGATATAAATCAAACAAGATTTAGGGTAGTCTCCGAGTCGGGATTCATCTAGTTTAGTAGAAGACTTCAACTTCATTCATTTAATTTTTTCCTCTGTCATTTACATTATGGGAGACATGGTTTACTGGATCACCGTCCTTATTTTTGGCTTAAACTCCTAGCCTTAGGGCTAGGGGCCTTGATAATCGGTGGTGCTCCTCTTAAGCTTATGTTGCATTGTCTGATATTGTGGGGTAGTCTAGTAGAAATATGACCTATACTCATGAATGGGTGAAAATCAGGAGGGGGAAGAATAAGAATTGGTAATATCTCCAGAAGATCGATTTGGACACTAGAGAGGGCAAAAACACCATAGAGGTCGGAAGTAAAATCGCCTCCTTTTTCTTCACTGAATTTCCGGATGATCACGAGGCCAAAAAGATGTTTGATATCTTCAAAGAGTATGACTTAGTTTTGGAGGTGATAATACCATCAAGGAGAGATATGAGGGGGGAATTATTTGGTTTTGTTCGCTTCAGAAACATTAAGGATAGTAGGATGATGGCTATTAAAATTAGATAACGTCATGATCAATGATAGGAACATACATGCTAATATACTATGGTTTCAAAGAAGGAATGCATGGTCAAGAAATAATATGAACTTTCAACCTTCAAAGAATATGGTGGATGTTGCACCCCAAAATTTGACCAACATTTATTTATTCATTGAATGTTTGAAAGTTGATACCTTCATCAGAAAGTTCAAGAGATCCTCAGAGGAATTGGTTGAAACCAGGGTTGTGTGCCTCCTAACTTGAGAGTTGTGGGTGCTCCTCAGATGATTCTGAGACTTTGAAAATGAACTTGATGTTTTGGGAAAGCATATGAGATGTCTTGATAGCCTTCATGAAGCCCAGAGAAGTCATTATGCCAGAGTTCAGAGGATTCAACCATGAATGGTAGAATTAGGGTTTTGACTGGGTCAACCCTAGGATAATTGAAGATTTGGAGAGGGTTGAGACCTAATCCAAGGGCCATGAGATCATGGAATGATGCATAGAGATGTTGTAAAGATGATTCCTAGACCAACTCATCATGATTGAAGAGTTTGAGAAGTTTCAAGTCAGGGTTTCTGAGGATTGTCAGTGGAAAAACCCTAATTTGATCCCTATTTCCCAGGCAGTTTTAGCTCTAGATGTGATTGATATCTCATCTTCCCCACAACATGAATGTTGTAGATCTTGTTCTTAGCTTTAATTTGAGTGGTGGAAGTCCTTGATAGGAGTTACAGAGCTCAAGTTATGGTTTTGACAAATTACAGGTCATCTGAGGTATGTGAATCTGGGTCCTTGAAAGTCACCCAACTTGCAGACAACTTTTGCCCTAGTAGGATGATTCCTATGATTTCTTGGTCAACATGAATGTTGAAGAGGATCTTCTTAGCTTTAATTTTAGTGGTAGAAGTCCTTGATTGGATTTGTGGAACTCAACTTATGGTTTGAACAAGGCAGGGGTATTTTGGTCATTTGTCAGTTATAGGTCATTTTAGCCAATGCCTAAAACTCCTATTTCCAAGCCTCAAATGGAAAAACTCAAAACATGAAAGTTGCTCAAAATGGGATTTTAAGTCTAGAAAGAAGGTCACAAATGGTTAGAAAAGCTCATAGCATAAAATTCCATGATTGGTCAGAAATGAACTAAAAATGACTTATAACTTTGAAAAGTTGAAATTGAAAAGTGATTTGGGAGATCCACAAATCCAACATAGGTCATCCAATATATCATTTTGATTGGAAAAACCATTTTAAGAACTTTGGTTCAAATAGATTTTTCATTTGAGGCTCCAAAAATGGACTTCCTTTGGAAATTTATTACTTGCATAAGAAGGCAACTTTGCAAAACCCTACATAAGTGAAATGTAAGGGCTGCTTTCATTCATTAACATCCAATATCTCATGTTAAGACAATTTGGCATGAGATTACAAAGGATAAGGCAAGGGAAATGATATTTTCAACTTCTCATGTAAGGAGAAGTTCATGACTTTTCTAGATCTTTCTAAAGGATTCCACAAGCTTCCATCAATTGCTATTTAAAGAGTGCATCAGAAAGTGTTCAGGGTTGGTGATAGAGAGTCAAGTCAGAGGAGAAAGAGAGAGGTACATTGCCATTAAAGAGCTTTCTTCAATTTCAAGCAACTTTGAATTTCATCCTCTACAAGCATTCCCCTTCCAAACTCGTGCATACAGAATCATCTAGAGCAAAAGGAGAGCAAGATCCAAGCCTCACAAGATCAAGATCCAAGAGATTCCTCATCATCCATCACATTTTGCTCAAGGTGCATTTTGCTTCCACTTGCTTAATTTAAGTAGATTCGTGTAGATTCATTAGCATAATCTTGGTCTAGGATGTTAGGAGATTAGTTTAGATAACTTTGGTGCTGTTTAGAGACAACTTAGTGCAGGTGCTCGAATCTTGATTGGCATAGAACTCCATGATTAGGGCGTTAGAAGCTTAGGTATTTGGTTCAGGATTATCACCATTAGATGTAGAGTAGATTCATATAGGTTTTAGTGAGAATTATGAGAAAAAGTTTCAGAGCATTTCATGGCTTCAAGAGCTGGTTGCGCGCGGTTTTCATGGTAGAGGGAGTTTCAATACGATCCAATGGTATAGTCGTGTAGAGGGGAAGATTTGGAGTGACTTTGGTGTTTGAATCGTGTGATTTCGTTGAGTGTGGAAGGAGAACCGCATGGTGGAAGTATGTGTGTGCATGGTATTTTAATGGAGGAAAACCCTAAGTTTCATAACCATTTGGAGAAGAGATAATCTCCACCGTCCAAAGGCATGTTGACCATGGACTCTTGGGATGATCTCACGACCGAGATTGAAAGATGAGTTTGGTGAGACTTTCCCTCCCCCCTTAAGCGCTGCGTTTCATTTAAGTGGGGGGAGTGGGCCTTTGCTTTTCGCACCCCCTCGTAACGAGGCCCATCCAGAGCGCGTTGAAGATATTGCTAGTTGCACCGCGTAGTCCCTTTTTTTCTTTTGTTTTTAATTAAATTCTGAGGGGTTATTGGGCTTAACCCCAGGTGCTACGCGCACCCCCAGCTGAAAAGCCCAGCGCGTTTAACACATTAAGCATCTACTGTATACACCACCCCCCTCCCTTAATTCATTTTAATTGTTTTAATTTTCTTCTTTTATTTTTCTGTTTTGTTTAATTCATTAATAAATGATAAATAATGATTTTTTAATGCTTCTTTTTTCTATGATTAGATTAAAATGTGTAGAAAATTATAAAAATAAAAATGAGATTTTATTTTTAGGTTTAATATTTTTAATAGATTTTCCAAATAAATAGCTTTTAATATGTTTAATTTGGTATTTGATTTTGTAGGAATTGTTTTAGAACCTTCCCTTAGGGTTTTTAATCCATTCTTTTTTGTGCAATTAGATGATGAATCATAGTTCCCCATAGGATTTTTTCTAGATTTTTAGAATTAAATTTTGATTAGTTTAATTAGGGTAGAGTTAGGGTATCCTAATTAGGGTTTAAATTGTGTTTAAGTGATGAATCCCTTTCTTTGATTGAGTTTTATCTTGATTTTTAGGTAGAGACCTTTGTAGATGTTATGAGTAGGTGTTGAGGACCCTTGTGAATAATTGTTAGATTTTTTCCCCATTAGTTTAGTATTTTTAGGTATTTTCTGAAGTTGCCTTTTGATTTTGTCTGTCTGGTGGTTATCTGTTCATCTTTGGGGTTCTTTGTGGGGAATTTGTTGAGGGGCTTGTGTTGCCTTGAAGATCTTGATGGAGAGCATCATGGAGTGAAGATTGTAGATCAAGATTCAGAGACCCAGAGCTTGGCTTGTCCCCTGTCTGTGAGGTTTGAGATCCTGAAGTTTGAAGGAAGTTCATGGTACTTTCCTGAGGAAGGCACTATGAATGACTTTCATTCTTTCTTCTCACCTCTTTCTTAAGTATCCAATGATGTTGGAGCCAACTTGTGAGTTTAATTTCTCCTGAGGAGGAATGTAAACTGATCACTTGTTGTTGAGCCACATGGGATACAACTCCTAAGTGGAAGCCTCCTAGTACTTTCCTGAGGAAGGTCCTATGGGTCTATTCACTTAGTTCCACTAGTTTATCTAGGATTTCTCAAGTATCCAATGATGTTGGAGCCAACTTGTGAGTTTAATTTCTCCCGAGGAGGAATGTAAACTGATCACTTGTTGTTGAGCCACATGGGATACAACTCCTAAGTGGAAGCCTCCTAGTACTTTCCTGAGGAAGGTCCTATGAGTCTGTTCATTTAGTTCCACTAATTCAGATAGGATTTCCTAAGTATCCAGTGATGTTGGAGCCTGCTTGTGAGTTTAATTTCTCCCGAGGAGGAATGTAAACTGATCACAGTGGTTGAGCCACGTAGGATATGACTCCTGAGTATACACCTCTTAGTGCTTTCCTGAGGAAGACACTATGAGTCTGCTTGCTTAGCTCCCTTTCTTTGGTAAGCTTGTTCTGAAGCTTGAAGACTGGGATTGATTTCTCTTGTTTATTGGTTTTGCTTGAGAGCTTTGCTTAGATTTGATTAGGATTCTGTGATTAGGGTTAGGATTAGAGAATAGATGATTCTTTCTTAGGCATGTGTGTTTTGTTTGCCTGATGGCACTTCATTTCCTTTATCTGTTCATTGCTTGACAGCATGTTGTTTATTTTCAGTATGATTGCTGTTATTTCATGACTGGCTTGAGGTTGAGACGAGCTTGTGGAGGCTGAAGCCCCACACACATTTCCTCCCTCACTTGCATTGCATGCATTTTACTGTTAAAGCTGATGCTTTTGTCTGTTTTGGTGTATCATTGACATGATCCCTTAGGACTCTCATTTCTTCTGATGAGGATTTGATGATAGACTTTTAGGTTGAAACCTATGCATGACGACATCTAGGAGTTCCCTGTTTAAACCTCAACCATAGGATGAATCCATGGTATGATAACAGTAGGACTTGATAGTCTCCCTCCTAGTTGAGTTTTAACCCGTAGTTTCCCGAACTACGTTTGCTCTGATCTTTCATACCAGATGAAAGTACGTAGGCATAGGATGCGATATCCTAGCGAGCAACCTTCCCCACCTCCACCCGTAGTTAGCCGAACTACGTTGACTCTGATTTCTCATTCTCTGATGAGAATACGTAGGCATAAAGCGCGATGCTTTGCCGAGTCATTTTTCTTTTCTTTTTTCAGCCAGCCTTGATAGGTAGATAGATCATAACCAACCCGTCCAAGTAAACAAGCAAGCGAGGATCCCGTCGAGTACGACGGACGTGAGGGGTGCTAATACCTTCCCCTTGCGTAACCGACTCCCGAACCCAGACAATGGTTGCGACGACCTTGTCTTACCCTTATTCGTCAGGTTTTTCCGATCGTTTCCTTTCCCGCTCTGAGGGATAAATAACGAAAGGTGGCGACTCTTCTGTTTTTCCGGCACCTTATTTTCGCGCAAGCGACAGCTGGCGACTCTGCTGGGGACTTATAGCATCTAGGGACTTTTCCCATCCCTTATGCTGGGACCGTTTCCCATCCCCTACGCGAGTCAATCCTATCGTTTGTGTGTTTGCTTGTTGGGTTGCGTTTATTTATCGCATTTTTACTTCCCGCATCTTTACTTCTTGCATTTTATTTCCCGCATTTTATTTCCAGTTTGATATGATTATCTGTGCTGCTGTGGGAGAGGGATGTTACTGTGAGTGAAAAGCCGGACCTGGGCTTGAGTACACACCTAGATATAGTTGCGGAGAAGTAGTAGACGAACCTGTCTGCTGAGCAGGCACAGTTCCCTACGAAAATCTGCGCTCAGACGAGATTCTTGCAGAGGTGCTCCTTTCCGGTCCTGAGGATCTGAGGGGAGTCCAGACGTGAGGATTGTCGACTCTGGGGACCGATCATTTGGAAGTCAGCTAAGAGAGGCCTCTTCATGACTTGACGATGCCACTCCTTCTGGGAATCGTATTGTCACTCGTGAAAGTCTGTGACGCTGACGACCGCATAGGATGCCGTACCTTTGTCCGTGGATTAGGTCCATCATACCTGTGAGTGGGGTTGGGATATTGCAGGAAACTTTGACCTCCAGACTACCTGGTTTTCTTGACAGTGAATCAGTTATGTTGGGTTCTCAGTTGCAGATATGTTCTTGATAGAGCAGGGGTTTGATCAGAGGATCTTATCATCGGATGTTTGTTTGTTCTTGATAGAGCAGGCTTTGATCAGTGTATTGTTATCAGAGGTTTGTTCTGGATGGAGCAGATTTTTGAATAGGGTCTGAGGATCTCGTCAGCAGTTGTTATTTTGTTCTTGACAGGGCAGATTTTGAGTGGGGTTTGAAGATCTCGTCAGCAGCTGTATTTTGTTCTTGATAGGGCAGATTTGTGATTTGGGGTCTGAAGACTCCATCAACAGATATTCCTTGATCTTGCATCCGGGGTCTTTATTATCAGGCCCTCGTTCTTGACAGAGCAGAATGTTGATCTCGATCCTACCAGATGGTTATTCACAGCGGATCAGATCAGTGGTTTTACACCGGGGTTTCCTTCTCATCAGTGACTGTTGACATCGAATCTCCACAGCAGCCACTCGGATATATTGTTGCATACCTGCATTTTGCATTAGCTTGCATAATCATTCCATTAGCGTGTGTCTGTGACAGGTACCGTTTCCCCGATCCAAGATCTTTCATTGTGTTGCTGCAGCCGTTCTCAGAAAGATTGTTGCGTACGAGTTCTCGATCCTTGTTGTGTCGAATCTGACTATTGCTATGTGAGGTTGCTGTTTCCATGATTGGGCCCAGATTCCTCTCCTTATTATTGCCAGCAGGCGCCAGGATCGGGGGAGATCTCTCAAACACACAGACACACGCATGCATTTGCATGAAGCATTCTTGCATGACATACATCCTGTTGCTTTTCCTAACCTTTGATCTTGACAGGTTTTTCAGGTACTCAGGTTCCGAGCTGCTTTCGATCTCCAGGATTGATCAAAGATTCATCCACCGCTACTCAACTCGCGCCAATCAAACGAGAATCATGGACCAGGTACAGTCAGATGTTCAGGAGCTTCGTGAAAGGATGGATCGTTTTATGGAGCTGATGCAAGTAGTTGCGAATGGGCAAGATCAGCTTCGTACTTTGGTTCAACCTCTCATCTCCAGGGTTGACAGTAACAGAATACTTCACGGCGGGGCCGTACCCACTCCTCCTCAAGGGGATACTCCACAGAACGTTGTTCCTGCTGCCGGGGGCAACGGTAGTGCTAACGGCAATCTTATGACTAATCTCGGACTTAACGCGGCGGGCGCCGTCAATGGTGGTTTGGGAGCCAATGTTACCGTGGGGCCGGTCAACGGCAATGTTGGTGCAGGAAATATGGTGGTGCCTCAACCGTGGCTGGAGGACCATCAGGACGACATTTTCTCTCAGAGAGGTGTAGAGGCTGAGTTGACTGCTGAGGCTCGACTCAGGTTCAAGGCGCTGGAAGATAAAATGAGAGATATAGAAAATTAGAACACATTGGGCGTTGACATGTCCAAACTCGGGTTGATTGCTGACTTTAAAGTACCTCACAAGTTTAAGGTGCCTACCTTTGAGAAGTATAGGGGCACTACTTGTCCCCGTGTTCATCTCCGATCTTATTACAGAAAGATGTCCGCTTATTCTGATGATGAGAAGTTGCTGATGCACTTCTTTCAGGATAGTCTTTCTGGCCCATCGCTTGAATGGTATATGGGTTTGGAGCCCGCTGCTGTGCGCACGTGGAAAGATCTCGCTGAAGCGTTTGTCCTCCACTATCAATATAATAGCGACTTGGCTCCCAACCGAGTTCAGCTTCAGAATCTCTCGCAGCGGAGCAATGAAAGCTTCAAGGAGTACGCCCAGCGGTGGTGTGAATTGGCTGCTCGGGTTCAACCGCCGATGGTTGAGCGTGAGTTGGTACAAATGTTCGTGGCTACTCTTCCCGGGGTCTATTATGAGAAGCTGGTTAGTGGCATGTCCGGAACATTCTCGGCCCTCATCACCTTGGGCGAGCATGTTGAAAATGGTATAAAGATCGGCAAGATTCAGGGCGAATCATCCTCATCTGGAGGAGCTAGCAAGAAACCCTATACTGGCAAGCGTCGAGAGGGCGATGCCAGTGCTGTCACCAATGCTAGGAGAAAGGGCAAGGGCCCTCAGTCTCAGATCGCTAGCATAAACATCCCAGCTGCTCCCCCACAGCCGCAGCAGCAGCCTCAGCAACAGAATAACCCGGGATATAAGAGATATCAGAATCGGGGTCCCCTGGCAAACCGTCATTTGGAAACTCCTCCTATGTCATATGCCCAGCTTCTGCAGACGTTGCTTCAGCTCCAATTAGTTCAGAAAAGGACACTGGCTCCCTTGACAGGGGCACCACCACCCGGGTATGATGCTAACGCTACTTGTGAATTTCATTCTGGGGCACCTGGCCATACAGTTGAGAATTGCAAAGCTTTTAACCACAAAGTCCAGGACTTGGTTGACGCCAAGGTGATCAACTTTTCTGACAGCGTGCCCAACGTCACCAAGAATCCAATGCCTCATCATAGGGGAGGCGGAATAAATGCTGTTATCACTGAAGAGAATTCAGACTTGCTGACTGATGTCAAAGATCTGAAGACGCCGTTGAGTTTTGTTAAAGCTAAGCTGCTAAAGAAAGGCTTCTTTCCCGGATGTGGAGAGTTTTGCATGGCTTGTGCTACACTTCCTGATGGGTGTGAGCAGTTGATCGAAGGTATCCAAAGTCTGATGACCGAGGGTATTTTGCAGTTCAGTAGGAGCGTTGAGAATGCGTCAGGGGAAGTCATGCTGAAGCAGGCGGACGAAGTTGCTACTATTACCATTCCTCGCCACCCTATCACTATTTCTGCGCCTCGTCCGCCTACTATTACCATCACCAGGGCCGGACCAATCCCGTTCGAGAGCACCAATGCCGTTCCATGGCATTATGGCGCCGAAGTATATTGTAATGGTCAGAAGATAGAGCTTGAGCCGTCCGGATCAACTGCGCAGAATCTGGCTGAAGTCAGTGGTATCACCAGAAGTGGTAGAGTGTTCGCGCCGGCAGAGGTCGCAGCAGAGAAGGTAGTCCGAGCTGACGCTATGGACAAGGGCAAAGGTAAAGCTGTTGAGGAGGTTCCTGCAGGGGCAGAGAAAGACTTGTTGGTTAAAGATGCTGAAGAGTTCATGCGACTAATCAGGAAAAGTGACTACAAGATTGTAGATCATCTTCACCAGACTCCGTCGAAGATCTCGATTCTTAACCTGTTGCTGTGTTCTGAAGCGCACCGCAACGCGTTGCTGAAAGTATTGAATGCTGCATACGTGCCGCAGGAGATATCAGTTAATCAACTTGAGGAAGTAGTAGCCCATGTCAATGCCGGTAATGGGCTGGGTTTTACAGATCTGGAGCTGACGCCCAAGGGAAGAGATCACAACAATGCCTTGCACGTCTCGATAGAGTGCAGAGGCACGATTATGTCACATGTCCTAGTAGATACGGGCTCCTCGCTTAACGTGCTTCCGAAGAAGGCACTGATGAAGTTGGATACCCGTGGACTGCTGTGCACGCCCAGTGATATGGTCGTGAAGGCCTTTGACGGAACCAAGCGCCACGTCTTCGGAGAAGTGACCCTGCCAATTCAAGTTGGTCCAGAGACGTTTAATGCGGTGTTCTATATTATGGATATCATGCCCGCCTATAGTTGCCTCTTAGGTCGGCCGTGGATCCATTCTGCCGGTGCCGTGACGTCCACGCTGCATCAGAAGCTTAAATATGCTGTTGGGGGCAGCATAGTGACAGTCTGTGGAGAAGAGGACATCATGGTAAGCCACCTGTCGTCCTTTAAATATGTCGAAATGGATGGTGAGATCCATGAGACTCTTTGCCAGGCTTTTGAAACCGTCAGGGTGAAGAAGGTAGCTCCCGTTGTCGCCGAGAAGCAAGAGGTGAACCTCTCCTCGTTCAAGGAAGCTCGGGCTGTTGTCGAAGCTGGTTCCACCCCAGGCTGGGGGCATGTCTTGGATATACCATTCAAACAGGATAAGTTTGGATTGGGATATTCTCCGGAAGCTGAAGCTTCATCTTCTTCTGGTAGTTCGTCTCGTGGGAAAGGGCCGATCCTATTCACCAAGGGAGGAGTAATCTTCGAGAGTGTCAACGCAGCGTCAGAGGACAGCGGGGACAGTGATTGTGATCTTGATGCCTGGATTCAACCGAGCAAGCCAGGCGAGCGCCTCCACAATTGGACCATCAAGGAGATTATCGAACTGACGAGTGAAGAGTAATGATTTGCTTTTTACAATCTTTGTACAACCCTATGTCCTGCCCGGGGCATAGAGGTTTTACTGTCAGGGCCTTGTTGGATTATGTGTATGCATTTTGTTAATAAATAAAAGGCGTTTTCTTCGTAATCAAATGTTGTGTTCTCTGTTATTCATATTTTATGTTTGTTTTGAAAAACAGCAAAATGGCAACGAGGTTCGTGCTAACCTGCATATTCCTGCTTTAAACTTAACCCTTGTTATTGCAGGATCCACGTAACAGATGACATCGACTCTGGACCCTCTACGGCTCACTACGACTTTGATTGCCCGATCTATCAAGCCGAGGATGAGATTGATGAAGACGAAGACCTTCCGGAAGAGTTGGCCCGCTTGTTGAGACAAGAGGAGAAGGTCATTCTGCCTCATGAAGAGGATATTGAGATCATAAATCTGGGTTCTGAGGAGCTTATCAGGAATGTCAGAGTTGGGGCCGCGCTGCAGAATGATGTCAAGCATAGACTGGTCGAGATGCTTCGAGAGTATAGTGACGTCTTTGCTTGGTCGTATGAGGATATGCCCGGACTTGACACAGATATCGTGGTTCATCGCTTGCCGTTGCGAGAAGATTGCCCTCCAGTCAAGCAGAAGCTTAGGAGGACGAGACCAGACATGGCTGTAAAAATCAAAGAAGAAGTCCAGAAGCAGTTGGACGCAGGATTTCTAGCCGTTACCACCTACCCTCCGTGGGTCGCCAACATAGTGCCTGTACCGAAGAAGGACGGTAAGGTACGCATGTGCGTCGATTATCGGGATTTGAATAGGGCGAGCCCTAAGGATGATTTCCCGTTGCCTCATATCGATGTGTTGGTCGACAATACAGCCCAGTTTTCCGTGTTTTCGTTCATGGATGGCTTCTCCGGTTACAATCAGATTAAGATGGCGCCGGAGGACATGGAGAAAACGACGTTTATTACCCCCTGGGGCACGTTTTGCTACAAGGTAATGCCCTTCGGTCTGAAGAACGCAGGGGCCACTTACCAGCGAGCAATGGTAACTTTGTTTCATGATATGATTCACCATGAGATTGAAGTCTATGCGGATGACATGATTGCAAAGTCACAAACGGAGGATGAGCATCTGGTCAATTTGCTGAAGCTGTTTGAAAGGCTTAGGAAGTTCAGGCTGAGGCTGAATCCTAACAAGTGCACTTTCGGAGTGCGGTCCGGAAAGTTATTGGGGTTTATCGTTAGTGAACGAGGTATTGAAGTCGATCCTGCGAAAATAAAAGCTATCCAAGAAATGCCAGCGCCGAAAACAGAAAAGGAAGTTCGTGGTTTCTTGGGCCGAATAAACTACATTGCAAGGTTTATCTCTCAGCTCACGGCCACTTGTGAACCGATGTTCAAGTTGTTAAAGAAAAATCAGGCGATTACTTGGAATGAGGATTGCCAGAAGGCATTCGACAAGATAAAGCAGTATCTTCAAGAACCTCCAATCTTGATACCCCCAGTGGCTGGACGGCCATTAATCATGTACTTGACAGTTCTGGAGAATAGTATGGGGTGTGTTCTCGGTCAGCACGACGAGACGGGCAGAAAGGAGCATGCCATTTATTATTTGAGTAAAAAGTTCACTGAGTGTGAATCTCGATACTCGATGCTGGAGAAGACGTGTTGTGCATTAGCTTGGGCCGCCAAACGTCTACGACAGTATATGCTCAATCACACCACTATGCTGATTTCGAAGATGGACCCGATCAAGTACGTCTTCGAGAAGCAGGCTCTTTCGGGCAGGATTGCCAGATGGCAGATGGTGTTAACAGAATATGATATTCAGTACGTCTCTCAGAAAGCCATCAAGGGAAGCGTATTGTCTGATTACCTTGCCGAACAGCCAATCGAAGACTATCAGCCGATGAAGTTCGAGTTCCCTGACGAGGACATTATGTTTCTCAAAGCGAAGGATTGCGAGGAGCCATTGCCCGATGAGGGGCCAGATAGGAAGTCTCAGTGGAAGTTGATATTCGACGGAGCGGTTAATTCCTATGGAAGTGGTATCGGGGCTATCATCACGACTCCTCACGGATCCCACATCCCGTTTACTGCGAGACTGACGTTTCCAGTTACCAACAACGAAGCCGAATATGAAGCTTGTATTATGGGTCTAGAAGAGGCAATTGATTTGAGAATCAAGAATCTAGACATATATGGTGACTCAGCGCTTGTAGTCAATCAGATCAAAGGGGAGTGGGAAACTCGTCAACCGAATCTAGTGCCGTACATGAATTATGCCAGGAGGCTGCTTCCGTTCTTCGACCGAGTAGAACTTCATCATGTACCCCGGGCTGAAAATCAAATGGCTGATGCTTTAGCCACGTTGGCTTCAATGTATAAGGTCAATCTTTGGAATGAAGCTCCAAGCATTGTTCTTTCGCGTCTTGACAGACCAGCATATGTGTTCGCAATCGAGGATGCCGCTGACGGCAAGCCATGGTTCCACGACATCCAGACCTTCCTTATGACTAAGGAGTATCCTGCGGGTGCGTCAACCCAGGATAAGAAGACTCTGAGGAGGCTATCTGGAAACTTTTACCTCAACCCTGATGGAGTGCTGTATAAGAGAAACCACGATCTCGTGCTACTCAGATGTGTAGATGAGAAAGAAGCGAGTATGCTCATGGAAGAAGTCCATGAGGGCACATTTGGTACGCACGCCGGCGGGCATGCCATGACGAGAAAGATCCTGAGAGCAGGATATTACTGGTTGACTATGGAGTCGGATTGCTTCAGATTCGCGAGGAAATGTCACAAATGCCAGATTTATGCTGATAAAGTTCATGTGCCGCCGTGCCCATTGAATGTCATGTCCTCCCCTTGGCCGTTCTCCATGTGGGGCATCGACATGATAGGCAAGATCGAGCCCACCGCGTCCAATGGTCATCGTTTTATTCTGGTAGCTATCGACTACTTCACCAAATGGGTGGAGGCAGCCTCGTACGCTAATGTGACCAAGCAGGTGGTAGCTAAATTCATAAAGAGGGACATCATCTGTCGCTATGGAATTCCCGAGCGGATCATTACTGATAATGGTTCGAATTTGAATAATAAGATGATGAAGGAGCTGTGCCAGAGCTTCAAGATTGAACACCACAACTCATCTCCTTACCGGCCGAAGATGAATGGCGCCGTTGAAGCGGCCAACAAGAACATCAAGAAGATTGTTCAGAAGATGGTTGTGACGTATAAAGATTGGCACGAGATGCTGCCGTTTGCCTTGCACGGTTATCGTACGACGGTGCGTACGTCGACCGGGGCAACTCCTTTCTCCTTGGTGTACGGTATGGAAGCTGTCCTACCGCTAGAAGTGGAGATTCCCTCTTTGCGAGTTTTGGTTGATGTGAAACTTGATGAGGCAGAATGGGTTACGAATCGTTTGAACCAACTCAGCCTGATGGACGAGAAGAGGTTAGCATCGATTGCATTTGGTCGCCTGTACCAAAGCCGAATGAAGAAAGCTTATGATAAGAAGGTGCGTCCTCGAAGCTTTCAGACGGGTGATCTCGTCCTGAAGAAGATTCTTCCGCCACACTCCGATCACCGGGGCAAGTGGACTCCGAATTATGAAGGGCCGTATGTCGTCAGCAAGGTCTTCTCGGGAGGAGCTTTGTTGTTATCCACGATGGATGGTGAAGATTTTGCATCCCCGGTGAACGCGGACGCAGTTAAAAAATACTTTGCTTGAAAGCGACCCGCTGGACAAAAAAAAAAAAAGAGAGTCCAGGCAAAAAAGGGGCAACCCGGCGAACCAAAAACAGAATAAAAGGTTCGGGCAAAATAGGGATATATTGAAAAAATGTACACCCGCGAAGTCGAAAACCTACACTGGGCGGCTTCGGCAAAAAAGGGTATCCCGGTGAACTGAAAACCCGTGAAGGGCGGTTCACGCAAAAGTTAGGGATTTGAATAAGCAAATGACTGCGTTCCGCGTATGGACTTTCATTGTTTAGTGGTTCGGAAGACCTGAGGGCCGTTTATCCGAATCAATCTCTTCCAAAGCTGAGGCATCGGAGAAGTATCGAAGTCGAGTGGGTCTTAGAGGGATCAACTCATGGTGTTCGTCTACGCCTCGATTGCCGACATTTGTATATACTGATGTATATTTATGTTTTCTTTTTGCGCGGCTTCCTCATTTCAGGAGCTTGCCTCTGTTGTAAAACATTTTTGCCCATTCAGGGGTTCATCATCAATAAAATGCACATTATTCAGCAATTCTACTTGTCTGTTTAGCATTTATCTGTTTTGTTTGCGAATGATAACGCCGATGTGTTTTTTGATAAAATGCGCATACATAAACTTGCGGACCTAAGCCCATTGATTGTTGAAACAATTAACTAACTGAACATTGTCACGAGATAATAACCTGGATAGGCCCCTTTGAGGAGGGTATCTTGTCTGTTTGTTTGTGCTGTTGCAGGTGTAGCGCCTCGCCAGAAGATGTGCCGTGCGTATCCCCGAAGCAGGATGAGTCCTCCTTCTCCAGCAGAGTTCAGTCGTCTCTCCTCCGCAGAATCAGAATCAAGATGGTGAGCATTGATATGTATCCCCCAGGCAGAGATGATTCTCCTTCCCCAAGCAGATGCGTCTTGAAGGAACGTCACCTCATCAGCTGAGTCAAGCGCTGAAGCATGATGTCTTCCCCAGCACCGGGTCACAAGTGCAGAGTTCATAGAAGTGTTCGGGTGCCGAAGCTCGTGTTTTCCCCGGTAAAGTCGCTGAAGCAGGATTTTCCCCCGCACCGGGTCACAAGTGCAGGTTTCGTAGGAAGCTAGTCGTATACCGAAGTATGCAGTAACTGATGATGCCAGACTGAAGTCTCCAGTGGAATTGAGATTCCTCACCAGAGTCATGCTCTCTCCTGAAGATGGATGATTCCCTCTCCCCCAGTAGAGTGTTGGAATGGCTGATGTTGTATTCCCTTGCAGAGTTGTACTCTCCCCCGAAGTCAGATGATCCTTTCTTCCCCAGTGGAATTGAGATTCCTCACCAGAGTCAGGCTCTCTCCTGAAGATTGGATGATTCCCTCTTCCCCAGTAGAGTGTTGGAACAGCTGATGTTGTATTCCCCTGCAGAGTTGTACTCTTCCCCGAAGTCAGATGATTCTTTCTTCCCCAGCGGAATTGAAATCCCCCATCAGAGTCGTACTCTCCAATGAAGTAGAATGATTTCTATCCCCGGCGGAGTCCGCAGAAAAGCAGAACCCTTGGAAGTTGATCAGATCATGATCAATTTTCCCCAGCAGAGCATTAAGCAGCTGATGCTGTATTTCCCCCTGAGTCGCACTCTCTCCAGCAAAGCAGAATGATTTCTCCTTCCTCAGCCAAGTTTGCCGATGTCCAAGAGAGCCGAATCCTCGGAAGTTGATCAGATCATGATTGGTTTTTCCCCAGTGGAGTATTGAACAGCTGAAGTTGTTTCCCCACAGAGTGGTCATCCCCAGAAGAGTAGCCGAGACGGCCACGCAGTTTATTCTCGCGATTGATATCACTTTCTCTCAGCAGGCCCAAGTTCTCGTAGAGCTTCATCCCCTGCCGCAGTCAGCTGAAGTTGTTTTCCCTGCAGCAGTCAACGGAAGATTAATTCCCCAGACAGAGCCTGATTGATATTGGCGTGTTCACGTTCTCCTCAGCAGGATGATTCCTCTACCTGAGTGGTTCTTTCTCCTTGACAGGAGGATTTCCCCCTTCGGCATTTATTTTGCTGATGGGATCGCATCTTTGTGCATGATTGCATAGCATTGTGCATGACTGCATAGCATCTGACGCTGCACAACATTGTGCATGATTGCATAGCATTTAGCATAAACGCATAGCATTCCCACTGTGTGGGGCATAGCGCAGAAGCATATGCATCATAAGCATGATCCAGATCATTATCATTCTTGTACAGATGTACTACCGAAAGACCGGTTGCTCAGGATGATTCTTGATGTTCTCCCCAGCAAGGTTGTTTTCTTAGATGATTCTAAAGACCCCGGTGTGATCCCCGCAGTCGCTCGCTCAAGATGATTTTTGAGATCCCCAGCAAAGTCTGCAGTCCGAGATGATTCTTGAATTCCTCAGCAGGGCCGTTTGCTTAAGATGATTCTTAAGACCTCAGTACAGCTTTCCGAGTTGTTCGCCTAGTATGATACTTGAGCTCCCCGATAGCACCTCCAGCAAGAGTTGCCCAGGAAGATTCCTGGAATTCCCAACAGAATGTTTGCTCCAGAAAGGTTATCAGTTCAGGACGATTCTTGAAGATGCCCGAAGGATCTGTTTGTTCAAGTTGATTCTTGAAGACCAGAGCAGCGTGATATGTCTGCTCCAACAATGATGTCTAATCTGAAGATGGATTTCATAAGCGCCAGAAGGCGATATCAGAAGGTTCCGGTGAGTCCAGACTTCCGGATTGATGAATCAACGGGGGGGGGGGGGGGGGGGGGGGCTAAAGACAAGGTTCCAGGGTTGTAGATACAACACAGTGATTCATGTGAGTCTGAAGACCAAGTCAGTTGTCCTGAGGAGATGATTGATTGCGATCAAGTGAATAGTGTTTCTTCTGACTGAAGTCAAAGATGTTTCTCCAGCTGAAGCGGAGTATTGCCTGAAGGCAAAGTGTTTGAATCCCCGTAGAGTCATGAATGGCTCAGGACACCATTTCTCTGACTGAAGTCACAGATTTCCTAAGCTGAAGCGAAGGTGCCTAAGGGCAAGGTTATCCCCAAGGTCATGAGTGACCTAGGATTCATTTTTCGGACTGAAGGCCGAAGTATATCCCTGACTGAAGTCACGGATGCTCTATAGCAGAGGCGGAGATGCCTGAAGGCAGATCCATGTGTCCTTGAAGGCCAAGGATCATTTTCTTCAGACTGAAGTCAAAGATACCTCCTGCAGAGTTGCCATCCTTGAAGGTCAAGGATGTTTATCTTCAGAAGAACTTGAAGATTTTCTAGCTGAAGCTAGAAGTGGCCAGGGGCCAGGGTTTCATATATCTTTAATGTTGAAGTTCTACGGCGGGCAGTGTGCAGCAGTATTCCGATGTTCGTTATGGTTCTGAGGGTGAACCCCAGATAAGAGTGTGCTTGGTTGAGTCTCTCATTCCCAGCGGAGTAGTTTCAAATACGCAAGTGTACCTTTGTTCCATTCACCAGGGGTGAACCCCAGGTCAGAGTTGTTCAGTGTTGTATTTTCTCCAGCGGCAATGCGAGGTATTTTGATTATCCGACGGCGAGGTCAGATTATGTTTGTTTCCGGCAGCGAGGTTGGATGTTTGTTTGACGGCAACGTCAGGCTCCTTAAATCCCCAACAGAGATGATGTTTGTACGACGGCGATGTCGAGTGTCTCTCAGAATGATGTTTGTTTCTGGTGGCGATGTCATATCAGTATCTCTCCAGCTAGTTGTCGAGCAGCTAGTGTTGCAGTATTCAAAGATTTGTTCCCCGCAGAGTACCGTGTGCTCGTGCAGTTGGCAAATTTTCGGGTTTACCGGTATTCAACCGTCTCGTACCTTGATTGGCTGAGAGCCGTTCGCTTCTCACCCAGTCAGGTTCAAGCCGTTTGAATAGGGGCAGCTGTTGCACCCCAAAATTTGACCAACATTTATTTATTCATTGAGTGTTTGAAAGTTGATACCTTCATCAGAAAGTTCAACAGATCCTCAGAGGAATTGGTTGAAACCAGGGTTGTGTGCCTCCTAACTTGAGAGTTGTGGGTGCTCCTCAGATGATTCTGAGACTTTGAAAATGAACTTGATGTTTTGGGAAAGCATATGATATGTCTTGATAGCCTTCATGAAGCCCAGAGAAGTCATTATGCCAGAGTTCAGAGGATTCAACCATGAATGGTAGAATTAGGGTTTTGACTGGGTCAACCCTAGGATAATTGAAGATTTGGAGAGGGTTGAGACCTAATCCAAGGGCCATGAGATCATGGAATGATGCATAGAGATGTTGTAAAGATGATTCCTAGACCAACTCATCATGATTGAAGAGTTTGAGAAGTTTCAAGTCAGGGTTTCTGAGGATTGTCAGTGGAAAAACCCTAATTTGATCCCTATTTCCCAGGCAGTTTTAGCTCTAGATGTGATTGATATCTCATCTTCCCCACAACATGAATGTTGTAGATCTTGTTCTTAGCTTTAATTTGAGTGGTGGAAGTCCTTGATAGGAGTTACAGAGCTCAAGTTATGGTTTTGACAAATTACAGGTCATCTGAGGTATGTGAATCTGGGTCCTTGAAAGTCACCCAACTTGCAGACAACTTTTGCCCTAGTAGGATGATTCCTATGATTTCTTGGTCAACATGAATGTTGAAGAGGATCTTCTTAGCTTTAATTTGAGTGGTAGAAGTCCTTGATTGGATTTGTGGAACTCAACTTATGGTTTGAACAAGGCAGGGGTATTTTGGTCATTTGTCAGTTATAGGTCATTTTAGCCAATGCCTAAAAATCCTATTTCCAAGCCTCAAATGGAAAAACTCAAAACATGAAAGTTGCTCAAAATGGGATTTTAAGTCTAGAAAGAAGGTCACAAATGGTTAGAAAAGCTCATAGCATAAAATTCCATGATTGGTCAGAAATGAACTAAAAATGACTTATAACTTTGAAAAGTTGAAATTGAAAAGTGATTTGGGAGATCCACAAATCCAAAATAGGTCATCCAATATATCATTTTGATTGGAAAAACCATTTTAAGAACTTTGGTTCAAATAGATTTTTCATTTGAGGCTCCAAAAATGGACTTCCTTTGGAAATTTATTACTTGCATAAGAAGGCAACTTTGCAAAACCCTACATAAGTGAAATGTAAGGGCTGCTTTCATTCATTAACATCCAATATCTCATGTTAAGACAATTTGGCATGAGATTACAAAGGATAAGGCAAGGGAAATGATATTTTCAACTTCTCATGTAAGGAGAAGTTCATGACTTTTCTAGATCTTTCTAAAGGATTCCACAAGCTTCCATCAATTGCTATTTAAAGAGTGCATCAGAAAGTGTTCAGGGTTGGTGATAGAGAGTCAAGTCAGAGGAGAAAGAGAGAGGTACATTGCCATTAAAGAGCTTTCTTCAATTTCAAGCAACTTTGAATTTCATCCTCTACAAGCATTCCCCTTCCAAACTCGTGCATACAGAATCATCTAGAGCAAAAGGAGAGCAAGATCCAAGCCTCACAAGATCAAGATCCAAGAGATTCCTCATCATCCATCACATTTTGCTCAAGGTGCATTTTGCTTCCACTTGCTTAATTTAAGTAGATTCGTGTAGATTCATTAGCATAATCTTGGTCTAGGATGTTAGAAGATTAGTTTAGATAACTTTGGTGCTGTTTAGAGACAACTTAGTGCAGGTGCTCGAATCTTGATTGGCATAGAACTCCATGATTAGGGCGTTAGAAGCTTAGGTATTTGGTTCAGGATTATCACCATTAGATGTAGAGTAGATTCATATAGGTTTTAGTGAGAATTATGAGAAAAAGTTTCAGAGCATTTCATGGCTTCAAGAGCTGGTTGCGCGCGGTTTTCATGGTAGAGGGAGTTTCAATACGATCCAATGGTATAGTCGTGTAGAGGGGAATATTTGGAGTGACTTTGGTGTTTGAATCGTGTGATTTCGTTGAGTGTGGAAGGAGAACCGCATGGTGGAAGTATGTGTGTGCATGGTATTTTAATGGAGGAAAACCCTAAGTTTCATAACCATTTGGAGAAGAGATAATCTCCACCGTCCAAAGGCATGTTGACCATGGACTCTTGGGATGATCTCACGGCCGAGATTGAAAGATGAGTTTGGTGAGACTTTCCCTCCCCCCTTAAGCGCTGCGTTTCATTTAAGTGGGGGGAGTGGGCCTTTGCTTTTCGCACCCCCTCGTAACGAGGCCCATCCAGAGCGCGTTGAAGATATTGCTAGTTGCACCGCGTAGTCCCTTTTTTTCTTTTGTTTTTAATTAAATTCTGAGGGGTTATTGGGCTTAACCCCAGGTGCTACGCGCACCCCCAGCTGAAAAGCCCAGCGCGTTTAACACATTAAGCATCTACTGTATACACCACCCCCCTCCCTTAATTCATTTTAATTGTTTTAATTTTCTTCTTTTATTTTTCTGTTTTGTTTAATTCATTAATAAATGATAAATAATGATTTTTTAATGCTTCTTTTTTCTATGATTAGATTAAAATGTGTAGAAAATTATAAAAATAAAAATGAGATTTTATTTTTAGGTTTAATATTTTTAATAGATTTTCCAAATAAATAGCTTTTAATATGTTTAATTTGGTATTTGATTTTGTAGGAATTGTTTTAGAACCTTCCCTTAGGGTTTTTAATCCATTCTTTTTTGTGCAATTAGATGATGAATCATAGTTCCCCATAGGATTTTTTCTAGATTTTTAGAATTAAATTTTGATTAGTTTAATTAGGGTAGAGTTAGGGTATCCTAATTAGGGTTTAAATTGTGTTTAAGTGATGAATCCCTTTCTTTGATTGAGTTTTATCTTGATTTTTAGGTAGAGACCTTTGTAGATGTTATGAGTAGGTGTTGAGGACCCTTGTGAATAATTGTTAGATTTTTTCCCCATTAGTTTAGTATTTTTAGGTATTTTCTGAAGTTGCCTTTTGATTTTGTCTGTCTGGTGGTTATCTGTTCATCTTTGGGGTTCTTTGTGGGGAATTTGTTGAGGGGCTTGTGTTGCCTTGAAGATCTTGATGGAGAGCATCATGGAGTGAAGATTGTAGATCAAGATTCAGAGACCCAGAGCTTGGCTTGTCCCCTGTCTGTGAGGTTTGAGATCCTGAAGTTTGAAGGAAGTTCATGGTACTTTCCTGAGGAAGGCACTATGAATGACTTTCATTCTTTCTTCTCACCTCTTTCTTAAGTATCCAATGATGTTGGAGCCAACTTGTGAGTTTAATTTCTCCTGAGGAGGAATGTAAACTGATCACTTGTTGTTGAGCCACATGGGATACAACTCCTAAGTGGAAGCCTCCTAGTACTTTCCTGAGGAAGGTCCTATGGGTCTATTCACTTAGTTCCACTAGTTTATCTAGGATTTCTCAAGTATCCAATGATGTTGGAGCCAACTTGTGAGTTTAATTTCTCCCGAGGAGGAATGTAAACTGATCACTTGTTGTTGAGCCACATGGGATACAACTCCTAAGTGGAAGCCTCCTAGTACTTTCCTGAGGAAGGTCCTATGAGTCTGTTCATTTAGTTCCACTAATTCAGATAGGATTTCCTAAGTATCCAGTGATGTTGGAGCCTGCTTGTGAGTTTAATTTCTCCCGAGGAGGAATGTAAACTGATCACAGTGGTTGAGCCACGTAGGATATGACTCCTGAGTATACACCTCTTAGTGCTTTCCTGAGGAAGACACTATGAGTCTGCTTGCTTAGCTCCCTTTCTTTGGTAAGCTTGTTCTGAAGCTTGAAGACTGGGATTGATTTCTCTTGTTTATTGGTTTTGCTTGAGAGCTTTGCTTAGATTTGATTAGGATTCTGTGATTAGGGTTAGGATTAGAGAATAGATGATTCTTTCTTAGGCATGTGTGTTTTGTTTGCCTGATGGCACTTCATTTCCTTTATCTGTTCATTGCTTGACAGCATGTTGTTTATTTTCAGTATGATTGCTGTTATTTCATGACTGGCTTGAGGTTGAGACGAGCTTGTGGAGGCTGAAGCCCCACACACATTTCCTCCCTCACTTGCATTGCATGCATTTTACTGTTAAAGCTGATGCTTTTGTCTGTTTTGGTGTATCATTGACATGATCCCTTAGGACTCTCATTTCTTCTGATGAGGATTTGATGATAGACTTTTAGGTTGAAACCTATGCATGACGACATCTAGGAGTTCCCTGTTCAAACCTCAACCATAGGATGAATCCATGGTATGATAACAGTAGGACTTGATAGTCTCCCTCCTAGTTGAGTTTTAACCCGTAGTTTCCCGAACTACGTTTGCTCTGATCTTTCATACCAGATGAAAGTACGTAGGCATAGGATGCGATATCCTAGCGAGCAACCTTCCCCACCTCCACCCGTAGTTAGCCGAACTACGTTGACTCTGATTTCTCATTCTCTGATGAGAATACGTAGGCATAAAGCGCGATGCTTTGCCGAGTCATTTTTCTTTTCTTTTTTCAGCCAGCCTTGATAGGTAGATAGATCATAACCAACCCGTCCAAGTAAACAAGCAAGCGAGGATCCCGTCGAGTACGACGGATGTGAGGGGTGCTAATACCTTCCCCTTGCGTAACCGACTCCCGAACCCAGACAATGGTTGCGACGACCTTGTCTTACCCTTATTCGTCAGGTTTTTCCGATCGTTTCCTTTCCCGCTCTGAGGGATAAATAACGAAAGGTGGCGACTCTTCTGTTTTGCCGGCACCTTATTTTCGCGCAAGCGACAGTGGACTCTGACAACAAAAATAACATGCACACGGGAGATATGTGGAGACAGAACATTAGACCTGATGTTTCTTTCGCTTAAGTTGTGGGAGGATCTTATGAGATTTAAGAAAGCGTTTGTAGGCATTGTGGAACAACTAGATCAACATATAACATTCAATATGCATTACTTGCTGAAGGATTTTTTCAGATTAAAGCAACTCCTTTAGGTGCCAATCTTTGCCTACTAGAAGAGGAGATTGAGGGAGAGATTACGAATCTAATCAAGGAAGAGGTGAACTGGGCATCCCATTGGTTCTCCGAGATTCATTTGTGGTCTCCTTCGGACATGGATAACGAGAGATTCACCTAGATGTGGTGTTATGGCCTTCCTTGTCACGTTTGGTCCTCCAACTTTTTTAGGTTTCTTGCAGGTAGAATTGGTGTGTTCATTCACTCAGATGAAGAAACAGAGAATCTCAAAAGAATGGACGTTGCCAAATTCTTGGTTAGAACCATATTCGCCATTAATCTGAACGAATTGCTTAATGTGGAAGTTAACAAAAGGATATATAGGATCAAATTAATTGAAGACTCTCGTGGACCTCTGAGAATTGATCCTCTGAAACGGAGAATAACGACGGAGATGATGATGGATGATATGACTCGTTAGAAGGGGAATTGGAGGATGACGACGGTTCCTTTCCGGAGAATAGGTTGAGGATGATGAGAAAGACGGGAGTTCCAAGGAATTTGACATTGAAAACAACAACTTAGGGTCTCACGTGGAGGATGGAGATATGACACATAGGTCTGTTATAGGCGTTATACCTAAGGACTTGAATGCTAATAACAAAAAGTGTGGTAGAGAAGAAAAGTCTGTGGACTTGACGTGTCAACATGTTACACCCACCAGGTCAAAGAAAGTGAAGGTGGATGATACTGCAATCGTGGAGGTGGGACCCTGCAATTTTGAAAGTCAAAATTTAGATCGGGTGGAAAGATCATACAGACTGTATGATGGGCTAAACATAAACTCCAACACGATTGTGGATCTGATTGGAGATGGGCCAAAATTTCTATCTAAGCCCAAGAAGAAGAAATCACTTATTAACATTTATGAGAACTTACCGATACCTTTTGTAAGAGTGGAATGCACCTAAGAGGGGGGGGGGGGTGAATTAGGTACTTAAAAATTTCTCCAATTTTGTGGTAGAATTCTGGTTTTACTTTCCTAAAAATTTCTAAGTGAGGAATGCGGTAAATTGAGGAAAGTAAAAGTGACACGGCGAGATATTCTGGTTCTCCTCACAGTCCGAGAGTACTCCAGTCCCCTTTCAACATAAAAGAGATTTTTAATAATCGTTTGGTCCTAGACAAGACTTTCTACCTAGTCTTTCTATACAGACGCAAAACAATCAGACTACTAAGAACACACTCTTGGATTTTTCAACTAAGTCCAATGAGAACAATCCTCTCAATGTGGACCTCTTGCTTCCAACAATCCTGTACAGTAAGGTAACAATCCTTAAAATCTTAGTTCCAACAATCCTGGAACAATTAAGAATGTAATCAAAATATATTTGAATAACTTATTTGAATGGTATTGAAAATGTCTTCAAATTTATAAATCTTTGGATTGATCTTCCTCTTGATTTTCCACCTCTATATAACTTATTAAGTCTTCAAAAATAAAAGAATGAAACTTAGATGAATTTCTAAAAATTTGAGAATGCAAGTTTCACTCTATGAAAATTTTCAGAATTTTGACACTTGAAAGAATATGAAAAGTGAGAGATGAAAATATTTGAAACTTTTATGAAAGAAGGTGATTTTAAAATCTGAGTTTAGAGGTTTATATATGCCTCTTAACACCTTTTCAGAATGGCTATAATGATCAAAATATGCCATGGTTCAAGAAGAAGAAGAAAACAATTTTCAAACAAAGAGATGCAACTTTCTGGCCTACACGCCAGTGGTAATCGGTTACCATAAGTGGGTAACCAGTTACTTGCCTTTAACGTAACCAAAATTTGAAAAATTGCAGCAAGTAATCGGTTACTAGGATTGGGTAACCAGTTACTCAGTGACAATTTCCAGAAACCAGTTTTTCCAAAAAATAAGGCAAAGTGCATAGTTTTATGTTAAAAGGTTATTTTATGCAATGCAAGACGGAGATTAAGTTTGAACACTTGAATAAGGTATATAAATGCTTAAATTGTTGTACCTCCACTTGTCGAACTTTATCTTCTTTCTTGATCAAACTTTGACACATTGAATTGAAAGAGAATTTCTTGAGCTTGATATAATCGTGAAGTCTTGAAAACCATCCTTGCATATTGTAGATTATATCGTTATCAAAATCAGTTGAGAAGCTTGTCTTCACAGTCTCCCCCTTTTTGATGATGACAACCTCTGCTTGAAAAATTACTTTTCTACCGGATTTTCTAACAATGGCTCGAAAGCTCCCCCTTGGATATTGCTCCCCCTTAATCGTTGATTTAAGAGTCTTTGATATTTCTGCACAATTTTGGTAGAAAGCACAAGAATAATGTATTTCTTCTCCCCCTTTGTCAACAACTAAAAGGATGGGAAAAGAAACACACAACAATTTGGATAGATTACACAAAAACATAGATGTGAAAACTTCACGATACGAAACAACACAAACAACACTTTTACGAAACAACCACGATACTTGAACGAAAACAAACATAACACTGTAGGAACACACTATTGTACGTGATTTTTCCAACATGAAACATAAAACATGAAAACATAAAACTGGAGTTTTAAACATAAACGAACAAACATAATTAATCACTTTCCGACATGTCTTCATCATCATCTTCATCATCGCCATCATCATCATTTTCTTCTTCTTCATCATCAACTTGTTCCATTGCTTGTTACTGCTGCACAATCATAGCTTTAAACATCTTTCGTATTAGAGTCATTCCTTTTCGATGCTCCCTCATGCTAAGATCAACTTTGGAGTCAAGAGCCACAAGCTTTTTTTAAATAAGCTCATTTGTGTAACCCTCCTTAGGAGCCGGAACAGCAGCAGCAGATGAAGAAGAATCATCTTTGTATACATATCTCTCGTTGTTATTCAAGATGATTCTGGTATTTTTGATTATTGTCGAAGCATTAATCTCGTTTTCCTTGGATGTCATTTTTGTGTGAGGTTCCCTTTGAAGTAGAACATAACTTGCTTCTAAAATCTTTGAGACTATCCTTCCGTAAAGAAGTCCTCCGGATAGAGTCCTTGCATGTCCCATATGTTGTAAGATGACATATGCCCAGTTGACCTACAAGTTAGATTTCATAGCAAAAAGCAGTTGCATTTCCATTTCACTCACTTGAGAGTGATTGGAATGCTTAGGAACCAACACATAAGCAAGAATATAATGTAACATCTTATCACTAACTGTTAAATTCTTCGCCAGCTTGATGACACGAGAAGAATCTGAATTTTGTCTACTCATTAACTCTTCTTGAGTAATCCTAGAAATTTCAACATAATACTCCATTATATTGAACTTATCCCATGGAGCTTCTTATAATTGAAATCCATTCTTAATCATAGCACCTGTAGATGGAACTTCTAAAACCAGACATAATTGTTCTACAGTTGCACTAACAAATTCTCCTTTAACCTCAGCTTCCAGCCCATAACTTCCTTCCTCATTATATCCAATCACAAGAGTAGAAAAAAATTCTTTTACTAAATTCGGATAAACCGGTCCAACATCGCTAACTGTGAGAAGGAAAAGAGTTGAGATTCACATACTTTACCGGCATTAGATGTCGGCTTCAAGTATTGAAATTGAGCCACCTTGACTTCACTGTAGGTTGTTGTACAACTTCTGTAGATTTGGAGGTTTCACCCATTTTTTTCCCTTTGTCTTGTCTATTTGGAGCCATTGATGAAGTTTTTGAGCTTCTAGGGTTTTAACAGAGAGAAGATGAAGTTTAGATTTGGAATGAGTGGAGAGAAGCTTTGATGGGGGTATTTAAGGTGAAGTGGGTGTTAATGGTGTTTATGAGTTTTGACCAAAACTTTGAATGTGAAGAGGAGAAGTTTGAAGATGAGATGAATGTGATGAGTGAGTCAAGAGGGTTTTTAAGTCTGAAAAAATAGATGCTTATAAAGAGTGGGAAGAGAAAAAGATAGAGTTTTAATGAAGTTTTTTCAATTTTGGTTTTGAAAAAAAAATTTGAAATACGATCATGGTAACCGGTTACTTCAACTGGGTAACAGATTACCTCCTCACAAAAAGCCCACAGGGTTGAAAATGTAACAGTGGTAACCGGTTACTCAAAGTGGGTAACCGGTTACTTCATGCAAAAAACAGTAACCTTTTTCTCTTAACCACATGAAAATTTTCACAACTTAATATTCAAATATGTTAGAATAGTACATAATGCATATGATAAAAAGTTACACAAGTCAAAATACATAACTTTAGCTTATGTAAAATGAAAGATATAAAAATTGGTAATTTTTCACATATAACCAAAATACAAAGACTTAGAAAGAAATACCTTTGCATTATTTTTATGAAAAATAATGAATTACCATTGAAGATTATACGTCACTTTCATCTAAAATTCCAAGTTCTCTTCGGATTTTGTAAAATGGTTTTCTTGGAAGTGGTTTGATGAAGATGTCTGCCAGTTGATTATGAGTATCAACGAATGTTACTTCAACGTCCTTTTGTAGAACATGGTCTTGTAGGAAATGGTGTCTGATATCGATATGTTTTGTCCTTTAATGCATTACAGGATTCTTTGTAATGTTGATTGCACTCGTATTGTCACACCTAAGAGGAACGCATCCAAGATTCAACCATAGTCATGTAACTGTTGTTTGAGCCAAGGAATATGAGCGCAACAACTTCCATCCGCAATGTATTCCGCTCTAGCCGTGCTATGTGCAACACATGCTTGCTTCTTACATGACCAAGATACTAATGCATTTCCAAGTATATGACAAGTTCCGCTTGTGCTCTTGCGATATGTATTACATTCTTCATAGTCTGAATCAGAATAACCTACAAGATTACATATACTACCTTTTGGATACCATAATCCAACGTTTATCATTCCTTTGAGATACTTCAGGATTCTCTTCATAACGGTGAGATGTGACTCCTTCGAATTTGCTTAAAATCGCGCACATAGACACACACTAAACATAATGTCAGGACAAATTGCCGTCAAATGTAAAAGAGAACCAATCATACCTCGATACTTTGTGATATCAACTGAGATTCCTGATTCATCTTGATCAACATATGTTCCTGATCCCATCGGAGTAGACATAGCCTTACAACCATCTATATCAAATATTTTTAATAGCTCTTTTCAATACTTTGATTGATTGATGAAGATGCCACCCTTCATTTGCTTGATTTGTAGTCTAAGAAAATAATTCATTTTTCCCATCATAGACATTTCAAACTCTCCTTGCATCATCAATGAGAATTTATCACATAGGTCTTTATTAGTCAATCCAAATATAATGTCATCAATGTAGACTTGAACTATAAAAGTGTTATCCCTAATTCGCTTGATGAATAAGGTCTTATCAACTTTACCTTTTTCAAATCCTTTCTTGCACAGAAAATTGCTGAGACGATCATACCACGCCCTTGGAGCATGCTTTAAGCCATAAAGAGCTTTTCTCAACTTGAAGACATGTGATGGATTCTTGAAATCTTCGAAGCCTAGTGGTTTCTTAACGTAGACTTCTTCATTGATGTAGCCATTAAGGAATGCGCTCTTGATGTAGCCATCTAGTACAACTGAAAATTCAAAGAACAAGCATAAGCAATCAATAATCTAATAGCCTCTAACCTTGCAACCGGAGCGAATGTTTCTTCAAAGTCGATTCCTTCTTCTTGATTATAACCTTGGGCCACCAATCTTGCCTTGTTTCGAACAATTATCCCATTCTTGTCAAGTTTGTTCTTAAACACCCGTCTAGTACCAATGATGTGCTTATTACTTGGTCTAGGAACAAGTTCCCAAACTTGATTCCTCTCGAATTGGTTTAATTCTTCTTGCATGGAAATGATCTATTGGTCATCTTCTAAGGCGTCATCAACTTTAAAAGGTTTGATTTGAGATACGAACGCCATATTTAATCATGCATCCTTAAGATTGAGTCTGGTTGTAACGCCTTGACTAATGTCACAAATAACTTTACCGATCGAGTGATATCTATGTATCCTCTATTCCTTTGGTAAATCATCATCTTTCGACTCTTGTAGAATTGGTTATTTTTGTTGCTTAGGTTTATCATTTGCTTTAGAAGTACCTTCTTCAGAAGTATCTATAATATCATCATCATCACACAAAACAACTTCCTCCTTGGAGGGGTTAGATTCATCAAACTTAACATGTATAGATTCTTCAATAGTTAAAGTTCTTTTATTGTAAATTCTAAAAGCCTTACTAGAGAGAGAGTAGCCGAGAAAAATGCCTTCGTCAGATTTCTCGTCAAACTTACCAAGGTTGTCTTTGTCATTATTCAAGACAAAACACTTACATCCAAAGATATGAAAATAAGAAATATTTGGTTTTCTCCCTTTAAAGAGTTCATAGGGAGTCTTTTTAAGAATAGGTCTAATATTAACACGATTACTTACAAAACATACCGTACTAACCACATCCTCCCAAAATTATTTTTGAAGATTCGAGTTGCTTAGCATCGTTCTTGCAAGTTCTACCAATGATCTATTCTTCCTTTCTACAACATCATTTTGTTGGGGAGTTCTTGGTGCCGAGAAGTTGTGAGAGATTCCATATTCTTCGCAAAATTCTTCAAACGGAGCATTTTGGAATTCTCCACCATGGTCGTTTCTTATGGATACAATTTTTAATGCCTTCTCATTTTGAATTTATTTTGCAAACTTCTTGAATGCTTTGAAAGCATCACTTTTCTGCACTAAAAAGTAAGTCCAACAAAATCTAGAATAATCATCAATGATAACCAAGGCATAAACATTACCTCCGAAGCTTTTTTTTTTCTTGATGGACCAAATAAGTCCATGTGTAACAATTATAGTGGCCTTGTAGTGGACACCACATTCTTTGACTTGAAAGTTGATTTGGTCTGTTTCCCTTTTTGACAAGCGTCACACAACTTATCCTTGATGAATTTGATCTTAGGCAAACCAACAATTAGGTCATGTTTAAGCAACTTGTTTAAATGTTCCATGTGTATATGAGCAAATCTCTTATGCCATAACCATGAATCATTATTTTTTGCCATGAGACATTTAACCTTCAAGGATAAATTGTCAAGAGAAATCATAAATATGTTATTGATTCTTTACTTTTTAGATTTACCTCTTTAGTGACTTCGTCTTCTATCAAGCATTCATATTTTGTAAACTTGATTTTGAATCCTTTGTCACATAATTGGCTTATGTTAAGTAAGTTGTGCTTTAGTCCTTCTACATAAAGGACGTCCTCAATAGATGTGAAAGGTGGTGCTCCAACTTTGCCTATGCCAAGAATCCTTCCTCTGTTGTTGTCACCATAGGTAACATAACCCTTGGCCTTAAGTTTTAGATTTGAAAATTTGTTGAGATCACCAGTCATATGCTTCGAACAACCAATATCAAGATACCAACGATTTGAAGTGGTCTTCAAGCAAACCAACAAAATAGATTACTTCTTGTTAGGGTCCCAAGTTGCTTTGGGTCCTTCATAATTAGTTCCCTTATTAACCCACACATAATGCCCACTTGCTATACTGAAATTTCTAACATAGCATGCATTAGGTGTATGGCCTATAATACCATAATAGAAACAAGTAGATACAAAATGATTCTTATATCTAGGAACGAAAGATTTCTTTTTCGTAGCCTTTTTCTTTTTATGATGACGATGCACAACTTTAGGCTTGCTCACTTTCTCTTTAAAAGTTTGATCACTAGCCTTAACAAAGATTATTCAACTTGCAGATGTATGGTAATTATATTGTTTTTAAGTTGGTACATGCTAAGTACTCGTTTATCGCTTTCTATAGCATAAGATGTTTAGGAAACTTTTCATTCATACAAATTTCATGCCATTCATTCTTTTACATTACTTGTTTTTTTAATTGAATCACTTTAGTTCCCTTTTTACCCCCAAATGTGAGGAAGCTTTCCATTGATCATATATGCTGGAGGCCACAATTCTTGTTTTAACTGGATTTCATTATGTTTAATATTTTGTTTATGTTGATTGTATGAAAGCGTGAAAATGATCAAGGCATTTTGTTTGATTATTGAGCACAACTACATAATCAAATAGTCAATTCACCTTGTGAGCGTGTGAACTTTTGTTAACCCCTTTTGAGCCTTTTTGTCAATGTCCATGTTATTTTTGAACTTGATGTTTGTCTATGAGTATTAGTTCACCTTTTTGAATGGATGTTGATTATTTGTTTTCTTGAACCCTCAATCATGTGTTGTTGTTTGAATTTTTACCTTGACTTAGAAAGTAAGGAATATTCACACATTGATGTTGGTTGAATTCAAGTTGGGGAGAGCAATTTTTACTCACTTATATTGTTGGTTGTTATACAGTTATGAAAAAGAAAGAAAAGAAGAAAAAAAAAGAAGAAAAGTTTTGAAAAAGAAAAACAAAAAGAGTATCAAATAGTTGTGATAATAAGTAAGGTGTGTTTGGTGTAACACTTGGGATGAAAGAAGAAGCTTGATTGAAATTTTGTGTTTGAACTTTTGTGAGTTGAGAACTCCCTTAGGTTTAGGCAAGTTTTTGTTTTGATTAGCTTTAGGAATTATCCCTTGTTTGTTAACCAAGTCACATTACAATCTTGAAAAGTCCTTGTGATTCTTGCCTTTGTATGTTTAATGTGAATTTTTGAATGAATGCATAATTTAGTCCTTTGTTTGCATGATTTTTGGATGAGTGTCAAATCCTTAACATTGTGTGTTTTTCATCTCTCGATGAAATTTTGCTAGGCGTGATTCATGATTTAGCTTGTGTTGTTTTAGATTGTTTGGTATAATTTTTGTACTTAGGATTTGTTTCGTTTTCATGTTGTCATTGTAGGATGGTGGTAGGTGTTTACTTTGCTTGTACGTTTTTCATTTGAACCATACATTTGTTTTCCTTTTAAAAAACCAGTTGATTTGTGATTCTTGGATTATCGTCTTTTATTTCTTTAAGTTGTTTGATTTTTTTTAGAACAAACAATGTTTTAAGTTGGGTAGAGTTTGATAAGTGTCAAAATGTCGTGTTTTGAGTAGTAGGTGACACTTATTGATTCATTTGTATTGAATTCTTTGAATAAAACTCCACTTTGTTTGTTAAAGTGTATATTTAGTGTATACTAGTATTTTCGTGTAAATATCATTGAGTTTAATTTTTTATCTCATTTTTGTAGGTATTCAAGCATTGATATTTAGTCATTGTTAGATAGAGCATTGAATAAGTTTTCTGACGCTTCCGACCGGGCCTCAAATGGAGTTAGGTTCGAAATTTATGAAGAAAACAAGATGTTAAATTTTTCTATTGTCAACTCTCGCCCCGAGCTCACTTGACGAGCCTGACACGAGCTAGAAATTCAACAAGCTGCAGAAAAATATGCCTTAGCTCACTGGGCGAACTGTTGCTTCGTCGGACGAATTTGTCTGGGCAGAAACACATTAAAAGGGGGTAAAAACACATTTTTTTAGTTTATGTTTTGAGGTATTTGTTCCCAATTCATCAAACCTTCATTTTTTTAGTAGATTTAGCTTAGAAACAACACATGGAGTGTATATCTTGACGACCCGGAGTCGAATCCACTTCAATCGGAGTTGATAAACCGTGAGATTTGTGTTCTTCTTCTCTCTTCTCTTTGTAGTCTTTATTTGTTAAGGTTTTGTACGTAAGTTTATCTTGATTTTATGTATATTTATGGATCTTTGTATAAAATCGCTTTTACAACTCTTTATCGATGGTTATTTTTGATTTTTTACTTAATGGATTGGATTGCTATAGACATATACGGTTCGAACTCGATCTAAGATGAACACATGTTAGATTCTAAACTCTAGACATATATTTAAGTCTAATATTCATGTGGATATCAGTTCTTAATGGTCAGTGTTGTTGAGTTGCGTGAGACATCGCCGACGAGACAATACGGTTAATCTCTCGACTTTGCGTTAGACATAACCTCTATTGTGAGCGATACGTGATGATATTGACGAGTGATTTAGGTTGCGTGCATTTGATCCATATATTTTTAGTACATGATGGGTAAAACGAAATACAAATCCTGATGAGTTTTCTCATTTCTTAATGATGTATTTATTTTCTTGTTTTATATTTTTCCTTTTGCATTTTTATCCCAAACCATTTAAACTCAAACTCGATAACATTTAAATTGTCGAACAGCAATTCAATAACACTAATCTCTGTGAACATGATAATTTTCCAAATAAATACTTTCAAAAAATTTTGTTGCTTGCCGCTTTACCGCACCAACACAAAACAACTCATTTATTATCTTTGGTTATGCATAAAAGAGAATAAATACTTATTTAAACAATATATTCCCTACATTCTCTTTTATAAATAAATTTTAACTTTTTAAAGTTTATTGAATAAATATTGTATTTGTCTTATATATAAACTATATCCACCAACTATTTGATGAGTATAAAAAAGTTTAAATTTTCTTATAAAAGAGAATGAAGGAGGGAGTTTGATAATGACATATATTTTAAAAATAATTTTATTAATTTATTTTATGTTATTATTTTTAAATTTGTGTGAAATGATCAAATATGTCATTCATTTTAATTTTATTATTATTTTTTCATTAAAAGTATTATTTATTAATTGTTTTTTCTTTGTTGCTATAATATTAGTTTTTGATAGAAAATAGATATATGAATAGTTGAGAATTAAAAACCCATCGATTAAATCACATAATAATAAAAAGTACAATAATATATGAGTAAACATGTAATAAAGAACAAAGAAAAACAACGAGGCATAAACAACAAACAATGAAACAAAAAGTGTTGAAAAATCATTCCAAAGGAAGAATCAACAACATAGGAAAATTCACACGACTAAAGAGAGAAACATCTTGAAGAGAATCTTAA
Source organism: Lathyrus sativus (assembly GCA_963859935.3). Taxonomy (NCBI): domain Eukaryota; kingdom Viridiplantae; phylum Streptophyta; class Magnoliopsida; order Fabales; family Fabaceae; genus Lathyrus; species Lathyrus sativus. Next base: position 436,089,626 of record OZ012739.1, on the reverse strand, counting down.
GATTTCTTGGGAAAAAACAGATCAACCCAACCAGGTAAAAATCATATACCATGGAATTATAACTCATCCTTACAATTCATCCTTATAACTCATCCTTAAAATCTGATTTAAAAATCAGTCGTAAGAAAGTGTTAGTTTAATACAAATATGAAAATAACTATGATTATGATATGTATAATGCAAAAATAAAGTACTAGTTTTGTCTTGAATTGAGAGATTTAATTGCAAGAATATAATAGTTTTTTTTCTTTCAATTTGTTCTCTTTAATTAATATTTCTTGCAAAATTCCTAAGTTAAAATCTTTGCATATAAGAGAATATATAGTTTTTTTAAAAATTATATGATAATGATATGTATTTTAATAAAAAAATATTTATTTAATTTATATTATTTTAAAATTTGCGTGAAATGATCGAATATGTTATTCATTTTAATTCTATTTTTATTTTTCCATTAAAAGTATTATTTATTAGTGAATTTTTTTTTTGTTTTAATATTCTTTTTTTACAGCATAATTCATATATGAATAGTAGTGAATTAAAAACTCGTCATTTAATCAATATATCTGATATCTGTATTCACATTACTGGTTAGGAATGTTGTATGTGATATTATATGGGGTAGTTTTTATTAGTTACACCTTTTAGATCAGTATTCCATGTAACTTTTATATTAATGTTTGTCATTTTTTATTGTTATAATTTTCTTGATTAATCATGTCTTTAATTTATAATTAATTTGAGATTTTTGTTTAGTTCAATAATTTATATATATGTTTCAGAAATATCAATTATTATGTAAAATGTAAATTTGAAAAAATGAATTTCTTTCTGGTAATAAGGATCTTAGAAAATGTTCTGGTTTAGTACAAATGCAAAACAAGCTCCAGTTATAGGAATTTTTTTAAAAAGTAACCACATTTTTCAAAAATATTATTAAATAAAAATATCATTCATAAAATTTACAAAAGCAACCACAATTCAACCTTGATTCGCCATATCATATGGCTGAATCATTCCCTTCAGAACCAATTCGCCATATGATATGACGTATGTGCATAAATGTTAAAAGGATTCGTCATCTGATATGACAAATTTGTTGTGTAACTTTTAATTTTTTTTGTTTTCGTTAGGGTTTCTATTTTTGGTTTACTATTTTGCTTTTTATTTCTCTAGGTTTTAATTTTTGTTTTTCTTAATTTTAGTTTTATAACATAATTAAAATAATATTTGTAATTTAAACAATGTAAAAAAAAATGTAAATGGAAGAAATAGTAAAATATAATAATTTATAATAGAATACAAATTACAATTGATAAAAAAAAGAAAATTAATGGTCGGCTCTATCTAAACGACCACCGGTACCACATTGTGGAGGATGCGCGTGGCGATGAGGTCTACCACGAGGTTGTTGAGGTGTATCTGGTCTTTGCGTGTTGACCCGTGGAAGAGGTATTTGTTCGGATGACCCCGGCGTATCAGATAAATTTTGAAGCATTTGACCCCAATAGCCAGGATGACCACTATCAACGGCGCTTCCGTAATTAAGTTCAATGCCCATTTGTTCGTAGTTTTTTCGGGGAGGTTGGGTGGAGTATGGACGGTATGGTTGTCCAAATTGGTACATCGAATCGGGTTGGAAACGATGTATTGGTTGTTGTGGGGTTTGGTATTCAAAAAGTGGATAGGTGGAGGGGGTAGGGTCAAAAGAGTTATCTGGGCTATAGGTGGAGGGGGTAGGGTCAAAAGAGTTATCTGGGCTATAGGTGGAGGGGGTAGGGTCAAAAGATGTATCAGGGCTATATAGGTAAGGCTCTTGTTGTTGTGATCGGGTTGGTGACATGTATGTGTTACGGTTTTGGAAGATTGTTTGGGTGGGCATAGTTGGATGTTGCGTGTAAGATGGTGTTTGATGTTGGGCATTGGGTTGCTGATGTGGAGTCGAGGAAGACGCACATTGTCTCGGGTCGATCAAATATGTCGACTCAGACGGAAATGGTTGTGAGGTTGTAACTGACCTAAACCAAATCATATATTTATAACTTGGCATAACCCCTTCCACAATAGGATCGGTTAAGATATGTTGACGTCGGTTCTTCCAATGCAGACACATCTCTTTTGCAAAGTCCTTCCAATGACCAATGCTCCATTGCGTATCCACCCGTAGATGATGCCAATGTCCCAATGACATCGGAGCATCTGGAATATCCTGATGCATCCTGAACTGTAGTTTCACCGGTCACTTTGGTGCATCTCCACTATAGTGAACCTAATGATAGGTGTTTTAGATGTCCACACGGCAGCACCATCAGCGTTGGCCTGGTGGTCAAGACCCTCGTACAGCATCCAGACAAACTACATTAACAATATACACAATGAGAAATACAAGTTTGTGCTTATCAATTAGACAAAGTAAAGGTAGATAAATTACATCATTTGGCCCAATGTGTTCGATAAGGTTGCGGTACACGACTATGGAGTTCCTGGGACATCTTTGGTAATTCATCCCCGGAATAGACCGCCTAAAAAAAGAAACACAAATAAATTAGACACTAAGACACATCATACAAATAATTAAGTTACAAAGAAACTTCGGTTGTAAATTCGTTTTGAAAATAAACTTACTTGTTAGCATATGAGAATGTAAATGGATTGCGGTTGACTGGAGCAAGTGTTGGTATCCTAGACCAACCCCACGCTTGAAGGAGATAAACGCAGCCATAAAAAGTACAAGAATTTTTTTTGGCAGTTTTACATAACGCACTATATAGATGGGTGAGGAAAGCTGATCCTCAACTATATGCGCATACTTTGTTTATGTTATGCAACAACGGTAAATACATAATATTTACAATATTTCCAATACTGTCTGGAAATAAAAAATGGCCAAAAAAAAATCATAATATAGCACCGAGTTTTCAGTATCTTCTCATACTCGGTGGACTCCTCATTTAAGATAATACTATTGTAGTGTTTTCTGAGGTATTTCAGATTAATACCTTGCCCCCTTGGTCGACCCGCACGTTCTGGTTGAGTTGTGTCGACACATAGAGGGGCGCCCGGTAAATCTTCGCAAAGTTGGTCGTTAACACCAACTTTGCCATTGACGGCCTTACCGTTGATGTGTAGGCCAAGCAACATGTAAACATCCTGTAGAGTTACGGTACACTCACCAAAAGGTAAGTGAGATGTGTGTGTTTCTGGTCTCCAGCGTTCTAACAACGCTAGAATAAATTTGGGATCCAGTGAGTACGGTTTGATTTTAATCAAATCACCGAACCCACATGCTTCAAGGTATCCCTCTATTAAAGGGTCGTGTGGTATGTAGTCATGCACACGACAACGAAACCTTGATACATCCTGCAAAAGAATTTAAATGCCATTAGTTTTAAAGGAAAATTAAACTTCATAAACATCGACAACAACAAAAAAGAAAAATACTTACAAACTCAACGATGTTCTCAATTGTGCCTCTGTGATCGTTGCCCATTGTGAGTAGAGACATTGTGGGTTAAGTTTGCTTCGTGAAGTTTGCTGGGTGAAGAATTTGTAGAACGCATGAGGAGCTTGTAATGGGATGAGAAGAGTTTGAGAGTTGATGAACCTCTATTTATAATCCTCGAATGTTATGAGAGTAGTGTGGTGTTTTCGTGCATGCAGAGCAAATGTCATGCATGCATGTGACATGGAAATGCATGCAAAGCAAATGTCAAGCATGTATGTGACCTGAAAATGCATGTTGTGGTGTTGTCATGCATCCACAGTGTTGTCAGGCATGCATGTGACATGGATGAAGGGAGACATGCAGGTTTAGTCTTGTCTTGGAAATGCATGTTGTGGTGTTGTCATGCATCCAGAGTGTTGTCAGGCATGCATGTGACATGGATGAAGAGAGGCGTGCAGGTTTAGTCTTGTCTTGGAAATGCATGATGTGGTGTTGTCATGCATGCAAAGTGTTGTCATATATCTAGGCTAAATAATTGTTTTAAATTGCACCTAACAAACTTCAATTTTGATCTCACTAAAATCTTATTTTAATTAGACTAGTTGAACATATAATCCTTCTGTTTTACATTATAAACAAATTTTATTTTTTTTATTTATTGAATAATTAATGTATCTAATTTATATATAAATTAAATACATTATTTATTTAATAAATTAAGAAAATAAAATTTTCTTGCAATATAAAATTGAAGGATTTGAAGGAGTACCTAATATAAATAGAGATCACATTGAATAAATTTTCCATGCCATTTTATATCAATTTATGTTGTCAAGTTTTTTTTCAATATGATGAACTAGAGTTACATTAGATAAAATATAACAAATCAGAAAACATTTTGATCTCGATTTAGTCTTGTCTTGGAAATGCATGTTGTAGTGTTGTCATGTATGCAGAGTGTTGTCATGCAAGGTGTAGATGGTAGTCATGTAGAGTGCAGACGGTTACTGTAGCCATGTGTATACATTTATTAGTAAGAATATCGTAGGCCTGCATAGAATCAGAGTGTAGACGTTAGGCATGCAGGGAATCAGAGGGTAGACGGTATGCAATCATAGTGTAGACGGTAGGCATGCAGAGTGCTCTCGGTTACTGTAGCTAGAATGCAGATAGTAGCCAGAGTGTTGTCTTGTCATGTAGATCACTTTGTAGGCATGCAGAGTGTTGTCTTGTCATGCAGTGCGCTTTGTAGACACACAGAGTGTTGTATTGTCATGCAGCTCACTTTGTAGGCACGCAACGTTTTGTCTTGTCATGCAGCTCACTTTATTGTTATTAATACAATAGAGAGATCTGAATTATTATCATATCAATTAGTAAAACAATCCCTTCAAACATAATTTTACTAAAATATTAGCTATGTCTCAAACACCACAATACATGATTAGTGCACATCTAAGTGGTGAGGTTTTTGAATGTAACATAGCCGGTTACAATTTCAAAATTACTGATGTTACGAGATTTTTGATTGACAGAAGGTCAAATTTTTTACACTTGAAGTCAAGATTAGAAAAAAAACTACAATGTGGTCCAATTAGCCGAATAATATACAAAAATCCAGTGTTCTTTGGCGGGCACAATGAATGCAAATTTTTCTCATTAAAGATTTGAGACGATGAAGATGTGTGTAGCATGTTCCGCAGTCATGAGTATTCTGGTTTCTCAGATATCGTGCTATATGTTACGTTACAACAACAATTGTCTCAACAACTTGATTCTTCTCAAGTTTTTTACGAATCTAATGAGGAACACGCTGAAGTCAATATCATTGATGAAGAAGAAGAAGCAGCTGAAGTCACTATTGACGACATGGTGAACAACGAGGAAGAGGGGGTTCCACCTGGTCATGTTTATTGCCCACCTCAACACATGATAAATCTCGACTTAGGTGACGATGAACCATCAACAGATGTTTTTTACAACCCGAACTACGCAACATAAGGACTATTAAAAGAGGGTGACAAGTTTCGTACAAAAGAAGATTGTGTCCGAGCAATTAAACAATATCACATGGATTTATCAGCAGATTATAGAGTCGATCAAACAAATCCGACTCGGTATACGATCTATTGTCGTAACAAGGTGTGTCCATTCTGATTAACAGCGTGTTTCAGGAAGAGAAGTGATTCATGGAAGATAGGGTCAATGGGTCCAGCCTACAGCTGTATATTCACGAATCCGATGCAGGACCATTGCAAGCTCAACTCTCAATTGATTTGCAATGAGATTCTATCGGTCATTAGCGACAACCCGTCTTTGAAGGTGAGTGCCATAATTTCACATATGGTTCAAAGGATGAATAGCTAGGACTAAAGCGGTTGAAAGGGTGTTTGGAAATTGGGAGGAGTCTTACAAGGAACTTCCAAAATTCTTGGTGGCTCTTAAGCAATACTCTCCAGGAACTGTTGCCATATTGGAGATAATGCCAATGTATACACCAGACGGGACTTGCATTAGTGGAAATGGAATTTTTCACAGACTCTTCTGGGCGTTTGAACCATGCATCAAAGGCTTTGCATATTGTAAACCTATAATTCAAGTTGATGTCATATGGTTATACGGGAAATATAAGGGCACTCTACTCATGGATGTGGCACAGGACTAGAACAACAATATTTTTCCAATAGCCTTCGCTATAGTTGAAGGGGAGACTGCTGAGGGTCATAGTTTTTTCTTAAAAAATCTCCGCTTTTACGTTTCTCCCCAACCTAACTTATGTTTGATCTATAATAGACACCCATCAATCGAGAGTGCATACAATAACCTTGATAACGGTTGGAAGGATCCTCCCTCGACCCATGTGTATTGCATAAGACATATCGCCTAAAATTTCATGCGGGAAATCAAAGACAAAACACTAAGGAAGAAGGTTGTGAGCGCAGGATATGCACTAATAGAGCCCACATTTAAAAACTACCGTGACGAGATCAGACTAACAAACACGGATGCATTAAGATGGATTGATAATATTGATAAAGAGAAATGGACACGGGCATACAAAAATGGGGTGCGATGGGGCCACATGACAACTAACCTCGTTGAATCAATGAATTCTGTTTTCAAGGGAATCCGAAACCTACCGATAACTGCCTTGGTAAAGGCAATATATTTTAGGCTAGGCGCACTCTTTGATAACAAACGTACAAAGTGAGGTTCAGTATTACAATCTAGTCAGCTGTACAGTAATAGTTCAATAACATTCATGAAAGATGAAGTTGCCAAAGCCAACACACATGTGGTCACAATCTTTGACCGTAATAAAGGTTGGTTAAGTGTTGCCGAGTCAATTGATCATAATGAAGGAAGGCCTACGGGATGTTACCGGGTTGAACTGGATAGGAGTTGGTGTGACTGTGGGAAGTTTCAAGCATTTCATATGCCTTGCTCTCATGTTATAGCAACATGTTCAAAGGCGCGCCAGGACCCAACCAACTTTCTTTCTGCAGTTCACCAAGTGATAATTCTATGCAATGTCTACACATGTAGCTTTCAGGTGGTGGCAAAGGAGGACTATTGGCCTCAATACGAAGGCGAAATTGTCTGGCATAATGATTTGGTGCGAAGAAAGAATAAGGGTCTCCCTAACAGCACGCACATTCGAGCGGAGATGGATACTGCAAACAAGATGGTAAGATTATGTAGTTCGTGTCGGCAACCAGGACACAATCATACAAAATGTCCTAACGTAGGATCAAGCACAAGATCATAGTGTCTAATGTAACTGTGTCCCTTTAAATCAACAACAAATTTCATTCCATTTAAAGTATACTTAACCGATTACAATTAGCAAGCAACATAAATTAAACAAACATAACTTAATATCACAACAACATTCCAAAAATAACAACAACAAACTGACATAAAACATAACAATGCATCAAGGTGTCTACGATATCACAACCATCAACCTTATCTTCTTTGGTGTTAACATCACCACAAGGACACCAACATCATTTTTCACTTTTCTCCATTCACGAGTAACTCCGTTTCTCCATGACTCCTTGACAAACCTCTCAATTTTCCTAATCTTTTCACCTGCAGCAATATCTCCTTCTAGCCAGCGGTTCAGTTCCCTATGCAAATGCTCCAACGTCTGCGTATTCTATAGTAGCACCTTCATCAGAAGCTTTGTTGCTGAAAAATAAACTAGGACATTTCTTTTCATTAGAGGAAATGTTGGAAATGGTTCCTCCGATGATGATGACAACGACGAAGAACATTGATTTAGAAATGCAGACATTCTAGACTGCACTCAGAATTATTAAGACTTTAGTCTTTTGGTATAAATTGTTGTGAAAAAATATATGCATGTGCAGTCGTATTTATAGAAAAATAAAATAGTACGGACGCCATATGATATGCCTTAAATACCCTTACAAAATTTATATACTTTTTTTCAACAAATACCAAAAATTAACAACGTAGGGTTTAAAAATATCAAAATTCAAAGGTGACCTACACTTATATATTTATTAAGTTTTAAAATTATATGTTAATTCTATATTTAATATGTTTTAAAAATATATGTTAATTATATATTTATTATGTTTTAGAATTTAAAACAATTTATATTTATTATGTTTCAAAATTATATACGAACTATATATTTATTATATTTTAAAATTTAAACAAATATATCAAATATCAAAAAACTAAAATTATATTTATTCTATACCAATATAATTTATTTTAAATCAATTTTTATTATTTTATAAACAAAACAACACTAATATTATAAACAAAACAAAATTAAAACCTAAAAGAAAAAAGTAAAAAAATTTAAAAAAAAAACAACACTAATTCGCCCAATGATATGGTGAATTCATTTAAAAATAAAATTCAATTTTTTCTCATACGCCATATCATATGGCGAATTAGTCTATCTTTGCATGTTTCAGCCATATGATATGGCGCATGTATGTTAAATTATAGTTGGTTTGATAAATATTTTGAATCATGTTTTTATTTGGTAATTGTTTTGAAAAACGTGGTTAGTTTTAAAAAAAATTCCCAGTTATAGTGTGTATAGCAAAAATAAAATACTCATATATCATGCAGAAATAAAATATGTGTTTCATTTTAAATTGAGGGATTTAATAACAAGAAAGTAATATAATTTTTTTTATGCTTCTCTCTAATTAATAGTAGTAGCAAAAGTTTCAATTTTAAATCTTTCACATTATATTTATGATAAAAGTGAATTTCTTATAAAAGTGAATTCATTGTTTTTTAAATGATACATAGTAATGACATTTTAAAGCATTTTTCATTTAATTAATTAATTAATTTATAATTATTTTTAAATTATGTGAAATTATCAAATATTTCACTTGTTATTTTGTTTCTAGTACTACTATTTTGATATTTTATGATTAAAGAAATAAAATTTTCATTTTATTATATCAAAAATCTACAAAATAGAATTAATTTAAAATAAATTTTTAATACAATATAATAAATTAAGTCTTAATTATATTATCCAATTAACTGATCTTCTATGTATTTAAAATAATAAAGAGCAATACAAGAATAAATGACAGAAATATTTTAATTAAAATTTATTTTACCTTCATTTGTTACATTTTATTAATCCAAATGAATAATTTAAATAATTCATAGTCAAAGATATAAACTAATCATTTTTATCAAATTCAATGATATGAGGTTGATTTTGTTAGAATTTGAAATCACAGAATTAATGAATAATGGAGAAATTAGAGTGTGGAGAGAGAAAGAGAAAATTAAGAAAGAGAGAGATAATTGAGGGTGACAATATTTTCTATTCATTAGCAATGATAAGGATGCCTCAAAGGCATTTATACAAACAATACAAATGTGATTGAGACACAATTACATAACTGAAAAATAGAAAAATCTGGTCTGTAATCGATTACACAAAATCTGTAATCGGTTACAACTGACACAAAATTAATTATTCTTTTAGTGGTAACTGGTTAGGTGGTTACATTAACTTATTACAACCATGATGCATGTCCAGTTTCTTCATTTCATAAGTGATATTTGCCTTGCAGTAACCGGTTACATCCTTGTGTTAATCGCTTACAACACTTGAATTATCACAAATACTTTTAACACACCACCTTAATTTAAGTGCTGCAAGTCTTCCATGCCCGTGTTAATTTTCAACCTCTTGAACACATCATTTATGACGTCCTTAATAAATAAATCAGCCACTTGGTCTTCACTTCTACAATATCGCAATCTTAATTTTCCTTCACTAACAAGCTCTCTAAAGTAGTGAAACCTCATCTCAATATAATTGCTCCTCTCATGTGCAATTAAGTTCTTAGAAAGATTAATCGCAAAAACATTATCAATCAGGAGTGTAAACCTCACCCTCATTGCTGCCCAACTCCTTCAATAGATTCATTATCCACACGGCTTGGCACACACATAACAAAGTGGAAATATACTCAGTCTCGCAAGACGAGAGTGCAACTATAGTTTCCTTCTTTGAACACCATGATATTGGTGTTCCACCGAACATAAAGATGTATCCAGCTATAAAATTTCTATCATCTTTATCTCCGCAGTAATTGGAATGGTAAAACCGAGCAAATTGCATTTTTTGCCCATGTCTGCTACGGGAAAGAGAATTATGCAGTCAATAGAACCTTTGACATATCTTAGGATCCTCTTGAGTTCTTCCAAGTGAGACACCTCTGGTATGCCCATGAATCTACTTACAATACCGACACTAAATGCCAAGTTCGGTCACGAATTCACAAATAACACAAAGATCCAATCAACCTCCTATACTGAGTTGATCAATATCTTGCTCATCCTTATTCTTTAACAACTATATTTTCTGTTCAGCCAGACTAACGGCAACATTTCAATGCTCCATTTAAAACCTTTTCAATATCTAAGAGCATACATTCTTTGGTGCATGAGAAATCCCTTTTTGAATTTGTGGAACTCAATGCCAAGGAAGTTTTTCATGAGGTGAAGGTCAGTCATCTCAAATTCTTTTATAAGTTCACTCTTGAACTTAGAAATACACTTTTTGTTGCTATTCATCATCAACATATTGGTGTTGTACCCCAAAATTTTCCCTCACTATTTCTAACCCTAATTGGATTTTGCTTCTCATTCATATGTGTAACTCCCCGTTTTATTTTAAATTATTTTTCATAATTTAATTACGTGAAGTTGTGTGTACAATTGTGATTTATCTGTTTTGTTGTGTTTGGAGATGCTCTTGGTATGGGGTAGTAACCTTAAGAGTAGATCTTGAAGGTAGAGAAGTGTGTGAGCATGGAGTAAAAATTGATGGTGTGAGAGGTAAAACTAAATAGAATATATTAGTGGTAATTAGTTAATTATTTAATATTAGGTGAATATTAACTTAATTAAATATTGTTTAGACTTATTATTATTATTATCATTATTTTAATTAAATGGGATCAAAAATAAAAATAATATTAATAGAATGAAATAAAAGAAAATGAGATATTAAGTGTGTTGAGAAGTAAAGGGCAGGATTGTAATTGCATGAGGATGAGTGAGGGTAAAAGAGGAAAACCATAGTTGGGGGATTTTATAAAGGAATTGGAAAAGATTGGAATCAGTTTCTGATCTTACATGAATTTGGAACTGAAAGTGTAAGAGGTTAGGAAAAGGAAGAGGAAGAACTCCATTAGAGAAGGGAAAAGCTCATCAATCTAAGGTAAGAGCGGGGTTCTGATCTTATAAGGGTTAATATGTTGAATGGTGGGTAAAATTTAGGTTTTGTCTTATGGGTGAAATGTTGTTCTACATTATGATTGTTATGAATTATTGGTAAATGATGAAATTGTTAGTTGATTTGTGATAGATGATGTTTTGTTAACTGATATGTGATGGGTTCTTTACCTATAGGTGTGTGTGGTGTTTCTGTTTTAGAAATTGTTGAAAGTTCATCTGTTGTTAAGTTTTGGAGTTTCGAGTCGGAAGTATGAAATTGGTGATGATGATAGGGTTCTTTACCTATAGTATAATTGAATTTTAGGATTTCATTTTGGTATAAAATTGAGTCTATGATGATAGGGTTTAATGGCATAGGCTATGGCATGAAAAGCTGGTGTGATATAGCTTTTTAACAAAGTGACTTTTGGGGTTTGGAACAGCGCGCGTCGACCTCCAGGATCCCCTAGGTCGACTTGGTGCTACCCGAATGTAATATTGTGAAAATTTCAACAGTATGTGTTGATGGACAAGCCTTCGTGTTGACCTGTGCACCATACGCGTCGACCCTTGTGTCGACTCATAGGCAGAAAAACGCCAGAAACGGTTTCGATCATAATGTTTTAACCGTTAATCCAAATGACGGACCGTTCGAAGCATGGAAAAATAATGATAAGAACTTTAACATGGTATAAGTAAATGAGACATTTTTCTAATATTTTTTTATATTTTTAATATGTTGAAGATTATGACTATTACTTGTTGTGCATGTAAAGAAATCCTATTGTAAGTGGCGAAACTAGAATGTTGTTATAAAGAAGTTGTTGTGGTTTTATTGGTGTAAAATGAGCATGTTTGATGATGTTATTGTGATGAATTAATATATACATATATGTCTATACTGTATGAAATACATTTTTATACTTGTTGGCCAATTTGGGCGGTGTACAATAACCATAGTGGTTTATTATTATACACGATGTTGTTGTTGTTGTTGTTGTATGTATTAATAATCTCATTGCATACATTTATGGAAAAATGTTCCATTGTTGGTGAGCCTAAAATCCCATTGAGTGGATTGGGCCGGTAGCTGGTTCGGAGGTGATAGATCAGTGAGTGGTTCTGATCCTAGGAGGTGAGGATCAGAACGGTGAACCTGAGTGTTCATGAAAAATTGGTATCACATTCGTAAACATTGTGTCAAATGTGAGTCTCATCGCATTAGATATTATATGTTGCTATGTTGCCAAATATGTGGTGTTGTGTGATTGATTGAATTATTATCATGTGATTTCCTGTTGGTTGGTGAATAAGTGATGATGATATTGATGGTCGATTAACGTGAGATGTTTATTCTAACTGTTGTTCTGTTAGCCTGATGCTCATAGTTTAACATGCTTTCCTTTATATTATCATAATATCTCACCCCTTCTATTTGAATATTTCCTCCGCGTGGGCAATATGCAGATACTCCACAGTATGACTCAGGTGTGAGTTGAAGATGGAGTCACCTTATCTTTTCTCTATAGTTGGTGTCTGCTCTGATTATAACACTGAGGAGTCATGGGAAGGTTTTTATGAATCATATTTTCTTTTAGATTGTAGATATCTCCTTTATCATGTTTAGTTATTGTTTGATGGATTATATGATTCCATGTTAACATTTAGATACCATGAAATGATAAACGAGTTTATGATTCCGCTGCGAATAAAATAATGTTCAGGTTTTGTATGTTGGACATAACATCCTAAGTTTCGCGTTTTTCTTTAATTACTTTTATGTTTTATTCAATAATATTATGGGGGTTTATTTAGGGTGTTACATAGTGGTATTAGAGCTTGGTTGGTCTGTCGGGCCAAGTTGTTGATTCATTATTGTGTGACAGTTGACTACTGTCGATGTTGTTTCCTTAACCATTGTGTACTGTTGTTGATGCGTAACAAAGAATGGCTGGAAGGAACGATGCCGCTATTGCTGCTGTGTTGCACGCCGTTGCTCAGGTTATTCAGAATCAACCTAATGCTTGTGAGAATGACGAGTTTCGGAAGAATAAATTTCCTACCTTCAAGGGAAGATACAATCTAGATGGAGCGCAGACTTGGCTCAGAGAGATCGAGAGGATCTTCTGGGTTATGAATTGTCTTGAGACACAGAAGGTGCGGTTAGGTACTCACATGCTCGCTAAAGAGGCCAACGACTGGTGGATCAACACCCATCAACGGTTGGGAACTGCAGGAGAAGTTATCACTTGGGTTGTGTTCAATAGGGAATTCCTGAGGAGATACTTTCCTGAAGATGTTTGAGGTAAGAAGGAAATTGAGTTACTGGAGTTGAAGCAGGGTAACATGTCGGTTACAAAATATGCTTCCAGATTTGTGGAACTTGCTAAGTTATACCTTACTACAGTGAGGCAATTGTTGAGTTCTCGAAGTGTGTCAAATTTGAGAGCGGTTTGAGGCCTAAGATCAAATAGGGGATCAGGTACCAACAAATCAGGAGATTTCCAGATTTGGTGGATTGTTGTAGAATCTATGAAGAAGATAGCAAGGCTCGACCGACTTAGTATAAGGGGCTGGTCGGGAGGAAAGGAAAATAATAGATGAACCGTCAAAAGCCTTATGCAGCTCTAGCTGATAAAGGTAAACTGAGATATAATGATGGCAAGAACCAGAGTGGGGGACGTGCTCATACGATTCCTAAGTGCTATAGATGTGGTGAGATGGGTTATCGTGTCAATGAGTGTAAGAGCGATGTGAAGAAGTTCTACAAGTGTGGTAAGATACGACACCTGGTCGCTAATTGCACTGAGAAAGTAGTGATTTACTTCAATTATGAAGAACATGGTCATATCAGTACTCATTGCCAGAAAACTAAAGCAAGATGCAAATGAAGGCAAATTGTTCGCTTTGTCAGAAACTCAGACTTTCAGTGAAGACAGGTTGATCAGAGGTATATGTTATATTAATAATACGCCTTTGATTGCTATTATTGATACCCGTGCTACTCATTCCTTTATTTTTGATGATTGTGTAAAAAGGCTAGGACTTAGTGTATCTGCGATGAAGAGAGAAATGGTTGTCGAAAATCCTGCTAAGGGATCAGTGGCTACTTCTCTTGTTTTCTTGAATTGCATTTTGAGAATCTTTCATAGGGATTTGGGTGTGGATCTTATTTGCTTGCCGCTGATAAATCTTGATATTATCTTGGCAATGAATTGTTGATGTATAACCATGTTCAGATTAATTGCTTTAGTCAATCGGTGTGGTTTCCTACTCTTGGTGATAAGGAAGGGGCTAGTTTCTTATATATGGAAGAGTTTAAGGAGATTTTAGAAGATGACACTTAGGTGTTTGCGATGTTCGCATCATTATTTGTTGATAGCCAAGCTGTGATCAATGAAGTATATGTGGTACGAGAGTTTCTAGAAGTATTTTCGGAGGATATTTTGGATGTACCGCCAGAAAGAGAAGTGGAATTTACTATTGATATTGCCCCTAGTACCAGACCTATTTCTATGGCACCATATAGAATGTCGTATTCAGAATTAGCAGAGTTGAAGAAACAACTAGAATGCTTGTTGGAAAAGAAGTTTGTAAGACCAAGTTGTCGCTACCGCGAAAATAAGGTGCCGGCAAAACAGAAGAGTCACCACCTTTCGTTATTTATCCCTTAGAACGGGAAAGGAAACGATCGGAAAAACCTGACGAAAAGGTATAAGACAAGGTCATCGCAACCATTGTCTGGGTTCGGGAGTCGGTTACGCAAGGGGAAGGTATTAGCACCCCTCACGTCCATCGTACTCGATGGGATCCACACTTGTTATGTTTATCTGACGGGTTTGTTTACTATCTACCTATCAAGGCCGGCTCAAAAAGAAAATAAAATGACTCGGCAAAGCTTCGCACTTTATGCCTACGTATTCTCATCAGAGAATGAGAAATCATAGTCAACGTAGTTCGCCTAACTACGGGTAAACGGGGAAGGTGGCTCGCCAATACGTCAGTATTGTGCCTACGTACTCTCAACAGGTATGAGAGATCAGAGCTTACGTAGTTCGGGATAATACAGATTGTGGGAGGTTCAGATTCATCTGTTTTATCGAGTAGGGTTAACAAACAGTTCCAGCAGTTTGGCATACGCAGCTCGACCCTTGGAGACTTAAGCGTTACCGTTTGCGGTAGAACTGGGAGTTAACGATACTATTTTCTTCAGAAAAGCTTCCTTTGAATTACGGGCCCACGGGGCAAAAAAGTTTGAAGTTTGTTTTCTGTCTTTTACGAAAGAACTGTTTTTTATGGATGTTTGCAACCAATATCGCACTAGAGACTATGACCTGAGAGTGAATGCGTCGCATGTCACCCAAAGGGTGCCATACTAAACATCCAGACTGTTGAAAAGAAACTCTTCAACAATCCTTTCTCAGATAGCTTAAGGCTCGTAACGTACGACGTCAGTTAACCTTTATTACTGTATTTTGTTTTGTTTCGAGATGAGAAGAGAGAGGGACAACTAAGAGGAGACTATCAAGTCCTAATGTTGTCATGCCAAGGATCCATCCTATGGTTGAGGTTTGAAACAGGGATCTCCTAGAAGTTATCATGCATATGTTTCAACCTAAAGTTCTAATCATCACTTCCTTATCAAAGGAAATGAGAGTCCTAGGGGATCATGTCAATGATAAACAGAAACAGCTAAAGCATCAGCTTAAACAGTAAACAGTAAACGACTGTAAAATGCATGCAATGCAAGTGAGGGAGGAAATGTGTGTGTGGCAGCAGCCTCCGCAAGCTCATCTCAACCTCAAGCCAGATATGAATAACTGCAATCATACAGAGGAGATAACATGCTATCAAGCAAGATATAAGTGACTGTAATCATACAGAAGAAGTGAAATAAAATGCCATCAAGCACACAAACCACACAGGCAAGGGAGCAGGGCTCTACCGAATACCAGCAAGCAAAGCCATACAGTAAAAATACAAGCAGAGGGAGACCCACTCAACCTCTAGTGCAATCATGCTCCTAGCTTAACACAATCTAAACATGAACTTATTCTAATGCATCAAGAAAATCAAACAAGTCACCTCAATACAGTTGCACAGAAAGCAAACAAACAGGAAAGAAAGCAGATCAACAGATTCCACAGCTTCACAGCAAAGCAGTCCTCTGACAGCAGTTCAGTCCTCAGTCTTCAACTGCTCTTCAAGGCTATCATCTTCAATAGCAAGTGCCAACTTGCTTCTTCAAGCTTTCAATGTATCAACCCACAAGTATCAACTTGTTTTCCTCAAGCTTCAGCTCTTTCTTCAATCTCCATTCCAAAGTAGACTCCACCTTCAGGCTTCAATCCTAATTGCAAGTATCAACTTGTTCTCCAACTTCAAGCTTCAGCTTCTTCATCTGATCTCAACTGGATTCCCTTCACAAGTGTCAACTTGTTCTTCTTCTTCTTCAAGCTTCAGCTCCTTCTTCTTCACAAGTATCAACTTGCTCTTCCTGATCTTCAAGCTTCAGCTTCAATGGCAGTCTTCAAATACAGAGAAGTATCAACTTCTAGCCTCTTCAACCTTCTAACAAGGAACTCCATCCTCTAGCAAGGGAGAAAGATTCATCTAACAAGAGCAAGATTTGGATGACTGACAGCAGAGTGAAGACCAAAGGTCATCACTAAGCATCCCCTCATCAGAGAAAGGGACCCTCAAAGGTTCTACCAACTTGTGAAGAGCCACACATCCTACCAAAGGAGGGATGAGGCCTTTACAAGGGGACCTTACATCATAGGGAAGAATGTAAGTGATCAACATCTTCCATGTTTATGAAGGAAGAGAATCTATCTATAAGCTCTGCCTACAAACCCTAATCTCAACACCTAAACTAACTCAAACCAAAAGAAGGGAAATCTTCACATCCAAGCTTCTTCAAGCATTCCACAGCAGCCCAAACTTTCCTTAATCATCATCCAAGAGTAAGAGAAGCAAAGACCTAATCTAAGGGAGCTAAAGAAATCATTCTAGTTGAATTAGCAAGTTAGGATCACCTAAAACCTAGTACTAAAGTTGATCCTAACTGAAATACTAAAACCAATTGTAAAATCCTACAAAAATAACTATGGGAACCTATGTCAATCATGAATCTACCATACAAAATCCAGAGGTTGAATCATCCACCAAGTCCTAGAAATAAATCCTCAATCATGAGGTACTAAGGTTAAACCTTAAAACTAGAGCACCTAAAGTTTCAACTTAAAACTACTTTTTAATTTCATCACAAATATTTGAGAAAATTACTAGGGGAACATGCATATCTATGCTATATATACACAAAAGATTAGCTCAATAATCATCACCAATTGCTCAAACAAAATTCAGCAAAACAAAGTATCAATTAGCAAATAAACATCGCGCATCACTTTGAACCGTAACTACGAAAGTATGCATCCGAGTGGGAAACGACAACACGCATCGAAGGAATCATGATTAAACAATCAAGAACAATGGCAAACATCCAAAACATTTTACTCTTAATGCACCATATTGATCTATGAAGATTCGAAGTGAAACGATACGAGAACCAGCATAAAAAACAGCAAAACAGGCCTGCCAGCACAGTGTTAATCGATTAACACCATAGGTTAATCGGTTAACCACTTAAAAACATTGAAAACTTTGAATATTTGGGTTGGTTAATCGATTAACCACATAGGTTAACCGATTAACACTGCACCAGAAGCAGAAAAACAGCAACAGAATCACTTTTCAACAGCTTATTACATCTCCAAACATACCAATGCTCACATAATCAATTATGCACGAAATTACCTCAGCAAACAGTGACATGATTAGCATGTAAACATGGTAAAGCAACATGATCATGGATCAAGAAGATCAAATCAACCACAATTCAATCAAATGTGAAGATCAACATTATGAACATGCAAATAAGTTCGAAATTAAATCGGATCAGAATTCCAACCTACGAATCGGAGAATTGATCCGGTAATTGTTGATCTATTTGTAACTAAGAAGATCCAAGCAAAGAAACCCAGAAAACTTCAAGATCCACACTAATTCTTGTTGTAGCAATGAAGATCCACCAAGAACAAGCCAAAATAAACAAAATAATCACTTCCGAAATCACTTCCAAGTTCAGATCTGCTTGAGCACGAAAATTGAATGATGAAAATGGAATTAATGGAGTGAATTGATGAAGGTTCAGCCCTTAGAAATCAAGGATTCCAAGGAAGAATCAATGATCTCAATGATAAAAGCTTTGAGTGAGTTTTGTGAGGTTGAAAAATTGAGAGAGGATTGAGAGAAAATTATGAAAATGAGAGGGAATTATGAAGATTTTTTTTTGTGAGGTTTGGAGTAAATCATTTAAATATACTCTTGGTTCGGATCCAAAGCAAGGCTTGGAAATAGGATTAGGATATGGTATGGGGTTTTGGCGGGAAACTGAAATAACCAACTTGAGAAGGTTCTAGATCCTTCTAGAATGCAAAATGGAACCTTCCAAATGATCAAAATTGGACTCCAAATGGAAATTGCTTGAAATCTCACGTGCAAGGCAAAATCTGCTTCGGTTAATCGGTTAACCATATAGGTTAATCGATTAACACTGTTAAAACTTGCAAATCTGGACTATTTTCCAATGGTTAATCAGTTAACCATATGTGTTAACCGATTAACACATTCAAAAATTTGAATTTGGCGCCTTTTGGTGGGAAATCTGCCGGTTTGCCCGTTCTCAACCGTTCGGAGCCCTGTTAAGCTTCTGAAACTTGCTGTTGAATATTATGATCATGAAAATGCTTAGGATGCTCCTGAATGCTGCTTCCTGTAGAGAAAATGCCTGCAAACAAAACGAAATCAGCCGCTCAACCGTTGGGCAAAATAAATGCCAGAACCTCCGATGCTTGAATAAAATCTCTTGATTAGCTTTGTACTCTATGATAGCCCTTGACCTCCTGCATACATGTCAATGCAATGCATATGGTAATGTTATGTTAAATGAAATGAAACACAAGCTAGGTAAAACAAGGTTAGGCAAATTTTGGGGTGCAACAGCTGCCCCTATTCAAACGGCTTGGACCTGACTGGGTGAGAAGCGAACGGTTCTCAAAAAATCAAGGTAAAAGACGGTTGAATACCAACAAACCCGGAAATTTGCCAACTGCACAAGTACACGGTACTCTGATGGGGACAAATCTTCGGAAACTGAAATAATAGTTGCGCGGAAAATAGTTGGAGAAATACTGATCTGAATCTCCGTCAGGATGCTTCTCTGATTTATCTGATATCATTGCATCCTCAAATCATCAAGGGATTACCGATGATGCGGTAAATGGTGATTTTCCAACCGTACGAATAAACGATACCATGGTGGGTAGGAACATCTTCAAAAACTGAGCATGACAGTTGTATGGCAACTTGCTGGGGAATTGGTCACACGGTAGTTGGTGAAGGGTCTAGTCTCAAATCTCCGTCAGGATGATCATCTGATTTTGCTGTAGATATTCGTCCTCGAGTCATCAAGGGGTCTCCGGTTACACGGTAACTGGTAATGGATGGTTGATCATGTCGTCTGGCATTCTGCGTCATAGCAGAAGAATTCCTTATCGTCACCTATGGACTCATCGTTTCGCCAGGAACGTCGACAACATCTTTGTCGGACTTCATCAGTAAGTCAATAAGGGATCACCGGTTACTCGGTAACTAGCGAAATATGGCTACTCTCAAATCTCCGTCGGGATGATTATCCGATTTTGCTGCAGCTTCTTCCTCAAGTCATCAAGGGATCACTGGTCACTCGGTAATCGGCGATACATAGCTGATATTGCCATCAGGCATTCTGCAACATGCGGCAGAAGGATTCCTCGGGACTCATCAGGTCATTAGGAACTTCTTAACAATCAAGTTAATCATGCCGTCGGGCATTCACAGAAATTTTCGGGCGTCAGCCGGACTTCGTCAGTAAGTCGGGAATAGAATTCTTGGTCAATCATGAACCACATAGGGATATCCAAACTTCTGCCATCAGGCGCTCCGCATCAACTGAGAGAACTGCGTCGACCTCACAGCTGGACTTCGTCAGTAAGTCTTCAAATGGAATCCTTAATCAATCACGTACCGAGTAAGGATATACAATCTTTCGCCGTCAGGCACTCCGCGTCAGCTGAGATAACTGCTTCGGTCTTGCAGTTAGACTTCATCAGTGAGTCTGGGGTTTTGGCACTGCTGCCGGACTTCAACCATCAAGTCTTCAAGGGAAGTTTCAACTTTTCTGTTTAAAACCTGCTAGGGATGACACATCTCCGTTGGGGATTCTGGAGAACTATCAAGTAACTCTGCTTCGGGGATTCAGAAATCATTTTGGATGAACTCTACTGAGGACTTCAAGAATCATCTTGGACCAATAACTCTGCTGGAGACTTCAGGAATCATCCTGAGCAAACACTCTGCCGGGGACTCTAAGCACCAACTTGAGCCACCAACTCTGGCGAATTCACTGGGGATTTTTAAGAATCGTCTTAAACAATCAACTACGCCGGGGAATTCAAGAATCATCTTGAGCAAACCATTTTGCAGAGGAACATCTGCAAAACAAGAACGGTAACGACCTAGCTCATGTTTCGTATGCATATGTTTGACTATGGCGCAATGCTCCACACGGTGGAAATGCTACGCATTTTTAGGGTAAATGCTATGCAATCATGCAAAATTCTATGACCCCATCAGGAAAATAAATGCTGAAGGGAGAATCCTCCTGTCAAGGAGAAAGGACCACTCTGGTGGAGGAAGGACTCATCCTGCCGAGGAGAAGAAGTCACACCAATCTCAATTGGACTCCGCCTGGGGAAATGATCTTCAGTCGATTGCTGCAGGGGAACAAAGTTCTACGAGAACCTGGACCTGCTCATCTAGGTGTACGAACCACAGCTGCTGAGGAAACGATATCAATCGCAAAAATAAATTGCACGGTCTTCGCGGCTAAACCTTCCTGGAGGTACCGACTTCGCTGGGGAAATACAGCATCGGCTATTCAGTGCTCTACTGGAAAAACCAATCACGGCTCAAACGGATTCCAAGGACTCGACTCTCTTGGGGATCTGCAAACTCGGCTGGGGAAGAAGGAATCATCCTGCTTACAGGGGAGAGTGCACCTTTGCGGGGAATTTCAATTCCGCTGGAGACTTCAGTCTTGAACTATCAATTGCTACACACTTCAGTATATAACTTAGCTGGGGAGACGACGTTCCTTCAGGATGCCTCTGATTGGGGAGAGAATCTTCTTTGCCTGGGGAGACATATCAATGCTTACAATCTCATGTTCAGACTCCATGGGGAGGGGCTGCTGAACTTTGCTGGAGAAGAAGGAATCATCCTGCTTGGGGAGGCGCGCGGCGTACCGCCTGGAATAGGCTATACCTGCAACAACACAAACAAACAGACAAGATACCCTTCTCAAAGGGACCTATCAAGGTTATCATCTTGTGACAATGTTCAAGTAATTCATGGTTTCAACAATCAGTGGCCTAGGCCAGTAAGTTTATGTATGCGCATTTTATCAAAAACATCGACGTTCTTTTTCGCAAACAAAACAGATAGATGCTAAACAAACAAACAGAATTGCCAAATAGTATACATTTCATTGATAACGAACCCCTGAATAGGCAAAAATGTTTTACAATAGATGCAAGCTCCTGGAATGAGGAAGCTGCGCAAATATAAAAACATAAATATACATCAGTATATACACAAATGTCGGCAATAAGGCATAGACGAACACCGTGAGTTGATCCCTCTATGACCCACTCGACTTCGATACTTCTCTGACGCTTCAGCTTCAGAAGAGATTGATTCAGATAAATGGCCCTCAGGTCTTCCAAACCACTAAACAATGAGGGTCCACATGCGGAACGCATTCATTTTCTTTTTTCGAATCCCTAACTTTTGCCTGAATCGCCCTTCCGGGTTTTCGATTCACCGGGATACCCTTTTCTGCCAAAGTCGCCCTTCCGGGTTTTCGACTTTGCGGGTGTACATTTTTCATTTATATCCCTAATTTTTTCCCGAACCTTTTTTCTTTTTTATGGTTCGCCGGGATGCCCCATTTTTGCCTGGATACTCTTTTTCTTTCCAGCAGGTCATATTTTTAAGCAAAGTATTTTTTAACTGCGTCCGTGTTCACCGGGGATGCAAAATCTTCCCCATCCATCATGGATAACAACAAGGCTTCTCCCGAGAAGACCTTGCTGACAATGTACGGACCCTCGTAATTGGGAGTCCACTTGCCCCGGTGATCGGAGTGTGGAGGAAGAATCTTCTTCAGGACGAGATCACCCGTCTGAAAGCTTCTCGGACGCACCTTTTTATCATAAGCTTTCTTCATTCGGCTTTGGTACAGACGACCATATGCAATCGATGCTAACCTCTTCTCATCCATCAGGCTGAGTTGGTTTAGTCGGTTCTTAATCCATTCTGCCTCATCGAGTTTCACATCAACCAAAACTCGCAAAGAAGGAATCTCAACTTCTAACGGTAGGACAACTTCCATACCGTACACCAATGAGAAAGGAGTTTCCCCGGTTGATGTACATACCGTTGTACGATAACCATGCAGTGCAAATGGAAACATCTCGTGCCAATCCTTGTAGGTCACAACCATCTTCTGTATAATCTGCTTAATGTTCTTATGGGCCGCTTCAACGGTGCCATTCATCTTCGGCCGGTAAGGAGATGAGTTGTGGTGTTCAATCTTGAAACTCTGGCACAACTCCTTCATCATTTTGTTATTCAAATTCGAACCATTATCAGTAATGATCCGCTCGGGAATTCCGTATCGACAGATGATGTCCCTCTTTATGAATTTAGCCACCACCTGCTTGGTCACGTTAGCATACGAGGCTGCCTCCACCCACTTGGTGAAGTAGTCGATAGCTACTAGAATGAAGCGATGACCGTTAGATGCAGTGGGCTCGATCTTGCCTATTATGTCGATGCCCCACATGGAGAACGGCTACGGGGAGGACATGACATTCAACGGGAACGGCGGTATATGAATCTTATCAGCATAAATCTGGTATTTATGACATCTCTTCGCGAATTTAAAGCAATCTGACTCCATCGTCAGCCAGTAATATCCTGCTCTCAGGATCTTTCTTGTCATAGCATGCCCGCCGGCGTGCATACCAAATGTGCCTTCACGGACTTCTTCCATGAGCATACTCGCCTCTTTCTCATCTACACATCTGAGTAGCACGAGATCGTGGTTTCTTTTATACAAAACTCCATCAGGATTGAGGTAAAAATTTCCAGACAGCCTCCTCAGAGTCTTCTTATCCTGGGTTGACGCTCCCGCAGGATACTCCTTAGTCATAAGGAAGGTCTGGATATCATGGAACCATGGCTTGCCGTCGGAGGCTTCCTCGATCGCAAAGACGAATGCAGGTCTATCAAGACGAGAAAGGACAATTCTTGGAGCTTCATTCCAAAAATTGACTTTATACATCGAAGCCAACGTGGCTAAGGCATCAGCCATTTGATTCTCGGCCCTGGGCACATGATGGAGTTCCACTCGATCAAAGAACGGAAGAAGCCTTCTGGCATAATTCATGTACGACACCAAATTCAATTGACGAGTCTCCCACTCCCCTTTAATCTGGTTGATCACAAGCGCCGAGTCACCATATACATCTAGGTTATTGATTCTCAAATCAATTGCTTCTTCTAGACCCATGATTCATGCGTCGTACTCCGCTTCGTTATTGGTGACCGGAAACGTCAGTCTCGCGGTGAACGGGATGTGGGATCCATGGGGAGTCGTGATAATCGCCCCAATGCCACTTCCGTAAGAATTAACCGCCCCATCAAATATCAATTTCCATTGGGACTTCCTATCTGGACCCTCGTCGGGCAATGGTTCATCGCAATATTTTGCTTTGAGAAACATGACGAAAGCGCTTGCTTCTCAAAGACGTACTTGATCGGATCCATCTTCGAAATTAGCATGGTGGTGTGATTGAGCATGTACTGTCGTAAACGTTTGGCAGCCCAGGCTAGTGCACAACACGTTTTTTCCAGCATCGAGTAACGAGATTCACAATCTGTGAACTTTTTACTCAAATAGTAAATGGCATGCTCCTTTCTGCCCGTCTCGTCATGATGACCGAGAATACACCCCATACTATTCTCAAGAACTGTCAAGTACATGATTAAGGGTCTTCCGGCCACTAGGGGTATCAAGATCGGAGGTTCCTGTAGATACTATTTTATCTTATCAAATGCCTTCTGGCAATCCTCGTTCCAGATAATCGCCTGATCTTTCTTTAGCAGTTTGAACATCGGTTCACACGTGGCCGTGAGCTGAGAAATAAACCTTGCAATGTAGTTTATTCTGCCCAGGAAACCACGAACTTCTTTTTCAGTTCTTGGCGCTGGCATTTCTTGTATCGCTTTTATCTTCGCAGGATCAACCTCGATGCCTCTTTCCTCACGATAAACCCCAGTAGTTTTCCAGACCGTACTCCGAAAGTACACTTGTTAGGATTCAGCCTCAACCTGAATTTCCCAAGCCTCTCAAAAAGCTTCAGCAAATTGACCAGATGTCCCTCCTCCATTTGGGACTTTGCAATCATGTCATCAACATAAAATTCAATCTCATGATGAATCATATCATGAAACAAAGTAACCATTGCTCGTTGGTAAGTGGCCCCTGCGTTCTTCAGACCAAAAGGCATTACCTTGTAGCAGAACGTTCCCCAAGGTGTAATAAACGTAGTTTTCTCCATGTCCTCCGGCGCCATCTTGATCTGATTGTAACCGGAGAAGCCATCCACGAACGAAAACACGGAGAACTGAGCTGTATTGTCGACCAATACATCAATATGAGGCAGCGGGAAATCATCTTTAGGGCTCGCGCTATTCAAATCCCGATAATCGACGCACATTCGTACCTTACCGTCCTTCTTCGGTACAGGTACTATGTTGGCGACCCACAGAGGGTAAGTAGTGACCGCTAAGAAGCCAGCATCAAGCTGCTTTTGCACTTCTTCTTTGATCTTAACGGCCATATCTGGTCGTGTCCTCCTAAGCTTCTGCTTGACGGGAGGACAATCTTCTCTCAGCGGCAAGTGATGGACTACAATGTCAGTGTCAAGTCCAGGCATATCTTCGTATGACCAAACAAAGATGTCACTATACTCTCTCAGCATCTCGACCAATCTCTGCTTGACATCACTCTGCAATGCAGCCCCTATCCTGACGTTCCTGACCAGTTCTTCAGAACCCAGATTCACAATCTCAATCTCTTCCTCGTGAGGCAGAATAACTTTCTCCTCTTGTTTCAACAAGCGGGGCAACTCTTCGGGAAGGTCTTTGTCTTCATCAATCTCTTCTTCGGCCTGATAGATCGGGCAATCGAAGTCGCAGTGAGTCGTAGAAAGTCCAGAGTCGATGTCATCTGCTATGTGGATCCTGCAATAACAAGGGTTAAGCTTAAGACAAGGATATGCAGGTTAGCACAAACCCCATTGCCATTTTATTGTTTTTCAAAACAAATATAAAACAGGAATAACAGAGATCACAACATTTGAATACGAAGAAAAACACCTTTTGATTTATTGGTAAAATGCATGTACATAATCAAACAAGGCCCTGACAATAAAACCACTATGCCCCGGGTAGGACACAGGGTTGTACAATGATTAGAGAAAGTAAATCATTACTCTTTACCTGTCACTTGGATGGTATCCCTGATGGACCAGTTGTTGAGGCTCTCACCTGGTTTGCATGGTTGGATCCAAGAGTCTAGGTCGCAATCATTGTCTTCGCCGTCTTCAGACACTGCGTTGACACTTTCAAATATTACTCCGCCGCTTGTAAACTGGATCAGCCCTTTACCTCGCGACGCACTGTGAGAAGAGGAGGCTTCAGCCGCAGGAGAGTATCCTAACCCAAACTTGTCCTGCTTGTTAGGTATCTCTAGAATTCGCCCCCAGCCTGGGGTAGATCCGGCTTGAACAATGGCCCGGGCTTCCTTGAAGGAAGAGAGAGTCATCTCTGGTTTCTCAGTGATTACAGGAGCCACGTTCTTGACTTTAACAGCCTCGAACGCCTGACATAGGGTTTCGTGGATTTCCCCATCCATCTCAACATACTTGAAGGACGACAAATGGCTCACCATTATGTCTTCCTCGCCGCAAACGGTTACGATGCTACCTCTGATAGCATATTTGAGCTTCTGGTGCAACGTGGAGGTCACGGCGCCAGCAGAATGGATCCATGGCCGGCCTAAGAGATAGCTGTAGGCAGGCATGATGTCCATGATGTAGAAGACCGCGTCGAAAGTTTTCGGCCCAACTTGGATTGGTAGCGTCACCTCCCCGAAAACATGACGTTTGGTTCCATCGAACGCTTTCACAACCAGATCACTGGGTGTGCAAATCAATCTTCGAGTATCTAACTTCATCAATGCCTTCTTTGGAAGAACATTGAGTGACGACCCCGTGTCCACCAACACGTGAGACATAATCGTTCCCCTACACTCTATCGAGATGTGCAGGGCACTGTTGTGGTTTCTTCCCTTCGACGTCAGCTCCAGGTCAGTGAACCCTAACCCGTTTCCAGCATTCACGTGGGCTACGACCCCTTCCAACTGGTTGACCGATATTTCCTGCGGCACATACGTGGCATTCAAAACCTTCAGCAGCGCGTTGCGATGTGCCTCAGAACACAACAACAAATTCAGGATGGAAATTTTCGAGGGTGTTTGATGGAGATGATCCACGATCTTGTAGTCACTCTTATTAATCAACCTCATGAACTCTTCAGCGTCCTTAACAAGTAAGTCCTTCTCTACCCCACGAGGGGTTTCCTCAATGAATTTACTCTTTCCCTTGTCGGTTATTTCAGTTTGTCTGCTTTGTCCGCCACAATCTCGGGTGGAGAAAATACTCTTCCGCTACAAGTGATTCCGCCAATGCCCACTAGGTTATCCACAGACGACCCAGATGGTTCCAGTTCTAACTTCTGTCTGTTGCAGTAGACGTCTACCTCATAATGCCATGGGACAGCAATCGTGCTTTCAAAAGGTATCAGCCCAGCCTTGGTGATGGTAATCATGGGCGGTCTGGGTGCAGAAATAGTTATCGTCCGGCGAGGGATGGTGATGGTGGCAACCTCATCATCTTGCTTCAGCATTACCTCTCCAGATCCACTTTCGGACCTTCGGCTAAACTGCAAGATTCCTTCGGTCATCAGACTCTGAATCCCTTCTATCAACTGTTCACATCCATCAGGACGAATCGCACAACCCATACACAGTTCTCCACATCCTGGGAAGAATCCTCTCTTCATCAGCTTGGCTTTAACGGAGCTAAGCGGTGTCTTCAGATCCTTGATGTCAGTCAACAAATCCAAGCTCTCGTCTTCAATAATGGCATTTACCCCACCTCCCCTATGATTAGGCATAGGGTTCTTCGTGACATTTGGCACATTATCTGAGAAATTGATGATCTTAGCATCCACCATATCCTGCACCTTGTGCTTGAAGGCTTTGCAGTTTTCTATCGTGTGGCCTGGTGCCCCCGAGTGAAACTCACAAGTTGCATTCGCATCATAACCAGACGGAGGTGCCCCTGTCAAGGGAGCCAGGGTTCTCTTCTGGATTAGCTGTAACTGAAGCAGAGTCTGTAACAGTTGAGCATAAGACATGGGTGGCGTCTCGAGGCGACGACTTGACAGAGGTGCCCTGTTCTGATACTTTCTGTACCCTTGCTGATTCGGCTGCTGCTGCTGCTGTGGCTGGGATTGTTGGACAGCGGGGATAGTTATACTGGCCACCTGCTGGTGCTGGCCCTTGCCTTTCCTTCGAGCGTTAGACACGGCGCTCGTCTCTCCTTCCCGCCTTTTTCCACCATATGGTTTCTTTCCTCCTCCAGCTGAGGATAGATCACCTTGAATTTTCCCCAATTTGATCCAATTTTCAACGTGCTCGCCGATGATGATGAGATCTGAGAAACTTCCAGACATACTGCTGACTAATTTCTCGTAATATACCCCTGGGAGGGTGGCTACAAACATTTCAACAAGCTCCCGTTCAACCATCGGCGGCTGAACCCTAGCTGCCAATTCACGCCACCGCTGGGCGTATTCTTTGAACCCTTCGTTGTTCCTCTGTGACAAATTCTACAGTTGGACCCGGTTTGGTGCCAAGTCACTGTTATACTGGTAATGGTGCACAAAGGCTTCAGCAAGTTCCTTCCACGTGCGTACACTGGTAGGTTCCAAACTCATGTACCATTCCAAGGATGGCCCGGACAAGCTATCCTGAAAGAAGTGCATCAGAAACTTCTCGTCTTCGGAGTGAGCGAACATTTTCCGGTAGTATGATCTCAGGTGGACGCGAGGGCAAGTGGTGCCCTTGTACTTTTCAAAGTCGGGTACCTTGAACTTGGGAGGCACCTTGAAATCAGCAATCAATCCCAATTTAGACATGTCGACACCCATAGTGTTCAGGTTTTCGAAATTCCTCATCTTGTCCTCGAGTGCCTTAAACCTCAGACGTGCTTCAGCAGTCAGCTCTCCTTCAGCACCTTTCTGTGAGAACAAGTCTTCTTGACGGTCTTCCAACCATGGCTGAGGCCCATACAGATTTCCAACACCTGCGTTGCCATTGCCCAGCCCAACATTGACATTAGCTTCAAAATTTCCGTTACCGACACCAGTCGTATTACCATTGAGCCCCATGTTAGCGATCACATTGCCATTACCACTACCGTTCCCCCCAGTCAAGGGGACGCCATTCTGAGGAGTTTCAACAGGTGGAGGGGTTGGAACATTCCCGCCATGGAGTACACCATTGCTATCAACCCTTGAGATCAGAGGCTAGACCAATGTTCTGAGCTGGTCTTGGCTGTTGGCAACCACTTGCATGAGCTCCATGAAGCGGTCCATCCTCTCTCGGAGTTCTTGAACGTCAGTCTGCACTTGTTCCATTGCTCTAGCTTGATTCGCTCTGGTCGGATAGCGGTGGATTGGTCTTTGATCAATCCTGGAACTACCTGCATACACCAAGGGTTAGAAAAAATGACAAAGTGCTCGTTGTGCAAATGCTTCATGCAAATGCAAACGTGTGCCTGTGCGTTAGGGAGATTTCCCCCCGGTCCTAGTGCCTGAGTGCCAATGCTGATAATAAGAAGTTCGAGTCCAGTCATGGAAATAACATCTCATATATATAAAGGAAGCCCATCAAGGCGGTACACGATGTCACTGAGTACAAGCAGAATCAATAGCATGACCTCGACCAACAAGCCTGGTGATGGTCAGCATACAACAATGATCAAAACAAAAGGATCACAAACATAGTCAAGTACGACCACGGGCTCGAAACTCTCTGTCGCTACTCGAAAAATACGCGCAACGACGGGGAAGGCGAAAAGGAAAAGGACAGAAGAGTCGCCACCAAATTTTATTTATCCCATGAGGGGAAGGGAAAATATCGAGAAAACCTCAAGAGAAGAACGGATAAGATGGTCTCGCGACCAAGAACAGGTTCGGAAGCCGGTTATGCGAAGGGAAGGTATTAGCACCCCTCGCATCCATCGTACTCGATGGGAACCATTTGTTTGTTGTGTGTGAATTTATTTGCTTAAATATTATGTTATAAAAGAGTGTTCCAAAGGATAGAGGGGAAGGTTAGAAATTGGAAAAAAGAGAGATAATAGGGGAAGGAAGAGAAAGAACGGACTCGGTAGGACTTCACGGTCCTAGGCCTACGTATTCTCAACGGATATGAGAAAGTCAGAGTCGACGTAGTTCGGGGAACTACAAACATAAGGGGGAACGTGCTCGGCAAGGATTGTGGCCCTTGTGCCTACGTATCTTTACTTGAACGAAGTAAAGAATCAGAGCAGCCGTAGTTCGGCCTACGATTCGTTGATGTTTTTATGGATGATGCTATCGTACGCATTCTAGCAGTTAGGTGTATTGCTGCTCGCTCGTTGGAGACTTAGGCATTACCTGTTTGCGGTAGAACGGACGTATCATATCCTTTTTGAAAGATAAGTTTTCGCCAGGCGAGGCAAGATGTCACATTTGATTTGTTGAATTATTTTTTAGGGGCGAGATAGGTCCTCAGATAGTAACCCCTACGGGTAGTACCCAATTCTTTATCCCAAAGTTTTTGTATATGAAAGGGTGTGACGAACATAGCGTCTTCGTATTGAAAGACGAGTATCAAAACCACACACACTACAGTGAGCATCTCAACACTCGGAGAGGAGGAAGTCTACACTTAATCCTCTCTCTTTAGTTCAATACAAAGAGAACTTCATTCTCTTTTTAATGTGTTTTTGGTTTTGAATGGTAAGTGCTTTTGTGACAGAGAACCCTACGGTAAACGTCAGCACTCGGGATAGGAGAAGGCCTACGCCTAACCACTCCACGACCATTCAAGTTTTGTTATGAAAAGAGTTTAAAAAATGCGCTCGGTACGGGACCGAGGTTTTTAGGTGACAAAGGTTACGAAAAGAAGTTGTAGAGGGAGATAGGTGGCGGATAAAGTCACGTCTTCGTATTGAAAGACGAGTATCGAGACCACCCACACTACAGTGAGTATCCAAACACTCGGAGAGGAAGAAGTCTACACTAAATCCTCTCTCTTTAGTTCAATACAAAGAGAATTGGTTTATTTATTGTAAGTGTTTTGAAAATGCACTCGATACGGGGCCGAGGTTTTTTAGGAGAAAAAGGGTACGGAAAGAAAACATCTTCGTATTGAAAGACGAGTGTCAAAACCACCCACACTACAGTGAGCATCTCAACACTCGGAGAGGAAGAAGTCTACACTCAATCCCCTCTCTTTAGTTCAATACAAAGTGAACTTTATCGTTTTGTTAAATATGGTGAGTTAGCTTAACCATTATTTGAGAAAATTCGCTTGACGTTGGGTCAAGGATTTAATTGTTTAAAAAAGTTTGAGGTGAAGCGAGCAAGGTCGATGGCGGACGCACAAGGCGACCGACTTACAAGGGATAAAAATGGCTCGATAAAATCGAGAGTTTGCTTTTGAAAATGGTTTTTGGAATCAAAAGTCACCAAGGACAATAGCAACATTCCTACTAAAATCATACAACATATGGGATTAGTCGGCTAAAAAAAAAAATCGAGACATGCGATAAAAACGGTGGGGTAACACGGGTGGCCGTGTTGTATGACACGGCCCGTGTCACAGTTCCAGGAAAAAAAATGAGTTTAGGGTCAAAAAGTGGTGTGACACGGCCGTGTTGTGTGACACGGGTGGCTGTGTTGTGTGACACGGCCCGTGTCACAAGGTCTGGGCCAAAAAAAACAAGTTAGAATCTCAAACAGAGGTACAACACGGGTGCCCGTGTTGTGTGACACGGCCTGTGTTGTGAGCCCAGGGCATTTTTCACTTTGAAAAGCCACTCAGAGATGTAACACGGCCGGCCGTGTCGTGTGACACGGCCCGTGTTGGGCTGCCAGATGAAAAATTCCAAACTTTCTCTTGTTTTTTGCTTCTTTTTGTGGTTCTTTCAAAGGGTTTCTTGGTCCCTTTGGAATCTTACATGTTATACTCAACACAACAACACTCAAACCAAGAGAACAAAAGATAAATGCACAATGTAAAAAAGAGAAGAGTTTGAAGAAATGGATACCCAAGAGTTGTTTCCCTCCTTGCAAAGCCTCCACTGATTTTGGCTAGGTGTTCACTTCTCTTCACTCTATGCTTTGATGGCTCTCCTTCTCAATGGCTCCCTTGTATTTCTCTTTCACTCTCTAAATCTTTTGCTGGTTTTTGCTCTCTCTATTTTTCTGGTTTTTCTCTCTTACTCTTTTTCCTCAATATCTCTATCTCCAAAATGTGTTCATGATCATGAATGATAGTGAAATCCTTTTGTGCAACCTCCAAGCCTCCAAATCTCACTTTTTCTGCTGCATTTCTGCTGTACCAAAAGCATAGCTCTTGCACAACTTTCAATCTTCAAAGTTTCCATTTTTGGCAACAATTATGGCCACTTTCTTGGTGCAGCCCCACTTTTCCACTTCTAGTATGCTACTTTTGCTGTATTTTTTCTGCAGCACTCCACCTTTCTATTCATCCTTGTACCCATGGGTTGGTTGATTTGTTTGGACATACTCATGTAGTCAATGTACTACCTTTTGACAGCATTTTTGAAAACTGATTTTTAGCATGTAGATGTATCATTTGCATGTTATTTCTTTGACCTTATGACATAAAAATAATTTTGTAACATGGCACATATGGTCATCTCTTGCATGGGGCTGTTTTGCATAATATTCACATTGCCCATGGCTAAGCAAACATAGTCTTGATCTTGACATTTTCCAATGTTGATTTAATTCTTAGACATTTCTTGGATATAATATGGACTTGGTGTGGAATTTCCATAACATGAATTGGATTAGAGACTTGAATGAAGATTAGAAATACATTAATTTCTAAATATTACTTAGAGTTGAAAATCTTGCAACAAATGACATTCTTGTAATGTCACAAACTTCTCTTTATAATATTCTTGCCTTTAATCTTGAATTCATGATGGATTTCCTTTAAGTCATTGAATTTGAAAGAAATGAAGAAATGAGTCAAGCCTTGAAAGAGGCAAATTTTGGGGTGCAACACTCTCCTAACAGATCCCTCGTTTCTGGATGGTCAGGCCGAGTGAGCAACCCTTCGATGAGTAACTCCCTCTGCGTAATAGTGTACTGAAGTCCTTCAATTGAGTCTTCCCATGCTCCTTCGCCGAAACAATCTTCTAACTTCCGCTTCTTGGATTCAAACATCAGTTTGCGCTCCTTCAGGTTAGCAAGAGCTTTGTTGAGCAGTCCTTCAGCGGCATATCTGCGAGCGGTTTCTTCATCAAACTTCTTCTCACTAGCCTTCACCTGGGCTTTCAACTTGGAGATCTGCTGCTTCAGTTTATCCTCCCGTTCTTTGCCGTTGGCTAGGGTGGCCTTCCAATGCTGATTAAACTTGGATATTCTCCGGTACGCTTCATCCAAGTGTTGCTTCTTGGTGGCCAGTACATCATTGACAGCTTTG
Organism: Lathyrus sativus; assembly: GCA_963859935.3. Classification (NCBI taxonomy): domain Eukaryota; kingdom Viridiplantae; phylum Streptophyta; class Magnoliopsida; order Fabales; family Fabaceae; genus Lathyrus; species Lathyrus sativus. Next base: position 436,056,348 of record OZ012739.1, on the reverse strand, counting down.
AAGTCTCGACCCAAGCGCTCACGCTCAGCTGTCTGCTTAGTCAAATCCGTCCCTAACTGGTTCACCAGCTCTGTTTGCCTCTTGAAGGAATGGACGACTTCGCTTCTCTCGCTTCTGAGTTGAGCCAATTCTTTCTCCAGTTCTTCATTTGCCTTCTTCAACTCATCTCTTTCAGCTAACACCTTATTATGCTGCTGAATGGACACGGTGGTAGGCTCTTCAATCACTGGAGGGCTTTCTGGCTTGGCAGGAGGAAACGACATCCCTATAATATCTGCTCTGGCTCTGATCCAGGTCACATACGGAGCGTAGGCTTGGCTATTACTTTTTCCCAGCAACGGTTTTCCCCGCTTACTGATACCATTCTAAGCGTGCTGAAGCTTAGATAACATATCCCCCTCTAGAAGACCAGTGAGGTACAGAGATTCCTGCACCTCTTCATCCTTCGGCGGGGCTCTCAAAGCATAAGCAAACTGTCGGACCAGCAGAGATGGATTATAATTGATACAGCCCTTCCTGCCTATCAAAGGCACGTTCGGAAACCCACTGCAGCTGAAGATAATCTCAGTACCCAACCTATCTCTATCAAACCAGGCAATATCCTCCGCTGACAGACTCATCAAACGCTCAGACCACTCAGCTGTGACTACAGACGAAACAAAGGGACCCTTCTTGGGTAGGTGACTATCAAGCCACCTATAGAGCAGGGGCACACAGCACGAGACATTCTTACCCCTTTTGTTCTCATTTTTGTAGTGGACGGAATGATAGACATCTCCCATCAAGGTAGGGACTGGATTCCCTGATGCAAAGATGTGGAAGGCGTCGAAGTCTACAAAGTCGGGCATATTGGGGAACAAAATGATGCCATATATGCACAGAGCAAGAATAGCGTTGAACACGATCCAACATTCGTCTTTGGCGCACTGCTGCGCTTTTCCCACTAAGAACTGCAAGGAGAAACCGGGAACCCTGTTCCAACTAGACAAAACCAACTCGGAGGCATCCAGATGAAGTGAAGGAGCTAGACTAGCCAGATTAGGCTCAGCATCCATGTGAACAAAAGGCATCTGACTCTTGATAGGCACACCTAACAAATCAGCATACTCCTCTAGTGTGGGTGCGAGAATAAAGTTCGGGAAAGTAAAGCATCTCAAAGGAGGATCGTAGAACTGCAGCAAGGCGTGCAACCCATTCAACTCAAACACAGAGGGTTTATGAACCAAGCTGAGCAGTTTCCCATAAGACTTTCTGAATTCACCTCTCACAGAATCATCTGCCAAAGCAATCAAACCAGTCAACTGAACAACATCAGGAGTGGGGAGCTTGTAGGCTATAGTCTTCCTCAGAGAACCCATAATGGCACAACAGAAGGCAAGAAAACCTGAACCGAGGGAGACGGTACCTGCAACACAGACACACGTTAATGATATGCAAATGAGTATGCAAAACAATGCAAAATGCAATCATGCAGCAGGAGATCAAGACGACTATGCTGTTGAGGAGATGAAGGTGAAGATTCTGTGTCAACAAAACCACAATACTGCTCTCTCAAGAACAACCCTATCTCTGATGAGAAGAAAACCCTAGTATCGGTCCATAAACCTGCTCTGTCAAGAACGAACACACATCTGATAATAAGGACCTCTGATACCAACAAAACTGATTCACTATCAAGAAAACCAGGTAGTCTGAAGGTTAAGGTTTCCTACAACAAACCCGACCCTGCTCACAGGCATGGACCTAAACTGACACAAGTTCGGCATCCTATGCGGTCATCAGCGTCACAGACATTCAAGAGGGGTGATACGATACCCAGAAGGTGTGGCATCACCATCTCCTGAAGCGACCTCACTCAGCTGAATTCCAAATGATCGGTCCCCAGAGTCGACAATCCTCCAAACCAACAACCCCTCAGGCCCAAAGGGCCGGAAAAGAAGTCAACCGGGAGAACCTCGTCTGAGCGTGGATTTCATGAGACACTGGTGCCTGCAAAATAAGCACGCGCCCACTAATTTCCACAACTAATGCTAAGTACACTCAAGCCTGGGTCTGGCTTCTCACTCATCAGAATGCCCCTCCCACAACAGCATAGATAATCATATCATACTGAAAATAAAGTGCGGGAAATAAAATGCGATAAATAAACACAACCCAACAAGTAATCATACAGGCGCTAGAATTGACTCTCGCAAGGGACGTTGGATCCCCAAACTGACTCGCATAAGGGACGTTGGATCCTAGGAAACTATCAAGTCCCCAGCAGAGTCGCCAGCTGCTGGGGATGGCCCAGACAACCAGGAAGAGAATCCAAGACAAGACTCGCTTGGAGAACCATCGCAGTCCCCAGCAGAGTCGCCAGCTGTCGCTACTGCGAAAATAAGGTGTCGGCAAAACAGAAGAGTCGCCACCTTTCGTTATTTATCCCTCAGAACGGGAAAGGAAACGATCGGAAAAACCTGACGAAAAGGTATAAGACAAGGTCATCGCAACCATTGTCTGGGTTCGGGAGTCGGTTACGCAAGGGGAAGGTATTAGCACCCCTCACATCCATCGTACTCGATGGGATCCATGCTTGTTGTGTTTATCTGACGGGTTTGTTTACTATCTACCTATCAAGGCCGGCTCAAAAAGAAAATAAAATGACTCGGCAAAGCTTCGCACTTTATGCCTACGTATTCTCATCAGAGAATGAGAAATCAGAGTCAACGTAGTTCGCCTAACTACGGGTAAACGGGGAAGGTGGCTCGCCAATACGTCAGTATTGTGCCTACGTACTCTCAACAGGTATGAGAGATCAGAGCTTACGTAGTTCGGGATAATACGGATTGTGGGAGGTTCATATTCATCTGTTTTATCGAGTAGGGTTAACAAACAGTTCCAGCAGTTTGGCGTACGCAGCTCGACCCTTGGAGACTTAAGCGTTACCGTTTGCGGTAGAACTGGGAGTTAACGATACTCTTTTCTTCAGAAAAGCTTCCTTTGAATTATGGGCCCACGGGGCAAAAAAGTTTGAAGTTTGTTTTCTGTCTTTTACGAAAGAACTGTTTTTTATGGATGTTTGTAACCAATATCGCACTAGAGACTATGACCTGAGAGTGAATGCGTCGCATGTCACCCAAAGGGTGCCATACTAAACATCCAGACTGTTGAAAAGAAACTCTTCAACAATCCTTTCTCAGATAGCTTAAGGCTCGTAACGTACGACATCAGTTAACCTTTATTACTGTATTTTGATTTGTTTCGAGATGAGAAGAGAGAGGGACAACTAAGGGGAGACTATCAAGTCCTAATGTTGTCATGCCAAGGATCCATCCTATGGTTGAGGTTTGAAACAGGGATCTCCTTGAAGTTATCATGCATATGTTTCAACCTGAAGTTCTAATCATCACTTCCTTATCAAAGGAAATGAGAGTCCTAGGGGATCATGTCAATGATAAACAGAAACAGCTAAAGCATCAGCTTAAACAGTAAACAGTAAACGACTGTAAAATGCATGCAATGCAAGTGAGGGAGGAAATGTGTGTGGGGCAGCAGCCTCCGCAAGCTCATCTCAACCTCGAGCCAGATATGAATAACTGCAATCATACAGAGGAGATAACATGCTATCAAGCAAGATATAAGTGACTGTAATCATACAGAAGAAGTGAAATAAAATTCCATCAAGCATACAAACCACACAGGCAAGGGAGCAGGGCTCTATCGAATACCAGCAAGCAAAGCCATACAGTAAAAATACAAGCAGAGGGAGACCCACTCAACCTCTAGTGCAATCATGCTCCTAGTTTAACACAATCTAAACATGAACTTATTCTAATGCATCAAGCAAATCAAAAAAGTCACCTCAACACAGTTGCACAGAAAGCAAACAAACAGGAAAGAAAGCAGATCAACAGATTCCACAGCTTCACAGCAAAGCACTCCTATGACAGCAGTTCAGTCCTCAGTCTTCAACTGCTCTTCAAGGCTATCATCTTCAATAGCAAGTGCCAACTTGCTTCTTCAAGCTTTCAATGTATCAACCCACAAGTATCAACTTGTTTTCCTCAAGCTTCAGCTCTTTCTTCAATCTCCATTCCAAAGTAGACTCCACCTTCAGGCTTCAATCCTAATTACAAGTATTAACTTGTTCTCCAACTTCAAGCTTCAGCTTCTTCATCTGATCTCAACTGGATTCCCTTCACAAGTGTCAACTTGTTCTTCTTCTTCTTCAAGCTTCAACTCCTTCTTCTTCACAAGTATCAACTTGCTCTTCCTGATCTTCAAGCTTCAGCTTCAATGGCAGTCTTCAAATACAGAGAAGTATCAACTTCTAGCCTCTTCAACCTTCTGACAAGGAACTCCATCCTCTAGCAAGGGAGAAAGATTCATCTAACAAGAGCAAGATTTGGATGACTGACAGCAGAGTGAAGACCAAAGGTCATCACTAAGCATCCCCTCATCAGAGAAAGGGACCCTCAAAGGTTCTACCAACTTGTGAAGAGCCACACATCCTACAAAAGGAGGGATGAGGCCTTTACAAGGGGACCTTACATCATAGGGAAGAATGGAAGTGATCAATATCTTCCATGTTTATGAAGGAAGAGAATCTATCTATAAGCTCTGCCTACAAACCCTAATCTCAACACCTAAACTAACCCAAACCAAAAGAAGGGAAATCATCACATCCAAGCTTCTTCAAGCATTCCACATCAGCCCAAACTTGCCTTAATCATCATCCAAGAGTAAGAGAAGCAAAGCCCTAATCTAAGGGAGCTAAAGAAATCATTCTAGTTGAATTAGCAAGTTAGGATCACCTAAAACCTAGTACTAAAGTTGATCCTAACTAAAATACTAAAACCAATTGTAAAATCCTACAAAAATAACTATGGGAACCTATGTCAATCATGAATCTACCATACAAAATCCAGAGGTTGAATCATCCACCAAGTCCTAGAAATAAATCCTCAATCATGAGGTACTAAGGTTAAATTCTAAAACTAGAGCACCTAAAGTTTCAACTTAAAACTACTACTTAATTTCATCACCAAAATGTGAGAAAATTACTAGGGGAACATGCATATCTATTCTAGCTACACACAAAAAATTAGCTCAAGAATCATCACCAATTGCTCAAACAAAATTCAGCAAAACAAAGTATCAATTAGCAAATAAACATCGCGCATCACTTTGAACCGTAACTACGAAAGTATGCATCCGAGTGGGAAACGACAACACGCGTCAAAGGAATCGTGATTAAACAATCAAGAACAATGACAAACATCCAAAACATTTTACTCTTAATGCACCATATTGATCTATGAAGATTCGAAGTGAAACAATACGAGAACCAGCATAAAAAACAGCAAAACAGGCCTGCCAGCACAGTGTTAATCGATTAACACCATAGGTTAATCGGTTAACCACTTAAAAACGTTGAAAATTTTGAATATTTGGGTTGGTTAATCGATTAACCACATAGGTTAACCGATTAACACTGCACCAGAAGCAGAAAAACAGCAACAGAATCACTTTTCAACAACTTATTACATCTCCAAACATACCAATGCTCACATAATCACTTATGCACAAAATTACCTCAGCAAACAGTGGCATGATTAGCATGTAAACATGGTAAAGCAACATGATCATGGATCAAGAAGATCAAATCAACCACAATTCAATCAAATGTGAAGATCAACATTATGAACATGCAAATAAGTTCGAAATTAAATCGGATCAGAATTCCAACCTACGAATCAGAGAATTGATCCGGTAATTGTTGATCTATCTGTAACTGAGAAGATCCAAGCAAAGAAACCCGGAAAACTTCAATATCCACACTAATTCTTGTTGTAGCAATGAATATCCACCAAGAACAAGCCAAAATAAACCAAATAATCACTTCCGAAATCACTTCCAAGTTCAGATCTGCTTGAGCACGAAAATTGAATGATTAAAATGGAATTAATGGAGTGAATTGATGAAGGTTCAGCCCTTAGAAATCAAGGATTCCAAGGAAGAATCAATGATCTCAATGATAAAAGCTTTGAGTGAGTTTTGTGAGGTTGAAAAATTGAGAGAGGATTGAGAGGAAATTATGAAAATGAGAGGGAATTATGAAGATTTTTTTTTTGTGAGGTTTGGAGTAAATCATTTAAATATACTCTTGGTTAGGATCCAAAGCAAGGCTTGGAAATAGGATTAGGATATGGTATGGGGTTTTGGCGGGAAACTGAAATAACCAACTTGAGAAGGTTCTAGATCCTTCTAGAATGCAAAATGGAACCTTCCAAATGATCAAAATTGGACTCCAAATGGAAATTGCTTGAAATCTCACATGCAAGGCAAAATCTGCTTTGGTTAATCGGTTAAAGGTTAATCGATTAACACTGTTAAAACTTGCAAATCTGGACTATTTTCCAATGGTTAATCGGTTAATCATATGTGTTAACCGATTAACACATTCAAAAATTTGAATTTGGCGCCTTTTGGTGGGAAATCTGCCGGTTTGCCCGTTCTCAACCGTTCGGAGCCCTGTTAAGCTTCTGAAACTTGCTGTTGAATATTATGATCGTGAAAATGCTTAGGATGATCCTGAATGCTGCTTCCTGTAGAGAAAATGCCTACAAACAAAACGAAATCGGCCACTCAACCGTTGGGCAAAATAAACGCCAGAACCTCTGATGCTTGAATAAAATCTCTTGATTAGCTTTGTACTCTATGATAGCCCTTGACCTCCTGTATACATGTCAATGCAATGCATATGGTAATGTTATGTTAAATGAAATGAAACACAAGCTAGGTAAAACAAGGTTAGGCAAATTTTGGGGTGCAACACAAGTGTGTCGCCTTGGGGAGCTCTTGTATTGTTGGTAAAGAAGAAAGATGGTAGTATGAGATTATATATAGATTACTGGCAGTTGAACAAAGTGACGATTAAGAACAAGTATCCACTTCCTAGAATAGATGATTTAATGGATAAACTGGTGGGTACTCGAGTGTTCAACAAGATAGACTTGAGGTCGAGTTATCATCAAATAAAAGTAAAAGATGAAGATGTTCAGAAGACAACTTTTGGGGCTCGTTATGGACATTATGAATACTTGGTAATGCCTTCCAGTGTTTCGAATGCACCCAATGTATTTATAGAGTATATGAATCATATTTTTCATAACTACTTAGATCAGTTTGTTGTAGTGTTCATTGATGACATTCTGATTTATTCTAAGTCAGAAGAAGAGCATGAGAAGCATTTGAGGAATGTGTTGTAGGTTCTGAAGGAGAAGAAGTTTTATGCTAAGATATTGAAGTGTGATTTCTGGTTGAAGGAGGTTAGCTTCCTTGGTCATGTTATTTTAGGAAATGGTATTACAGTGGATCCTTCCGAGGTAGACGCAGTTCTACAATGGGAAACTCCGAAGTCAGTTATCGAAATTCGAAGCTTTTTAAGGTTGGTTGGTTACTACCGCAGATTCATTGAAGGTTTTTCTAAGATATCACGTTTGCTAACTTATCTGACATACAAGGGTAAACGGTTTATATGGGATATTCGTTGTGATAAGAGCTTCGTAGAGTTGAAGAAGAGGTTGACTACAACTCCAGTTTTGGTTTTACCCGAACCAAATGAACCTTTTGTAGTTTACTGTGATGTGTCGTTGATGGGTGTGAGAGGTGTGTTGATATAAGATGGAAAGGTTGTGGCTTATGTTTCCCGAAAGTTGAGGATTCATGAGAGGAACTATCCTACCCATGGCTTAGAGTAGGCTACGATAGTTTTTGTATTGAAAATCTGGAGACATTATTTGTATGGTTCTAGGTTCGAAATGTTCAGTGACCACAAATGCTTGAGGTACTTGTTTGATAAGAAGGAATTAAACATGAGGCAATGTAGATGGTTGGAATTCTTGAAAGACTATGATTTCGGCTTGAACTATCACCCCGGTAAAGCCAATGTCGTGGCTGATGCTTTACGTTGGAAGTTGTTGCACATGTTAGCAATGATGGTTCGAGAGTTAGAACTTGTAGAGCAATTCACAGACATGAGTGTTGTTTATAAATTAACACATCGGAATGTGAAGTTGGGGATGCTGACAATCAATAATGATTTTATTAGTAGAATTAAAGATAATCAGAAAATGGACATGAAACTGCTGGACTTGATGTCTAGAGATGATCAAGCTGCAGAGAATGCTTTCAAAGTAGACGAACAAGGTGTGTTGAGATTCAGGAATAGGATTTGTATTCCCGATAATGCAGAACTAAAGAAGATGATTTTAGAATAAGGTCATCGGAGTAGCTTAAGTATCCATCTGGGAGCTACTAAGATGTACCAAGATCTGAAGAAGATATTCTGGTGGTCAGGAATGAAGCACGATGTTGTGCATTTTGTTTATGCTTACCTGACTTTCTAGAAGTCGAAGGTTGAGCATTAGAGACCTGTATTCTTGAGAGTCACTCCGGTGATTGGTGTTGAACGTCCCTTGAAGTCGAAAAAGCTCACTCCTCGATTTATCTATCCATATCAGATATCTGGGCGGGTAGGAGTTGTTGCTTATAGAGTGGCGTTGCCATCAAGTTTGTCCAATCTGCATGATGTATTTCTTGTTTCAAAGTTGCGAAAGTACATTCCAAATTCGTCGCATGTAATTTCGATGGACGATGTTAAAGTAAAGGATAAACTTACTGTGGAGGCCTTACCTGTGAGAATTGATAGTCACAAGGTGAAGCAGTTATGAGGCAAAGAGTTTGCTCTCGTGAAGGTCGTTGGGGAGGCACCTCCGGAGTAAATATGACTTGGGAGTTGAAGAGCAGGATGCGAGAGTCGTATCCAGAGTTACTTGCGTCAGGTAAGTTTTTAAGACGAAAATATTCTAAGTGTGGGAGAGTTGTAATGCCCCATTTTATTTTAAATTATTTTTCATAATTTAATCACGTGAAGTTGTATGTATAATTTTGATTATGTGTGTTTTGTTGTGTTTGGGGATGCCCTTGGTGTGGGGTAGTAACCTTAAAAGTAGACCTTGAGGAAATTTGAAATATTTTGGGGTTCAAAACAACGTGCGTCGACCTCCAGGATCCCCTGGGTTGACCTGATGTTATCCGAATGTAATATTGTGGAAATTTGAATAGTATGCATCGACGCACAAGCCTTCACACCCTGCGTGTCGACGCTTGTGTCAACTCATAGGCAGAAAAACGCCAGAAACAGTTTTGATCATAACTTTTTAATCGTTAATTCAAATGAAGAATCGTTCGAATGGTTGGAAAGCTAATGAGAATAAATTTAACATGATATAAGTATATGAGAAATTTTTCTAATAATTTTTTATTTTTAAGATGTTGAAGATTACGACTATTACTTGTTGTGCATATAAAGAAATTCTATTGTAAATGGCGAAACTTGAATGTTGTTATAACGAAGTTGTTGTGGTGTTATTAGTATAAAATTAGAATGTTTGATGATGTTATTGTGATTTCTTAATTTATACGTGTATGTATATACTATATGAAATACATTTTTATGCTTGTTGGCCAATTTGGGCGGTGTACAATAACCATGGTGGTGGGTTATTGTACACGATGATGTTGTTGTTCTTGTATGCATTAATAATCTTATTGCATACATTTGTGGAAAATGTTCCGTTGTTGGTGAGCCTAAAATTCCATTGTGTGGATTGGGCCGATAGTTGATTTGGAGGTGATGGATCAGTGAGTGGTTCTAACCCTAGGAGGTGAGGATCAGAATGATGAACCTGAGTGTTCACGAAAAATTGGTACCACATACATAAGCATTGAGTCAAGTGTGAGTCTTATTGCATTAGATATTATATGTTGCTATGTTTCCAAATATGTGGTGTTGTGTGATTGATTGAATTGTTGTCATGTTATTTCCTGTTGGTTGGTGAATAAGTGGTGATGATATTGATGGTTGATTAATGTGAGATGTTTATTTGAATTGTTGTTGTGTTAACCTGATGCTCACAATTTAACATGCTTTCCTTTATATTATCATGATATCTCACCTCTTTTGTTTGAGTATTGCCTCCACATAGGCAATGTGCAGATACTTCATAATAGGACTTAGGTGTGAGTTGAAGATGGAGTCTCCTTATCTTTTCTCCATAGTTGGTGTCTGCTTTGATTGTATCACTAGGGAGTCGTGAGAATGTTTTTATGAATTATATTTTCTTTGAGATTGTATACATCTCCTTTATAATGTTTAATTATTATTTGATGGATTATATGATTCCACGTTAACTCTTTTATACCATGAAACGATAAATGAGTTTATGATTCTACTATGAATAAATTAATGTTCAGGTTTTGTATGTTGGCCGTAACATCCTAAGTTTCATGTGTTTCTTTAATTACTCTGATGTTTTATTTGAGAATATTACGGGAGTTTATTTAGGATGTTACAATATGCATATCCGTTAGGTCATAACCTCAATCATTCATTTGCATGAGCTATTAAAACATTGGATCAAGGATCATGCCTTAAGGGTTTTTCATCTTTCTACAAATTGTGGATCACGTGGACACAAGATCATCACATTCCATTTCATCACAAACTCCAAAGAAGGGTCTTTGTTCAAGGTCAAATTGACATTGATCATATCATAATCTCATGGCTCAACACGTGATTCAAGGATTCCTAACACTTCATTATGCTTTATTCTTATGATTATATGGGATGAAGAAGCTTGAGATATTTATAATTGAAGATTTTGATTCAACTGAGACCCAAATTCAAGGTTTGACTTTTGAGTTTTTGGTCAACCATGAGAATTTCAAGTCAATAATCATGAAAGTATGAAGTTTGATCAAGTTTCACCAAGAAAAAACTTGAAAATGAAGAAAAGTGAAAAATTGGTGAATTTGAAATTTTTCTAAGTGTCAAAGATCATGTTCATTTGGTCATATTTGCAAAATTGTATCTCATTCATTTGTGCACCAAAGTTGACAAACAAGGGCTGCAATGGAAACTTGCATTTGATACTACATGATGGTGGAAGATTTAAGTTCAAAATAAATTTTTAAGTGGGAGATATTTGAATCTAAATTGGGGGTTCCAACTTTGTGCAATATGGCAAATACTTAGGATTTTTTCTAAGTCTCAAGCAGTGATGATGTCATAACTTCACACCATTGTACCTTAACATCCAAGCATCTTCTCAAACTTGTCCCAACATGAAAGTTGTACATGATCATGAGATCTTTCCAAGGATATCAATTTTTCCTCAATTGGTTCATCACACCTCAAGTTACATCCCTCCAAAGTAGCCAGGATGACATGTTTGGATCATGGACATCAATTTCTATCAAGTTGTGCATGATGGTAGGAATTCACATTATAGGTATATTTTTGAGATGGAAGGTTTCGCAACTGTGAGAAAAAAAACAACCGAAAGAAACAAACAGAAGAGTCGCCACCGAATGCTATTTATCCTAAAGGAGGGAAATGAAATGATTGAAGAAAACCTAAAAGGAAAGAGAAGACAAGGCCATCGCAACCAAATCTTGGGTTTGGGATTCGGTTACGCAAAGGGAAGGTATGAGCACCCCTCACGTCCGTTGTACTCAACGGGAACCATGCTTGTTATCTAATCAAAGAGTGAGTTATCTAAAAGCTACTACTAAACAGAAAAGAGAAAGGAAAAATAAAAGGAGACTCAATATGACATCACCGCCCTACGCCTACGTATTCCCTCGTGCAATGGGAAAGTCAGAGTAAACATAGTTCGAGAAACTACAGGTGAATATGGGAAAGGTTGCTCGCCAAGTCATCATCGTGTTGTGCCTACATATCCTCATCTGGTATGAGAAATTAAAGCAAACATAGTTCGGGACTAACTAAACCACATGTTGGTTAAGTTTTTTTTATGAGTGACATTAAGTTTCCATTCCAGCAGTTAGGGTTGATACATATTTGTGGTAGAACAGAAAAGTAATGTACTCTTTTCTGAAAATGAGTTTGAAAGGACAATCCCGAAGGATAAAAAGGTTTAAAGTTTGTTTATGAGTTTTAGAGAAGTGAATTAACTGGATTTGAGATTCACGTTGCACTAAAGACTATGATATAGGAACGATTGCTTCACATATCGCCCCAGACGGGACGTACACTAAACACCATATGTAATTCTGGCTAGCACGCGATGGATGTTATCACGAATGTTATGACATCCACTATAACACAGACTATTGGAATAATTAAAAAGTTGTAAAGAGAAAGGCAGTAAATAACACAATAATTGTTTACCCAGTTCAGTGTCAACAACACTTACATCTGGGGGCTACCAAGCCAGGGAGGAAATTCACTATCAGCATAATTAATTCAGAGTTAAACCTCCAGTTTACACTCCTCACTTAAAACCTACCCAATGACACTTCAACCTAGAGACACTCTAGACCTGAGTATACCCACTCACTCCCCCTCAATCACACCACAGTGATATCAATACACAATTACTAATGACTGTTGAAGTTATACTTCAAACACACCTTGATCGTGCTTCACAACTTTGATCAAGAACACATCACTATTGCTTAACAGCTTTGAGTGTTACACCAGCTTTAGAAACTACCTAACCAATGCAATTCTATAGCAAACAATTGCTTGGTGAACAAGTATTCCTAAGCCACAATACAAATGTGAAGAACAATCTTCTTCACTCACAAGGACTCTCTATACGCACTCTCTAATCTTCTGTTAAGAGCTGCACTTCTAGGATTTCTTCTTCTGTTATTTATAGCAGCAGTCAGTCCTTGGACCTGGGTGCATAAATTAGGTTTAATCATAACAAAACCTTTCTTCAATAATCTGCACGCTTTTCATTTAATTCAGGAGCATTTTGTTTCGCTTTAGGGCTTCTAAAATGTCTCCTGTCTTTCAGCTTGAGCTTCTAATATGTTTCCTGATTTCTAGCTACCAGAAAAATCAATCTGCTCGCTGGATATCATACGATCAGAGTCATGACATTCTATATGACATTCAACTTAACTAACATTTAGCTAAGTTAACTTACCCTGCAAAATCCATATTATGTATGTAATAACACCAGTCATGACATACAAACATACACTAATGTTTTGCCATAAAATGCAGCCAATCAAGAGCACTTACAAACTCCCCCTTTGGCAAATTTTTGGTTAAAACACTCTGCTCTAATAACAGAGATTTACATGCAGCAGAATACTTATCACATGTCCAGTCATGCAGGAAAGTTACTAGCTAAACAAACTCTCAGAGTTATCTTCATGGTCCTCACAGTTAGCTCTTAATACAAGTATACCTCAACCTGTTCACAGTTAACCATCTGTTAGTTACCATTACAGATGTCACACTATACTGAGTAACATTCTGGGTTACTCCCCCTCAACTGATGCATTTTATGCATATCCTCTCAGCTGAGCACACAACCTGCAAACAGTCCTGCAGTCACACATAACAACATCCAGCCTGTTCTGGATGCCTAGACATTCAAGATAACTTCCTGAATTACACTATTTCCACAACATACCACTCTCACCTGTTAGCCTAGACTACAGATGTCTCACTTTTCTATGGATTATCCTGTGCTACTCCCCCTGAAGAGATGCACAACACTCACAATCTGCTAACATAATGCAGATGCACACACACTCACAATCTACTAACATAATGCAAATGCACACACACTCTCCCAAGCAACAGCTGGGAGCTCACATAGCTAAGATACAATCAACCTGGAACCTAGGACTTCATACAATACTAACAGCATCAGCTGTTGTCACATATATCAGCTGCAGCACATATATCAACAACAACATATACTTGCTCTAGCAGCACAAGCATATACTTGCTCTAGCAAGTCTTCAACAAGCAAGTCTTCAACCTGTTCTTCAACCTGCTATTATCTAACAATACTCTATACTTGCTCTAGCAGCACAAGCATATACTTTCTCTAGCAAGTCTTCAGCAAGCAAGTCTTCAACCTGTTCTTCAACCTGCTGTTATCTAACAATACTTTCTCCCCCTTTTTAGCCACAAATTAAGATCAAGACTAAGCTAATAGCAGAGATCAAAATGAGTAACAGAACAATGGTTAGGGAATTACAAAAAAATGCTCATTAAGGTCATCACAAGTGCTGTCACAAAAACAAAAAATCTCAACCAGCCAAGTTCAAACTAGCAGCACATCATCTTCATCAGCTCAACAACCAGCAACCTAAGCCCCTCAGCAGCCTATCACCACCCTATTCTTCCTCTTCTGAGGCAGACTCGGACCTGACCTCCTCAAATTCTTCATTACTCTCTGTTGCTTCATCAGTGGCTTCCTCTGAATTGCCAGCAGCTGCTTCTGAAGCATCTTCCTAACCATCATCCTTTCTTGAACCCTCATCATTGTCATTAAATTCAGATTCTTCATAGTTCTCAAGAGATCTGATCAGTTTCTCAAGATTCTGCTTCCTTGTTTCCAATTCCTTGCAGGTTTCTTTGAGTACTGCAATTACATCACCTTTTCTGGTCTTGGGACTCCCTTTGGATGTCTTAGTAGATGTCATGACAATGTCTGTAACATGACTTCCTTGAAATAGTTTGTGATGAAAGGACAGGGAACTTTCTCTTCTGCTTGCAGTATCATTCTTCTTGAGAATATTTGGATATTGAGCTAAGATAATTCCACATATGAGCGAGGGAAATGCTATGGGACCTTTTATGCTATAGCTACCAGCATGCTTCATAGTCTGGTCAAATATGTAAGTGCCATAATCAATTTTGGTCTTGGTTCCAATAGCATAGATGAACCGCCCCAGAATAGTAGCCACTGTTGCTTTATGATTAGTGGTCACCCAGTTTGCAGCACCAATCTTGTGTAGCACAACATATTTTACACTGAGTTTGCTTGCAGCTAGCTTCCCTTTTGATGGCCACCTTTCGACTTGGTTTCAAGTAATTACTTGACACACTTTGTTGTCAGAGGTAGTTATCTCAGACTGGTCTCCATTTGATCTTCCAAGGTATTTGTTGATGGTAGTGGGGGAGAAGGTGACACCTTTTCCTCTAACATAAACTTTCTCAAACTCAGCAGATTTTCTATCAGCACATTTCTCTGATAGATTTACTATGAATTCTTTGACCAGTGTTTCATAGCATTTGGAGAACTGAGTCACAGTCTTCACCAAGCCAGCATCACAGATAAAGGTCATGATCTCCTTGTTTTCAAGAGCATTGTCTGATAGCTCTCTCTCCAAGGCCAGCCTCTTTTGGTAAACATACTTCCACCTGTTAACACACGAGGGATAGTGAAAGGAGATGTTGTCAATGGGCACTTCAGGAACATTTGCAGCCAGTTTTCTCGTTGAGGGTTTTTTCTTAGGTTGGTTTTCAGCAACATCAGATTCTGTTTCTGATTCTGAGCTAGTTTCAGCCTTCCTCTTCTTTGTGACTACTTTGCTCCAACCTTTGGAGGGTCCAAACTGAGTCTTTTTAGTTCTAGCCTTCTTTGAGAGAGAGTTTTGCTCAACAGCCTTCTCAACATCCTTCTTCTTTGGTGAACTTTGATTAACATCATTCTTGTTCGGAGAACTTTGATCAAAAACTTGATCAGCAACCTTCTTCCCCTTCCTAGTCATAAGCTATTTGGCTATGCTAGGATTTATTTTTGCTATCAGATCATTGTCAGAGTATTCATCCAGGTCCACCACCTCATCATTCTTGTTGCCTTCCATGTTACTCTCCACGTTATCAGAACCTTTATCCTCGTCCTTATCCTTTGGTGCATTGTCCTTCAATGTTCCAACATTGTGCATGACATCATGTTGATCATTCAAATTTGGGACCGTCCCCTCATTGCTAGGTGGAATGGGTATGTTCAGAGCCCTAGCTACCATGTCAGCAATGATGTTGTGGGTTTCCTTGGCTTCCTCCTTATCGACATCAGACGTTGTAGAGGGAGGAGCTTGTCCTGAAAAAGGTCTTTGGGCCTCCTTGCATGTGAAGTTCTTAGGTTCTATACCAGCATTCCTTCTGGAGTCATCATACGCAGAGGTGCTATCTCAAGCACTTCGCTAGGTTTGCTAGTTCCCACCTCAGAATTGTTGGTGGACATTCTGTTGGAGGAGGGTGATTTTGAGTGTTGAGACATTGTGAAGAACGTTGATCGTGTGGAAGATACTTTCTTTTGTTTGTTGGAGGGTTTAGGGGAAATGAATAGTTTGAACTTGAACCAAATAGCGTAGGAATTTTGTGTATAGAGACTAAAGGGGTGATATGGAAAATGAGGAGGGAACTTAATATTTTGACCAATCAGTAAATGATTGAATTTTAAAATACAATTCCCTATTCCCATTAATTGCTATAATTCCTCATTTAAACGTGTTCTCACCTGGTTGTGTGCATTAGTAGCCTTGAGCTTTCTTGTAACCTTGAGATCACTGTATGCTCCTGAGTCTCTTAGTTCCACATATTCTTTCCCAAGGTGATGCTTGTCAGTATTTTTCACTGATTTCTCTGGCTGACTAGGATAGTAGTTCATGTTCCTGAGATTGTCACAGAACGATGTTATGATATTTTGAGTGACATTGCTCTCTGTATGCTGAGTAGTTTTCTTGGACTCCATCAGGTTCCAGTATAACCTATCCAGCTTTCCCTGATGACCCTTCTTGGCTTGCTTACCCACATAACTTGAACTGTACCCTGTTCTGCTCTCTGAAGCATACTTTGAAGTTCCTCTTGCTGATGTTTTAGACCTGGTCCTTTCTAATTTTAGAGACTGTCTTTCTTTTTCCAATCAACGCAGGTCCTTATTTTCCTCTTTAACCAAGTCATTGAGGTTACTTCTGGGCTCCCATAAGTAGCAATCATTCTTTGCTATGGATCCCCTCATGACTTCCTCCCCTTCTTGATTAGTGACAACACATTTATCCTTGGTAAATTGGACGTTTAAGCATTGATCACAGAGCTGGCTGATGCTTATTAGATTTACAGTTAGTCCTTTAACCAACAAGACATTCATTAATTCTGGAGCTTTAGGACTGTCAAGTTGTCCAGCACCCGTGATGTCTCCTCTGAAGGTGAGAAAATACTTAGAAGGGGGGGGGGGGGTTGAATAAGTATATAGAAAATAATATGGCAGTAAAGACTCAAAGATTTTTATCCTGGTTCGTTGAACTCAACTACTTCAGTCCACCCTATCAAGAGTGATTTGCCTTTCTCCACAAGGACTTAATCCACTATTAATCAAACTGATTACAATAGCAAACACTAAGAGCAACTGTTCTTAGTCTTCTCAAGAACTACTGACCACAACTGGGTCTTCTCAAGGATCTTTTACAATCAAATGTAAAACTAAACAAGTGTTTGAATGCTTCTAAGAAAGCTATATCACAACTGTGATTTACACTTAAGTTTAAGAACGAATGAAATAAATTCAGCAAAGAGAATAAATTCTATGAGAGCTTTTCAATGAATTTCTTTTAATATCATCAACTAAAGAAGGATGTTGGAGTCTTGCTTTTATAGCCTTAGAAATCCAAGACGTTCCATGCTTTGAATACCGTGTCTGCAAAGTAGCTGTAACCATTTTATCTTCACATCACTTGACCTTTCCTAGAAGAAGAACGTTCAAAGAAATCCTTTTTGCCTGAGTTCTTATGTCTAGCATAAATGAGGAAAGATTCGTTTGGCTTAACCAATGGATATAATACCAAATAATCTTCTTCAGCAAGTTTCTAATTCACAACAGTCTTCATCAGAGTCTTGAGTGATCAGAGCCTTTGATGTTCTCAAAATTTACTGTATTAGAGTGTTGCAGCAAGTGTGCTTTAGCGTGAGATTTCTCAAAGCAGAGTTTGGAATCAGATCCTTAGTACTTGCAGCGTACAATACTATCAGAGTCTTCTGAGAAACTGTGCTTGAAACTCTTCATACAAACTCTTCAGTCTATGCTTCAGATGCTTCTGTAGCTTCTGCTTCAGATCCTTCTGTAGGCAGCGCTCAGAGTCTTCTAAGAGATGCTTCTGACGCTTCAGAGCCTTGCATAGTTCCATGTTCAGATGCATTTTTGTGTTCAGAAGAATATAGACTTTAATATCTGCAACAAAAATACTTGAACAAATTTAGAGTATATAATTTCTTAATGTCATACCCCAAATTTGTCCTACCCAGTATATAATTTCCATTCTGTACACTCACCCGTTAACTGCAAGTCAAAATAAAAAAATACATGTGCGGTTGTTGCTTAGGGGTATCACAATGACGAATCAAATTGAACTAAGGTTCACTTGACGCTATTAGGGGATTTGTGTTTGTTGACTGAGGTTCTATGGATATAAATAGTCTTGGTCAAGCAAGAATTTGGTTTCATGATTAAGGTTGTGGTGTAGGACTTATAAGATGTGCGTCTGAGGCTTTAATTAAAGCACATGCGCAGTTGTAAATGCAGTTTTATGTTGCTTACTCAGTTCAAAATTTAGATTATCAGTGCAAGTAAGATTTCAAAGGAAAATTGAAAATTGATTCATGTTCAACCTGTTTTTCACGAATTGATTCAAAGAGGAAACTCATGAGCAATTTCAAATGTGATTATGGAGTAGAGATGGAAATTCAATTTTAATCACCATTATTATAATTTAAGAGCTGAAGAATTTGAAATAATTGTGAGTTCAAGATCAGTCCACCTCAAGTTCAATTTTCATCATTTAAGTCCAAAATTATAATTCAATTCCACCGTGGCGCTTCAATGATCACAAGCCATGGTTGAATGGTTTTACGTGAGCTTTAAAATATGGATTAAATTTAGTCAAGCTTTGAGTAATTGGTTCATAGGTTTCCAAGTCATAATTGTTTGTCAATTACACAAAGGGTTTGTTTGAAGAATTTGTTTGATTCAAAATACATAATACAAGTTACACCAAATGCAATATTTAAGGGATATATCCTTCTGTTGTGACTTACACAGTTTTGATTCATTCATATGCTGTTAGGGGAAGGCTAGATCTTGCTATTATGAACTTCTTTGAGATGCAAGACAAAGGTGTTAATCCAAATGTGATCACATACAATGCTTTAATCAATGGACTTTGCAAAGAGAGAAAAATGGATCATGCATACAATTTTTTGCCGAAATGGAATCAAAGGGTGTTTCTGCAAATAAGTATACATACACTATTTTGATAAATGAGAACTGCAATTTAGGCCATTGGCAGGAAGCTTTGAGATTGTACAAAGATATGCTAGATAAGGAAATAGGAGCTTTTAGTTGGGCCCTTTACACAGCCACAACTTTAGGCAGCGCAGGGTTTTCAAATGTTACTTCACAAACTCACCAACCTACAAACAAGCCAAGAAATTGGAATGAGTAAGAGGTCCCACACAAATCAAGAAAAGGCTGTGCCCAGCTCATGTTGAATAGCAAAGAGAAAAAAAAAGTAAAAAAGTAAGAGTTGGTTCTTACAGCAGGAAATGTACAGATTTGCAGCAGCCATCACCATCACTCTCCTTCAATATATATAAACGTCCCATAACAAGCAAGGATAGCTTACCATTATGCAGACTTTGTACCTGCATAATACAGTATATCAACTTTCACGCACCAGCTTTTACAAAACAAACAAGCCTACAAAAAACAAAATAAAAAAAACTTCACAACCCGCCTTTAGCCGCGATAAGTTGTGCACACCACATCCCCACCTTGAAAGCTGCTACAACTTGTGTCAAACCACTCCCTTCACAACAACTTGTACAATCTGCTACACCAGTTGTTATCACAACAGACAAAAAACAATTACAACCAAAACTTGCATACCAACCAACAAAACCTGCTACCAAGCGGATTTCAGTGTGATCAGTGTACAACAGGGCCCTGACCCTACTATGCTCCCGTACAACTTTGTCCAAAACCTCAAGCTGTTGCAACTTACTACCACAAGACCTGCAAACATACAAACCAGTAGCAGCAAAAGGAACATCACCACCAGAATTACAGTAAGCCAACATAAAAAAAATCACAACAAAACATACCACCTCAAGACAAATACTGCACCATTGTACAACCAACATGCTACACAGTTGCAATAAGCCACGCGAGACTCCACAACGGTAAACCTGCACAAACCAACAACAACAACAAAGATTTGCATATTAAAACAGAACCATAAAAAGGGGGAGGATCAACTTCAACAAGCGCTAAAAAATCTTCAGCAATAAAAGGAGACTCCTCTAATCTTCTTCAAACATCTCTAATGACAAAATCTCATCCTTTTCTTTCAATGATCTGAAACTGAAATCCATAAACCCCATATCTCCCTTTCGAACCAATACACTCTAATCTCCATCACCTTCATTCAACTTTGATTTCTCATCTTTGAACCCTCTTCTTTTCTTTTTCAACACATGTCTCCACCAACCTTTTAAACTTCATCAAACTATTGTTGGCAGAATCTCATCCCCAAACTTCTATCAAACTCAACACCTCCAACCATTTTCCATTTTTTCGACCAGAAATGTTCATCACTTAATCAAACAAACTCAAAAAAGCTTCAACCAACCTCTCACCCTCACTATTCTTTCACCTCCAACCGTGAAGATCACCAACCCTGAAGCAGCCACCCTCCATTAATGCTTCATCCTCTTTTCTTCACCACAACCATCTGAAACAAACACCCTTCAAAGATCCACTTCACAACCAAAACAACACAAACCTCCAATGTCGTTCATTACCATCTCCCTCCAACAATTGCGTTTCCATGAAAGTTAGCTCATAGCTCCAAACTCCACCATTAAAACTAACTCATTTCATTCATAACCGCCACTACACAACTTCCATAACAATGTTATCATCTTCTTGATTTGCACCCCTCAACACCCTTTCAAAACTCCATTAAAACCACCCAGAACAACACTCTTCCTCAACTCGTTTTTGAACATAACACAATCAACAAATCTTCATCATCTCCCACAACATACAGGCTTGATTTTCCTTAACTATCTTCGGGTAGTAGGTTGCGTGCGTCTACAACTTCTACCATCAGTTTTCTCACTATTTGCAGCAGGCCTTGTTGAAACGGTGTTGTTATCGTGTTCATAGTCTACACAACTACACACAAACTCATAAACGCTAAATCACAAATCCCTTGAATCTTTCTCAAATCAATCGACCCCAACCATTTAACCCTCTTCTGAAAAACCTCATCAACCGAGAACTTCAACCATCAACATCTTCAAACTTCTCCATCATCTATTACGACCCAGATTCATCACCTTCCTCTTAACGAACTCATCTCGCCGAAACCATTTCAACCCATACGAAACACCGCCGCGAAACTTTAAACAAAAACCACTCACCACGCGACCTCCCATCTTCTCCAAAATAACAATCAACAACAAACCCCAAACCCCTTTTTTCAAATTAAACCCAAATCAGAAATTGATGAGAAGAAGTAGAACAAGAAACACACCTCGTATCAAAACTTTGAGCGTGATTTTGAGATAAGCCGAGATGAAAGAATCCAACAAGCTCGGGTCGATTGAAAAGGAGTGAGGTTAGGGATTCAGTTTTAACTCCATTTTCGTATGTGTTTTGGGAAACGTGGTGTTTTGATTTTGCGCTTAATCTTGGCAGTTGGTTTCTTTGTAGTATGGAAGAGGATGTCTTTTGAGTTTTTTAGTTGTTTTATTTATTTATTTATTTTTTATGTAATTTATTTTGTTTTTTTTATTATTTATGATGATTTGGGCTTAGGCCCATCGTAACAATTGGTATGTACATCCCATTTTGAGATACACCCTCCTGTTTCCTTTCCATTGTTTTTGTTGTAAATTTTTTTATATAATTTAGTTATCATAAATGCCTATTATATTTTAGTTTTAGGTTATATTTATAAAACAGTCTACTAATATATATTTTTTTTCAAACAGTTTTGTATTTTATATTTGTTTTTTTTAGAATGTTGTATATATTAATTTTCTTTTAATTTTTTTTTAGAACTTTACAAATAAATATTATGATATATATTTACTATAGAAGTTGAATATTATTTCTCATTTGTTATTGGGCATCTTTTCGTGTTTCGGTCGATGACGAGATTTCCACCGTTTAACCATCAAATTATTGACGTGAAACAAAGGATGCGAGACCACCTTCTTTCTCCGATTTTTATTTCGATTGTTGGATCGATGAAAGTCTTTTATTCGTAAGCGTCGCGTATCGAAGTCGATAACCTTCTCGATTTCAAATCTATGGGGAATGACCATTGGGGTCATTTTCCGTACTTTGGGATCGTGATAGGCTACCTTTGATTAATCGGCATTATGTTTGCGATTAAGACGAGATCTATTCTTTCGTGTCCCGATTCGATTCATTGACCATTGAACTTAATTTCTGTTAAATAATATTGTGGATATTATTGTTATATTATCTTACTATATTATTGTCATATTATTTATTCATATTATTATCATATCATATTTATTCATATTTATTCACCCATATTCGAAAATACATAATAAACTATCGAAACCGCTAAAAACCAAATTGGTGGACTGTTGGATCTTTGGTCATTTGCAGGTATCTTAATTTTAAGTCGTGCCCGACTTTGCTCAAGGCGTAGTTTAGGACACAAATGCACACACACGGCTTTCTCTTGGGCTACCTGACAATGAGACCCCTTTATTTCGTGCAATCCCGTGTAACTTACATGTATCCCTCTCCCATTCCGATGTATGTTTCGCATTTCTTTGATTATTAGTTTATCTCCTAGGAGCACCCATAGGGACTAGAGCGGATTCAACTATTTTCAAACAAATTCTCGATTCATCATCGAGCCATTTTCAAACCTCGTAAGTCGAGTGCTCATACGCATTCGCCATCAACCTATTACAACTCGACCCTTGATGCGTAAGTCAAGTCGGTCTCTTTTTCAAACAATTTCATTTTCAACATGCGTTGCACGCGATAATGAGTCAAACCCTTGATCCAACGTCAAGCGGATTTTCGAAACAAATTATCAATCAATTAACAATTATTTAACGCTTTGTCAAGGTGTAAAGACTGGGTTCAAGTCTTTGAGCTTGCTTTCGATTTGTTTGGATGCGAGTTATCTTATTCGTGTGTGAGCAATGGACGCCTTTAAATAACATTAATAACTCGACAACATTCAACCATCCTTCAACTACTCATCCTTCCAAACTCCATTTCCAACTCAAACAACTTTCCTTTCACGATGAAAAAGAGGGTGTTCCAAGTCTTTGGTCCGCTCTCCTGATTATTTGGAGTTTGAGAAGTCTTTCTTAAGCTTCAATTAATCGTCATCATTTCAACCTCATCCTTTCAAACACAACTTCTCTTACAATGAAAAAGAGAGTGTTCCAAGTCTTTGGTTCGCCCTCCCGATTACCTTGGTCTAAGAAATCTTTCTTAAGCTAAAGTAATCGTCATCAGTTCAAACACCATTCAAACATAACATTATTCTTCAAGATGAAAAAGAGAGTGTCCCAAGTCTTTGGTTCGCTCTCCCGATTACTTGGGTACGAGAAGTCTTTCTTAAGCTTTGAGTAATCGTCATCCGTACCCATTTCAAACCAATTCAATCTTTCGTGGTCGTTACCACGAACTACGGACGCTCTGATTCTTCATTCATTCTTGAATGTAAGATACGTAGGCACAAGATTGTGATGATCTTGGCGAGCACAATCCCCTCCATTCTTCCATTTCCCCCCATCCTTTCCCGTAGTCGAACTACAACGCTCTGATTTCTCATTCTCGTCCGAATGAGCATACGTAGGCACAAGGGCCCCAATCCTTGGCGAGCACCCTATCCTCTAACCATCCCCTTTCCCCTAGTGTCTTTATCCCTTTATAGTATCCTTTAGCATTTAGTAGCGAGAAGAGAAGAATTAAGTTTAGCTAACATCCATTAACTCGAATTAAGAGGTTCCCGTCGAGTACGACGGACGTGAGGGGTGCTAATACCTTCCTCTCGCGTAACCGACTCCCGAACCCAGGAATATGGTTGCGACGGCCGTGTTCCTTCCGCGTTTATGAGGTTTTCTCGATATTTTCCTCTCCCGTATATTCGGGAAAAATAAATTTCGGTGGCGACTCTGTCGAACTGCAATTTCCGCGCCTTTTGCGCGAGGGTCGTATGTTCGAAATGAATTTTCGAGGTGCGACAGGTGGCGACTCTGCTGGGGACTATTGCTCCATGCAAGAGAGAGTCGAGCCTATCTTAGTTTGAGTTGTTAGCTTTTTGTTTTTATTTTCTTCTCGCTTGTTTATTAGTATCCTTGTCTTGGTTACTTGTGCTTGTGGCATTATGGGGTTGCTATGCTTATGGTTATTTTGTGAGATGGCTCTACACCCGAGTCTGAGTAAAACCCTAGGATTAGGATGGTGGTTGTGTAGTGGAGACTTGCGTGGAGTCTTTCAAGTTAAGTTGAAGCGAAAACCCCGCTTGGAGTAGATTCCTTGGAGATGTTGTTGTTTTGGTGAGCCTTTGTCGTAGCAATAACATTTTCGAGTTTGAATCATTGATCCCAAGGACCATAAACTGTTTTATCCATGGTGGTTGGTAGTGTTAATTCTTTGTGAATTAACACGAACGCCCCAATCAGATGAGATCCCTTGAACGTATTACTTTCTCACAGTAATATTTTCAACCTCGATCTATGACTCTGAGAACCTTTTCTAGAATCCGTGTGTCGATGGTTGTGTAGTTGATGCCTCCGAGAAGTCTTTCTCGCGTGGAAGATACGAGAACCTCACCTAGAGGAGATTATTTTGGGGATATTATCGTCGTGATAAGGCTTTGTCATGGCAGTAATATTTTTGAAAAATATCCATGACTCTAGGCACCTACCCGTTTTAGAATCCTACCTGTGGGGGTTTCTTTGAGCAGTGACTGTGATCCCTGAACCGTTCACCCGGCTAAATCTCAGAATTGTTTGAATTTGTGATCCTGTGATCCTGGATCTTGCATCTTGCATTGCATATCATTTGCATTGCATCTCATTTGTTGTGCATCTTTCGTTCTCCTTCCTTCATCAGTTTCTCATGTTTCTCTTTCCTTCATATCCAGTAAATCAAGTTGAGTCCTCGATACCAGTACGCAACTAGAGCCAATACAAGACGAACAATGGAGCAGATTCAGCAAGAACAAGTTGCTATCAGGAAGGAGCTGGAATCCCTCAACAGAAAGATGGATCAAATCTTCGAAGCCCTCTCCATAACTGGAAAGGAATCAGAACAGCGAACCGTTCAACGTCCGCGTCAGCAAAATCAACACAGAACATGGAAGCCAGATAGAGTATTTGATAGTCTCCCAATGACATATGCAGATATCTTTGCTCAACTAACGGAGAAAAAGGCTATCGCTCCGAGAGATCTAGCTCCCCCAACTGTCCTTCCTGCTGATTACGACGCGAATGCTCATTGTAAGTTTCATAAGGGCGCTCCGGGTCACAACATTGAGAACTGCAGGTTTCTCAAGCACAAAATTCAAGACCTGGTTGACAAGGAAGCTCTCACCTTTGATGGGAAGTATCTCAGTGCCATCAACAACCAGATGCCGCCAGCCAACTAGTGCTAACATCAGATCAAGTCCAGTCAAGTCCATTCCTCGAAGAAGGCAGTCATGTTGCCATTTCATTATTCGCAGTTCTTATATTTTGTCTTTGTTTGTTTAAGTATTGTATGCTTTGAACAATTGTCATTCGTATTTGGTTTTCAATTAATGTATCGTTTATGCATGTTTTGAATTACTTATGTCGTATTTACTCATTTTCACTCATCACCGACACATTTATTCACTCCACTCTATTCACTATTGTTCAGCATGATTTGAGGGAGGATGATGAAAACGAGATACCCATAATTGCAAACCGTATGCTTTCAGACAGAATCTCGTCAATGATGTACAGGCATTGTTTCAATTCCCCCATACACTGAAGATATAAGGAGTTAATCCCTAGTAAACCACTTCGAGCCTAGAAGTAGGAGTTTCTTTCGGATATTCAAACCTTTACATTTAACCTGGGGTAGGGTAGTGTTCAGCTAATTCAACCCCGCACTCGAATCAACAAAGCAAAATCCAAAAGACGGTTGTTCACCAATAACCCATGACATGGCAGTCACAACAAAATCCAAAAAAATCAAAAGCCTGCTAAGTCAGACACCTTAGAGGGGACTTAGGCAAAATCAAGGCAATCCCGATGGATCTGATAAACAAAGTTAATCCATGCAAAAGTTAGGGATCAAAAACAAAAGCAAAAGAGGACCCCGAAACCCTCAACAAAAACAAAATAATATTCAGTGGCCATCCAAATCAAAAGGGGCACTGAAATCCATCAAAAAACCAAAATAATGTGACTGCCACGACGAGCAAATCTTGAACCATCAAGTTTATACCATCAAGGTAAGTGTAGAATTAACTGAGCGTAGGACTGGAGATCATTAAGAAGAAGGGGTGGGTCCAAATCATACTTTGAGCCTAATAACCTTGTTTCATAACCGTGAACCAGACCACGTTACAATCCTTGAAAGACCTAATTGAGACAAGGTTTATTCTGAAAGCATATTGTCGCAAGGTTGCGTAACCTGACTCCTCACATAATTTCTAATCATCAGCATTGGTGTCATTTCTCTTGATATATCTTTCACACCAATCAAATTAGCACAACATCTGGGCTAGCAGTCCATTCGTCTCACCCTTTCCTGGAACTTCAATAAAACGATACTTTTTCAAATCTTGCATCGAAGTTTGCCTTAACGTCACCATTTATGAATGTACAATATTATTTGCAAATCAGTGCTAGGTATTCAAAGACATCTCAACAAGGAGCAATCAGGGAGGAACTCGGCTTTCAGGGGTGTACACGAGACAAGATTATTTCAAAGCCCATAGGCTGAGGCAGATCATTCGAGAGCTCGAGCAGGGGCAAACCATTACAATGTTCAGACTGGGGCAAGACCAAGTCGTCCTGACCATCAAGCAGAGTTGAAATTCTCTCTGAAGCAAATTCACAGTCATCCAGATATTCCAGACTTGGGACATCCAGAGCATCTTCTGCTTCAATCATGGCATCTTCAGCAAACTGCGTGTCGAGGCAGTCAATCCCTCCCGCCACCCGAAGTCCAATCCGCATTGGCAACTACCAAAAGTCCACCACGCTGGCGTCTCCACTCACATTTCCAATCACCCGTCTGCATCATATGCATCATACACATTGCATTCATCATCATAAGCATTTTACATCATTTTGCATAACCAGTCGTATCATACTTCCCCAGCTCTTGCATCTCCGCTCGTCAGTATTTGCATTTGCACTTCCACTCATATGGAATATCATTTATCATCCAGCATTTATATATGCAAGTCAAGGTCCAGGATCAATCTTGAAGATTTCCAATACCATCATCAGCCCGGTCAGGGGCGACCTCCACAAAGGTCGTGGATTTCCCCCACGAATATCAGGAGCTTCAAAGTAATCATCAGCCCAATCAGGGGCAATCTTCTGCAATTGTGGGTCTCTCCCATCAAAATTCGAAGTTATTCAAAGCAAGATTCGGCCCAGTCAGGGACATTTTTCAAAGACCATGGGCGTCTCCCATGACGTATTTCAACCTCGTGGTTGATCAGATATGCAAATCAACATTCAGCACAGTCAGGGGCATATTTTCAAGACCATGGGTGTTTCCCATGACGTATTTCAACCTCGTGGTTGATCAAATCTTCAAATCAACATTCATCCCAGCCAGGGGTATACCATTCAAGACCGTGGGCGTTCTCCACGAAGTTGTTCAACTTTTGTTGGGCAAATCCAAGAAGTTCAGTGCAAGATCCAACCCGAGCAGGGGCATCTTCAGCAAGACCATGAGCGTTCCTCATGAAGTTGTTCAACCTTTTGTTGAGTAGGACAAGACAAAATTCCAGGACAAACTCAGCCCAGTCAGGGGCAACCTTTTCAGAATTCATGGGCGTAACCATGAAATCATTTCAGCAAAACTATGATCTCCAAACAAGACGGTGGGCGTACCCCGTTGATTCATTTCAATTCAATCTTCTTCTCAGGGGTTCCCCAATGAGTTGTAACCAGCAAGCGTGACCGTTGTCAATTGCCTTACTATCATCCTTTTGGTGATAGTCGAACTTCGTCAGTTCAGCCTAGCCTGCATCCTTTTGGTGTTGGTAAACTTCAAATCTGTGTTGTCCTATCATCCTTTTGGTGATAGCGACATGTGTGTTGTGTTTCGCTCTGCCATCCTTTTGGTGGTGGGTCTGACATTTCGTCGATGTCAGATTGTGCGATGTGTGTTGTGTTTCGCTCTACCATCCTTTTGGTGGTGGGTCTGGCATTTCGTCGATGTTAGATTGTGCGGTATTTTGTTTGTGTTTCGCTCCATCATCCTTTTGGTGGTGGGTCTGGCATTTCGTCGATGTCAGATTACGCGATATTTTGTTTGTGTTTCGCTCCATCATCCTTTTGGTGTTGGGTCTGGAATTTCGTTGATGTCAGATTTTGCGATGTGTGTTGTGTTTCGCTCTGCCATCCTTTTGGTGGTGGGTCTGGTATTTCGTCGATGTCAGATTGTGCGATATTTTGTTTGTGTTTCGCTCCATCATCCTTTTGGTGGTGGGTCTGGCATTTCGTCGATGTCAGATTGTGCGGTATTTTGTTTGTGTTTCGCTCCATCATCCTTTTGGTGGTGGGTCTGGCATTTCGTCGATGTCAGATTGTGCGGTATTTTGTTTGTATTTCGCTCCATCATCCTTTTGGTGGTGGGTCTGGCATTTCGTCGATGTCAGATTACGCGATATTTTGTTTGTGTTTCGCTCCGTCATCCTTTTGGTGGTGGGTCTGGCATTTCGTCAATGTCAGATTGTGCGATTGTGTTTGTCCTATCATCCTTTTAGTGGTAGTGACTGGTGTGTGTTTCGCTCCGTCATCCTTTTAATGGTGGGTCTGGCGTTTCGTCGATGTCAGATTGTGCGATTGTGTTTGTTCTATCATCCTTTTGGTGGTAGTAACTGGTGTGTGTTTCGCTCCGTCATCCTTTTGGTGGTGGGTCTGGTGTTTCGTCGATTTCAGATTGTGCGATTGTGTTTGTCCTATCATCCTTTTGGTGGTAGTGACTGGTGTGTGTTTCGCTCCGTCATCCTTTTGGTGGTGGGTTTGGCATTTCGTCGATGTTAGATTGTGCGATTGTGTTTGTCCTATCGTCCTTTTGGTGGTAGTGACTGGTTGTGTTTCGCTCCGTCATCCTTTTGGTGGGGGGTCTATCATGGTCATTAATGATAGATTGCGCGATGTCTTTATTTGTGTTTCGCTCCGTCATCCTTTTGGTGGGGGGTCTATCATGGTCATTAATGATGGATTGTGCGATGTGTTTTGTGTTTCGCTCCGTCATCCTTTTGGTGGGGGGTCTATCATGGTCATTAATGATGGATTGTGCGATATGTTTTGTGTTTCGCTCCGTCATCCTTTTGGTGGGGGGTCTATCATGGTCATTAATGATAGATTGTGCGATCTGTTTATTTGTGTTTCGCTCCGTCATCCTTTTGGTGGGGGGTCTATCATGGTCATTAATGATGGATTGTGCGATGTGTTTTGTGTTTCGCTCCGTCATCCTTTTGGTGGGGGGGTCTATCATGGTCATTAATGATGGATTGTGCGGTATGCTTTGTGTTTCGCTCCGTCATCCTTTTGGTGGGGGGTCTGTCACAGTCATCAATGCCAGATTGTGCGAATGTGTTTTGCTCTATCATCCTTTCGGTGATAGTAGCCTTGTGTGTTTCATCCCATCATCCTTCCGGCAATGTGGGACTTTTACTAGTTACCCACAATTTGCTTAGAGTTATACCTCATCCAGCCTTTCAATTCCCGAGCATCTTTTCTTCTCGGACAAATTCAGGGTTTTCTTAATATCTAATTGACTTCTACCTCAGGAGAATGAACGCTGCAGCACTTCATATCCCTAGGTTTAAGCCAATTAGATAGGGGCATCTGTCATACCCCAAATTTTTCCTACCCAGTATATAATTTCCATTCTGTACACTCACCCGTTAACTGCAAGTCAAAATAAGAAAATACATGTGCAGTTGTTGCTTAGGGGTATCACAATGACGAATCAAATTGAACTAAGGTTCACTTGACGCTATTAGGGGATTTGTGTTTGTTGACTGAGGTTCTATGGATATAAATAGTCTTGGTCAAGCAGGGATTTGGTTTCATGATTAAGGTTGTGGTGTAGGACTTATAAGATGTGCGTCTGAGGCTTTAATTAAAGCACATGCGCAGTTGTAAATGCAGTTTTATGTTGCTTACTCAGTTCAAAATTTAGATTATCAGTGCAAGTAAGATTTCAAAGGAAAATTGAAAATTGATTCATGTTCAACCTGTTTTTCACGAATTGATTCAAAGAGGAAACTCATGAGCAATTTCAAATTTGATTATGGAGTAGAGATGGAAATTCAATTTTAATCACCATTATTATAATTTAAGAGCTGAAGAATTTGAAATAATTGTGAGTTCAAGATCAGTCCATCTCACGTTCAATTTTCATCATTTAAGTCCAAAATTATAATTCAATTCCACCGCGGCGCTTCAATGATCACAAGCCATGGTTGAATGGTTTTAAGTGAGCTTTAAAATATGGATTAAATTTAGTCAAGCTTTGAGTAATTGGTTCATAGGTTTCCAAGTCATAATTGTTTGTCAATTACACAAAGGGTTTGTTTGAAGAATTTGTTTGATTCAAAATACATAATACAAGTTACACCAAATGCAATATTTAAGGGATATATCCTTCTGTTGTGACTTACACAGTTTTGATTCATTCATATGCTGTTAGGGGAAGGCTGGATCTTGTTATTATGAACTTCTTTGAGATGCAAGACAAAGGTGTTAATCCAAATGTGATCACATACAATGCTTTAATCAATGGACTTTGCAAAGAGAGAAAAATGGATCATGCATACAATTTTTTGCCGAAATGGAATCAAAGGGTGTTTCTGCAAATAAGTATACATACACTATTTTGATAAATGAGAACTGCAACTTAGGCCATTGGCAGGAAGCTTTGAGATTGTACAAAGATATGCTAGATAAGGAAATAGGAGCTTTTAGTTGGGCCCTTTACACAGCCACAACTTTAGGCAGCGCAGGGTTTTCAAATGTTACTTCACAAACTCACCAACCTACAAACAAGCCAAGAAATTGGAATGAGTAAGAGGTCCCACACAAATCAAGAAAAGGTTGTGCCCAGCTCATGTTGAATAGCAAAGAGAAAAAAAAAGTAAAAAAGTAAGAGTTGGTTCTTACAGCAGGAAATGTACAGATTTGCAGCAGCCATCACCATCACTCTCCTTCAATATATATAAACGTCCCATAACAAGCAAGGACAGCTTACCATTATGCAGACTTTGTACCTGCATAATACAGTATATCAACTTTCACGCACCAGCTTTTACAAAACAAACAAGCCTACAAAAAACAAAATAAAAAAAACTTCACAACCCGCCTTTAGCCGCGATAAGTTGTGCACACCACATCCCCACCTTGAAAGCTGCTACAACTTGTGTCAAACCACTCCCTTCACAACAACTTGTACAATCTGCTACACCAGTTGTTATCACAACAGACAAAAAACAATTACAACCAAAACTTGCATACCAACCAACAAAACCTGCTACCAAGCGGATTTCAGTGTGATCAGTGTACAACAGGGCCCTGACCCTACTCTGCTCCCGTACAACTTTGTCCAAAACCTCAAGCTGTTGCAACTTACTACCACAAGACCTGCAAACATACAAACCAGTAGCAGCAAAAGGAACATCACCACCAGAATTACAGTAAGCCAACATAAAAAAAATCACAACAAAACATACCACCTCAAGACAAATACTGCACCATTGTACAACCAACATGCTACACAGTTGCAATAAGCCACACGAGACTCCACAACGGTAAACCTGCACAAACCAACAACAACAACAGAGATTTGCATATTAAAACAGAACCATAAAAAGGGGGAGGATCAACTTCAACAAGCGCTAAAAAATCTTCAGCAATAAAAGGAGACTCCTCTAATCTTCTTCAAACATCTCCAATGACAAAATCTCATCCTTTTCTTTCAATGATCTGAAACTGAAATCCATAAACCCCATATCTCCCTTTCGAACCAATACACTCTAATCTCCATCACCTTCATTCAACTTTGATTTCTCATCTTTGAACCCTCTTCTTTTCTTTTTCAACACATGTCTCCACCAACCTTTTAAACTTCATCAAACTATTGTTGGCAGAATCTCATCCCCAAACTTCTATCAAACTCAACACCTCCAACCATTTTCCATTTTTTCGACCAGAAATGTTCATCACTTAATCAAACAAACTCAAAAAAGCTTCAACCAACCTCTCACCCTCACTATTCTTCCACCTCCAACCGTGAAGATCACCAACCCTGAAGCAGCCACCCTCCATTAATGCTTCATCCTCTTCTCTTCACCACAACCATCTGAAACAAACACCCTTCAAAGATCCACTTCACAACCAAAACAACACAAACCTCCAATGTCGTTCATTACCATCTCCCTCCAACAATTGCGTTTCCATGAAAGTTAGCTCATAGCTCCAAACTCCACCATTAAAACTAAATCATTTCATTCATAACCGCCACTACACAACTTCCATAACAATGTTATCATCTTCTTGATTTGCACCCCTCAACACCCTTTCAAAACTCCATTAAAACCACCCAAAACAACACTCTTCCTCAACTCGTTTTTGAACATAACACAATCAGCAAATCTTCATCATCTCCCACAACATACGGGCTTGATTTTCCTTAACTATCTTCGGGTAGTAGGTTGCGTGCGTCTACAGCTTCTACCATCAGTTTTCTCACTATTTGCAGTAGGCCTTGTTGAAACGGTGTTGTTATCGTGTTCATAGTCTACACAACCACACACAAACTCATAAACCCTAAATCACAAATCCCTTGAATCTTTCTCAAATCAATCGACCCCAACCATTTAACCCTCTTCTGAAAAACCTCATCAACTGAGAACCCTTCACCTTCAACCATCAACATCTTCAAACTTCTCCATCATCTATTACGACCCAGATTCATCACCTTCCTCTTAACGAACTCATCTCGCCGAAACCATTTCAACCCATACGAAACACCGTCGCGAAACTTTAAACAAAAATCACTCACCACGCGACCTCCCATCTTCTCCAAAATAACAATCAACAACAAACCCCAAACCCCTTTTTTCAAATTAAACCCAAATCAGAAATTGATGAGAAGAAGTAGAACAAGAAACACACCTCGTATCAAAACTTTGAGCGTGAATTTGAGATAAGCCGAGATGAAAGAATCCAACAAGCTCGGGTCGATTGAAAAGGAGTGAGGTTAGGGATTCAGTTTTAACTCCATTTTCGTACGTGTTTTGAGAAACGTGGTGTTTTGATTTTGCGCTTAATCTTGGCAGTTGGTTTCGTTTGCAGTATGGAAGAGGATGTCTTTTGAGTTTTTTAGTTGTTTTATTTATTTATTTATTTTTTATGTTAATTTATTTTGTTTTTTTTATTATTTATGATGATTTGGGCTTAGGCCCATCGTAACAATTGGTATGTACATCCCATTTTGAGATACACCCTCCTGTTTCCTTTTCATTGTTTTTGTTGTAAATTTTTTTATATAATTTAGTTATCATAAATGCCTCTTATATTTTAGTTTTAGGTTATATTTAAAAACAGTCTACTAATATATATTTTTTTTCAAACAGTTTTGTATTTTATATTTGTTTTTTTTAGAATGTTGTATATATTAATTTTCTTTTAATTTTTTTTAGAACTTTACAAATAAATATTATGATATATATTTTACTATAGAAGTTGAATATTATTTCTCATTTGTTATTGGGCATCTTTTCGTGTTTCGGTCGATGACGAGATTTCCACCGTTTAACCGTCAAATTATTGACGTGAAACAAAGGATCCGAGACCACCTTCTTTCTCCGATTTTATTTCGATTGTTGGATCGATGAAAGTCTTTTATTCGTAAGCCTCGCGTATCGAAGTCGATAACCTTCTCGATTTCAAATCTATGGGGAATGACCATTGGGGTCATTTTCCGTACTTTGGGATCGTGATATGCTTGCGATTAAGACGAGATCTATTCTTTCGTGTCCCGATTCGATTCATTGACCATTGAACTTAATTTCCGTTAAATATTATTGTGGATATTATTGTTATATTATCTTACTATATTATTGTCATATTATTTATTCATATTATTATCATATCATATTTATTCATATTTATTCATCCATATTCGAAAATACATAATAAACTATTGAAACCGCTAAAAACCAAATTGGTGGACTGTTGGTTCTTTGGTCATTTGCAGGTATCTTAATTTTAAGTCGTGCCCGACTTTGCTCAAGGCGTAGTTTAGGACACAAATGCACACACACGACTTTCTCTTGGGCCAGCTGACAATGGTACCCCTTTATTTCGTGCAATCCCGTGTAACTTACATGTATCCCTCTCCCATTCCGATGTATGTTTCGCATTTCTTTGATTATTAGTTTATCTCCTAGGAGCACCCATAGGGACTAGAGCGGATTCAAACTATTTTCAAACTAATTCTCGATTCATCATCGAGCCATTTTCAAACCCCGTAAGTCGAGTGCTCATACGCATTCGCCATCAACCTATTACAACTCGACCCTTGATGCATAAGTCAAGTCGGTCTCTTTTTCAAACAATTTAATTTTCAACATGCGTTGCACGCGATAATGAGTCAAACCCTTGATCCAACGTCAAGCGGATTTTCGAAACAAATTATCAATCAATTAACAATTATTTAACGCTTTGTCAAGGTGTAAAGAGTGGGTTCAAGTCTTTGAGCTTGCTTTCGATTTGTTTGGATGCGAGTTATCTTATTCGTGTGTGAGCAATGGACGCCTTTAAATAACATTAATAACTCGACAACATTCAACCATCCTTCAACTACTCATCCTTCCAAACTCCATTTCCAACTCAAACAACTTTCCTTTCACGATGAAAAAGAGGGTGTTCCAAGTCTTTGGTCCGCTCTCCTGATTATTTGGAATTTGAGAAGTCTTTCTTAAGCTTCAATTAATCGTCATCATTTCAACCTCATCCTTTCAAACACAACTTCTCTTACGATGAAAAAGAGAGTGTTCCAAGTCTTTAGTTCGCCCTCCCGATTACCTTGGTCTGAGAAATCTTTCTTAAGCTAAAGTAATCGTCATCAGTTCAAACACCATTCAAACATAACATTATTCTTCAAGATGAAAAAGAGAGTGTCCCAAGTCTTTGGTTCGCTCTCCCGATTACTTGGGTACAAGAAGTCTTTCTTAAGCTTTGAGTAATCGTCATCCGTACCCATTTCAAACCAATTCAATCTTTCGTGGTCGTTACCACGAACTACGGACGCTCTGATTCTTCATTCATTCTTGAATGTAAGATACGTAGGCACAAGATTGCGATGATCTTGGCGAGCACAATCCCCTCCATTCTTACATTTCCCCCCATCCTTTCCCGTAGTCGAACTACGACGCTCTGATTTCTCATTCTCGTCCAAATGAGCATACGTAGGCACAAGGGCCCCAATCCTTGGCGAGCACCCTATCCTCTAACCATCCCATTTTCCCTAGTGTCTTTATCCCTTTATAGTATCCTTTAGCATTTAGTAGCGAGAAGAGAAGAATTAAGTTTAGCTAACATCCATTAACTCGAATTAAGAGGTTCCCGTCGAGTACGACGGACGTGAGGGGTGCTAATACCTTCCCCTCGCGTAACCGACTCCCGAACCCAGGAATATGGTTGTGATGGCCGTGTTCCTTCCGCGTTTATGAGGTTTTCTCGATATTTTCCTCTCCCGTATATTCGGGAAAAATAAAGTTCGGTGGCGACTCTGTCGAACTGCAATTTCCGCGCCTTTTGCGCGAGGGTTGTATGTTCGAAATGAATTTTCGAGGTGCGACACTTAATACAAAATTTTGTAAGTGTTATCATCAAAACATAGAGATATAACTAAGAACCAATCTGTGTTCTAACAATCTCCCCCTTTTTGATGATGACAAAAATATAAGAAACTTTTTTTAATAAACGGTAAATTATAACTCCCCCTGAGATTATGAATCTCCCCCTGAATTGAATACATAGGAAGAATAGAAACTTCCCTTTTTGCATGAGTATTCTTTTCAGAATCAGAGCCTGATTGTTCCAAAAGAAAGCTTGACTTGGAAGAACGTTTCAGAATCAGAGCCTGATTGGTTGAAACTTGATCTGGGGATTTCAGAGTTACTTTAAAGAATTTGTCATATTTTTCATAAGTTCTGAAATACTAAAAATTCTTGTTAATTATAATTGCTATGTCTGAATTTCATTCAGGTAAAATTTATTTGAACAGTCAGAATTTCATTTTCTCCCCCTTTTTGTCATAATCAAAAAGAAAACATTAAAGACAACTAAAGGAAATATAGAGAAAATATATATTCATGTAGAGAAAACATCAGATTCATTCATTCAGATAAGTACGCAGACAGAGCAGACAAAACATCAGATAAGAAATCCAAGTACAAGTGCACAAACATCAGATACAGAAAACATAAGTCTAGGTTTGTTTAGAAAGAATCATCTTCAAAAGTTGAGTGATCTCAGATGAGGATTCTTCTTGCTTTAACATCCATTTCTCCATGTTCTCATTCTTCTGATCTTGCTTAGCCATCCAGGACTTGATTTCAGATTGACCAGCTTCTAACACAACAATCTTATCTTCTAATTATGGGTTCTCTTTCTTGATCTCAGAAGAAGTAGATGGAGCAGATTCTGATGCAGGAGCAGAGTCAATAACCATTGGAGTTGCAGAGTCTGGAGCCACAAATTCAGAGTGTTTGTCCATAATTGTTAGAGACAAAGCATTTTCTTCAAAAATGACTTCAGAAGCAGGTCCTTCAAGAGTTTCAGAAGTAACAGACACTCCAGAAGTTGAAGGTACATCTTCAAGAAGCAAATGTGCAGATCTTTTCATGTTCCATATCATGGTTCTGGCGGTCTCAACAAAACGGATCTTCGCATCATCAGAGCAAACACTCTTCAGATTAGGAGCAACAGTATTGAATCTTAAAATGAAGCTATTCCAAATAGCATCAGATTCTTCTGAGTTCATGGTTGACAAACATCTTTTCTTCACAGAGCCTAAATTCATCTTTATTTCTTTCATAAAACTAGAAAATAAATTATCAACATTTAGCCTTGGTTTGGGTTTAAGAAAGGCTTCCAGAATGGATGGTTAGGATGGTTCAGGTGGTGGTATTATGGTAGGAATAATGATGAGAAGACTGGGATAAGGTGGTTTCTTCTGAGCAGGCATGAGATGAAAGAATGGTTTAAGTTTGTGTATGCATGGAACAATACATGTTTTATCAAAGTAATAGGGAACAAAAGCTGATTGTTTTGGTTTATCAAGGTATGGAACAAAAGCTGATTGAGTTGGTTGATCAAGGAAGTGTTCTATTTGGAGTCCAGATGGAAGGGGATCAGATGGAAAAGGTTTAGAAGATGCAAATGAAACAAGTTCAAATGTTCTTGGTGTAGATTCAAGAGTGGGTTCAGGAATGATAGCATCAGATGGAATAGATGTATCAAGTTGTTTTGGTTCAAAACTTCTGAGAGAGGGGGGTGATCTAACATCTGGATGAACATCAGATTCAGATGAATCAGATGAGGTGGTTGAGTGACAGGAAGTGGAAGATATGTCAAACATGATTTTAAGAGGTTGGACGTCCAGAACCTCAGAATCAGATACATTTGATTCAGTAGGCTTGGTTTGTTCTGGTTGAGGATTAGAAGGTGTGGAATTTGGTCGTTCAAATACAACTGGTTCAGGTACAGAGGTTTGTTGAATTTCAGGTTGTTGTGTTGTAGTTTGTTCTGCTGGTTTTGTTGGTTGTGGTTCTGATTGAGGAATTTCTGGTTAAGATTCTTATTGTTGTTCTGGTTGTTTTGGAGTATATTCTGCTGGTGGTGTTTGTATTGGTTCTGCTGTTTGTGATAGTTGTGGTTCAGATGAAGGAATAACAGATGATTGTGATGGTATTGTGGGAACAGAATCAGATAGAATTTGTGAAGTAGGAATTCTAGGTGGTTCAGATGTTTGAGATGGAACAGGAATAGTTTGAGTTTGAGAAGAAGGGGGTTTAGGAACAGAGCTAACTGTTGATAAATCTACTGCAATTTTAGAAATAGAAGGTAAAGATGATTTAGTACCTCTTATCTTGATGCATTTGGCAGGAATAGGAGGAATTTCTCCAGAAGCTTTTCTCTTAATCTGCTTCTGTGGTTTATCAGCAACTTTCTGTTCTTCTATGCAGCAGCTTCTTCTCCCTCTAATTGTCTTCTTTTCTTCATGTTTTCCTCATAAACATCTGGAATAGGTTCTCTTGCACGTATCAGAATATCAACAGGAACAGGTGTTCCATCTGCCTTGCACAATTCAATGTACCTAAGAATAATATCTCTAGGTTCTTCAACTCCAAAGATTGGAAAGTCTTGAACTAGAATCCTTCTCTAACTTACTTCATCAATATTTAGCTTTTTAGGAGCAGTTGTGAGTTCATCCACAACTTTGAGTCTTTGAAGACTCTTTCCATTCAAAGGTTTTCCAATTATTGAATCAAGTTCTTCTTTTACTCCAGCTTCAGGTAGAGCAGCTACTAGACCATTCTCTGTCAGAATGTCTGAGATTAATCTTCCAAAAGGTATCCACGTTCTGATCTTCTGACCCTTAGTCTTGACAGATTCTATGGATGCATTAATGTGATTCCACAGATGCATGAAGAGAATGTGTGGCAGATCCACTTTAGTACTCTGACTTAAGCAGTACATAAAGTAAAGTTGTTCATTGTTCACATAATCTGGAGAGTTTATGGATTTTCTGTGGTTGATGCAGCCTAGAAAAATCTTTTCCCAGATTTTGTAATCTGGTTTCAGATCCTTGAACTTATTTGAAGCTTGTCCTGATGAAATCACTTCAGCATACACTTCTTCCATATCAACACGCCCAGTTGGCAGATGAGAAACTCCATCAGTTTCCTCATACCCAATGAGTTTTCTGATAAGATCTTCAGTGATTATAATCTCTTTTCCCAGAACAGAAGAGAGAATGAACTTTGGGTAAACAAATGCGTGAATCTAAAATTCCTTTACTAAGTGTGGATAAACAAGTCCAAATAATCTATCAAAATACTATACCCCGCCTTGAGCATCAATAATAGGACGTAAATCAAAGCCATTGACAGCTAAAGAGTCAAATTCCACCATTGATTCACATAAAACTTCTAGCTGATCAACTGGTGTTAACAGAGTTCTCTCAGGTTCCTTAAAAGGAGTAGCACCCATGTTTGATGATGAAACTGCAGCCATTGATGATTGAAATTGAGCTAAGGTTGAAGATGATATTGCCATTGTTGAGGATAAAGAGGGTTTAGATGAAGGTTTAGGGTTTTGATGAAGACCAAAAAGTAAACAGAAATGCATATACATGTTTGTGAAGTGAAAAGTGTGAAATGGTGTGATTTGTGGTATTTATAAAGAGAAATTAGGGCACAGAAACAGATACATTCAGCATGTTCTCAATTAGCAATTAATGGAATTTAATGAAAAGAATAATAATCATTTCAAAGCATTAATTGATTCTGACAGTTAGGGGGAAATCAAGAATTTCAACTATTCAAAAGTTACCTCAAATGTCTCTTCAGTATTGTGCACGCCATCTTTTCAGATTCAGAGTGACACGTGTTTGCTTGCATGTGCTTCTGAATTCTCTTGAGAAATGAAACGTTAGCTAACATTCAGATCCTCTGAGATTGGTTAGTTCAGATACACACAAATAATAATAAATTAAGAAAATAGATAACTGACAAAAGAAATACTTCAGAGTTTTAAACATTTGCATCTGAGAAGTTTGCTTCTGATAAATATTATTCTGGACAAAATTCCATACCAATATTTTTCAGAATAAACGTGAACCTATCTTTAGCAAGGGGTTTTGTGAAAATATCTGCCCATTGATGATCTGTATCAACAAAGACTAAGTTTATAATACCCTTCTGAACATAGTCTCTGATGAAGTGATGTTTAATTTCTATATGTTTTTCCTTAGAGTGTAAAATGGGGTTTTTAGACAAACATATAGCAGAAGTATTATCACAGAATATAGAAATATTACTCTCAAAGATTCGATAGTCTTCTAGCTGACTTTTCATCCAGAGCATCTGCGTGCTACATCCAGCAGCAGCAATATATTCTACTTCTGTAGTTGATAGCGTAATTGTAGGTGTTTCTTGCTGTACCAGGAGATTATATTTCTTCCCAGAAATTGACAACTTCCAGAAGTACTTTTTCTTTCCACTTTGTCTCCAGCGTAATCAGCATCACAGAATCCAACTAATTTGAAATTATCAGATTTTCTGTAACATAAACCCACATTAGAAGTACCTTTCAGATACCTTAGAATCCTCTTAACAGCTGTTAAGTGTGATTCTCTAGGATCTGATTGGAATCTTGCACACAAGCATACATTGAATAAAATGTCAGGTCTAGAAGCAGTTAAGTAGAGAAGAGATCCTATCATACCTCTGTAGTTTCTGATCTACTTTCTTACTTACCTCTTCCTTATCAAGGGTACTTGTTGGATGCATAGGAGTCTTTACCATCTTACTATCAGTCATGTTGAACTTCTTCAGAAGCTCTTTAACATATTTGGTCTGATGAATGTAAGTGCAATATGGAGTCTGATTGACTTGAATTGCCAGAAAGAATCTCAATTCTCCCATCATGCTCATCTCAAATTCAGCCTGCATACATTGAGAAAACTCCTTTCCCAGCATAACATTGGTAGATCCAAATATAATATCATCCACATATATTTGAAAAATTAACAGGTCTTTCTTAAATGTTTTACAGAAGAGTGTTGTGTCCATTTTGCCTCTGATAAAATTTTTCTCCAGAAGAAAATTACTTAATCTCTCATACCAAGCTCTGGGAGCTTGTTTTAAACCATAAAGAGATTTCTTTAGTTTAAAAACATGTTCTGGAAATTTTTCACTTTCAAAACCAGGAGGTTGGTGAACATAAACTTCTTCTTCTATAATTCCATTTATGAAGGCACTCTTAACATCCATCTGATATAGAGTGATGTTATTTTGTGCAGCAAAAGAAATGAGTAAACGAATAGACTCTAACCCTGCTACATGAGCATAAGTCTTTGTATAATCAATTCCTTCTTGCTGGCTATAACCATGAGCAACAAGTCTTGCTTTGTTTCTTTCAACTTCTCCTTTCTCATTTAACTTGTTTCTGAAGACCCATTTAGTTCCAATTATGTTGAATCCTTTTGGTCTTGGAACCAAATCCCAAACGTCATTTCTTGTGAACTGATTGAGCTCTTCTTGCATGGCAATTATCCAGTCATTGTCTTGCAAAGCTTCATCCACAGAAGTTGGTTCAATAACTGAAACCAACCTAAATAATGACGCTTCAGATGATCTGAGATAGGATCTTGTTCTTATGGGGTCATCCTTCTTTCCAATGATCACATCCTCTGGGTGAGAGGCCTTGATTCTGGAAGATGATCCTTTAACAGTTGATTCTTCAGAAATATTCAAGTTGTTCATTTGAGAAGCTAAAGGAGTTGCATCTGGCGTTGCTTCTAGTTCCTTTATTTGAGCTTTTTCTGCCTCTGAGCCTTCAGAGTCTGTGAGAATTACTTCTCTATCTGCAGAACTTTCAAACTGCTTTGGCTTTTCAATGCCAAGCTTATCATCAAATCTAACATGTATAGATTCTTCCACAATTTGTGTTTCAGTATTGTATACTTTGTAGCCTTTAGAGCGTTCAGAATAGCCAAGCATGAAGCACTTCTGTTCTTTAGAATCAAACTTGTTAAGATTCTCTTTAGTGTTCAACATATAACATATACATCCAAAAGGATGAAAATAAGAAATGTTGGGCTTTCTGTTCCTCCACAATTCATAGGGAGTCTTTTCTAGAAGAGGTCTTACAGACACTCTGTTCTGAATGTAACAAGCTGTGTTTATTGCTTCTGCCAAAAAGTGCTTTGCCAGATTAGTCTCGTTGATCATGGTTCTGGCCATTTCTTGCAGAGTTCTATTTTTCCTCTCTACAACTCCATTCTATTGTGGAGTTCTAGGGCAGGAGAAATCATGAGCAATGCCATTTTCATTAAAATATTTTTCAAAATATTTGTTTTCAAATTCGCCACCATGATCACTTCTGACTTTAACAATTTTAAAATCTTTTTCATTCTAGACTTGTTTACAGAAGTCAAAGAATACAGAATGTGACTCATCCTTGTGTTTTAGGAATTTTACCCATGTCCATCTGCTATAGTCATCAACAATGACTAATCCATACTTCTTGCCTCTGATGGATGCAGTCTTCACTGGTCCAAACAGATCAATGTGAAGTAACTCTAATGGTCTTGAAGTTGAAACAACATTTTTTGTTTTAAAATAAGATTTTGAAAATTTTCCTTTTTGACATGCTTCACAAAGAGCATCTGAGTTGAACTTCAACTTAGGAAGTCCTCTGACCAGATTGAGTTTATTAATCTGAGATATACGTCTCATATTAATATGCCCCAATCTTCTGTGCCAGACCCATTGCTCATCATTAACAGACATAAGGCATTTAACATTTTGAACCTTAAGTTCTGAAAGATTTATTTTGTAAATGTTGTTCTTCCTCTTTCCATTAAATAGGATTGAGCCATCCTTCTGACTAACAGCTTTGCAACATTTTTTATTAAAGATTATGTCATAACCATTGTCACTTAATTGACTTATGGACAATAGATTATGCTTTAATCCTTCTACAAGTAAAACATTAAATATAGAGGGAAGGTTACCATTGCCAATAGTACCAGAGCCAATAATCTTGCCCTTCTAAAATATTTTTTCATTTTGACTTAGTTTCAGATTCAGAGTCTTGTTGAGCTTTTTCAAAATTGTTCTTCATTTTCAAATTGTTTTCTTTGAGCTCAGCAACTTCTGAATTTAACAGATTATTCTTAGATTCAAGATTGCATTTAAGCTTCTTGCATTTGAGCTTAATCTGATTATAGTTCTTCAGGACTTTTGATAAAAATTTAATAAGTTCTTCCCTAGTGAGATCAGAAAGTACCTCTTCTGAGTCAGATTCAGAATCAGATTCAGATTCAAATAATCCTTCATTCAGATATTCCACACCTGCCATAAGAGCCATGTTGGCACATTCTTCTTTAAAGTCTGATGAAGATTCAGAGTCATCTGAGTCATCCTTGGTTGCCATTAGAACCTTCTTCTTTCTGGCAAACTTCCTCTTTGATTTTTCCTTTAGAAGCTTTGGACATTCATTCTTGTAATGACCAGGTTCTTTGCATTCAAAACAAACAACCTCCTTCTTTCCAGATCTTTTGTGTCCAGAGGACTCCTTGCGTTGATCTTGCTTCTTGAAGTTCTTGAACTTCCTCTGTTTGTGCTTCTAGAGTTTGTTGATTCTTCTGGACAGCAAGGACAGTTCATCTTCTTTAGAAGAAGAAGACTCTTCAGAACTTTC
This sequence comes from Lathyrus sativus, assembly GCA_963859935.3. NCBI lineage: Eukaryota > Viridiplantae > Streptophyta > Magnoliopsida > Fabales > Fabaceae > Lathyrus > Lathyrus sativus. Next base: position 436,012,733 of record OZ012739.1, on the reverse strand, counting down.
TTCTAACACCTGCAATGCTTTAACAGATTTGTTAGATTTTAAGGCAATTGACTTACCTTTCTTTTGAGGCTCATCTTCCTCAAGTTCAATCTCATGGCTCCTCAAAGAGCTGATTAGTTCCTCCAATGTGATCTTGTTCAGATCCTTAGCTAGCTTCAGAGCAGTGACCATTGGTTTCCATCTGATGGGCAAGCTTCTGATAATCTTCTTCACATGATCAGCAGTTGAGTAGCCTTTGTCCAGCACTTTTAGACCAGCTGTGAGGATCTGGAATCTAGAGAACATAGTTTCTATAGATTCAGATTCTTCCATTTTGAACGCTTCATACTTCTGTATTAGAGCCAGAGCCTTGGTCTCTTTAACTTGAAGGTTTCCTTCATGAGTCATCTTCAAAGACTCAAACAAGTCAAACTCAGTTTCTCTGTTTGTGATCTTCTCATACTCAGTATGAGATATTGCATTTAACAAGATTGTTCTAGCTTTGTGATGATTTCTGAACTCCTTCTTTTGGGCTTCAGTCATAGATTTTCTTTCAATTTTCTTGCCATCCCCATCAGTGGGGTGAACATACCCATCAATGACTAAGTCCCATAGATCAGCATCATAACCAAGGAAGAAACTCTCTATTATGTCCTTCCAATAGTCAAACTTCTCCCCATCAAACATAGGGGGTTTTGTGTTGATTCTATCCCTTTCTTCATATTTGTTGTTGCTGTTAGATGTTGAAGTTTTAGCCATAATAACAACCAAGAATATATATCAAATTTTTCTCACTGGATCTTTTCTGTTCACTGTGAAGTGGTAGCACACACAGAACCGGAGCTCTGATGCCAACTGAAGGTGAGAAAATACTTAGAAGGGGGGATTGAATAAGTATATAGAAAATAATATGGCAATAAAGACTCAAAGATTTTTATCCTGGTTCGTTGAACTCAACTACTCCAGTCCACCCTATCAAGAGTGATTTGCCTTTCTCCACAAGGACTTAATCCACTATTAATCAAACTTATTACAATAGCAAACACTAAGAGCAACTGTTCTTAGTCTTCTCAAGAACTACTGACCACAACTGGGTCTTCTCAATGATCTTTTACAATCAAATGTAAAACTAAACAAGTGTTTGAATGCTTCTAAGAAAGCTATATCACAACTGTGATTTACACTTAAGTTTAAGAACGAATGAAATAAATTCAGCAAAGAGAAAAAATTCTATGAGAGCTTTTCAATGAATTTCTTTTAATATTGTCAACTGAAGAAGGATGTTGGAGTCTTGCTTTTATAGCCTTAGAAATCCAAGACGTTCCATGCTTTGAAGACCGTGTCTGCAAAGTAGCTGTAACCTTTTTGTCTTCACATCACTTGACCTTTCCTAGAATAAGAACGTTCAGAGAAATCCTTTTTGCTTGAGTTCTTGTGTCTAGCATAAATGAGGAAAGAGTCGTTTGGCTTAACCAACGGATATAATATCAAATAATCTTCTTCAGCAAGTTTCTAATTCACAGCAATCTTCATCAGAGTCTTGAGTGATCAGAGCCTTTGATGTTCTCAGAATTTGCGGTATCAGAGTGTTGCAGCAAGTATGCTTTAGCGTGAGATTTCTCAGAGCAGAGTTTGGAATCAGATCCTCAGTACTTGCAGCGTACAGTACTATCAGAGTCTTCTGAGAAACTATGCTTGAAACTCTTCATACAAACTCTTCAGTCTATGCTTCAGATGCTTCTGTAGCTTCTGCTTCAGATCCTTCTGTAGGCAGCGCTCAGAGTCTTCTGTAGGCAGCGCTCAGAGTCTTCTAAGATATGCTTCTGACGCTTCAGAGCCTTGCATAGTTCCATGTTCAGATGCATTTTTGCGTTCAGAAGAATATAGACTTTAATATCTGCAGCAAAAATACTTGAACAAATTTAGAGTATATAATTTCTTAATACAAAATTTTGTAAGTGTTATCATCAAAACATAGAGATATAACTAAGAACTAATTTGTGTTCTAACATCCTCTAGCTCCATCACCAAAGAATACATGACTAGAGGACTGAGTTTTGAGGTTTATCAAGAGGTCCTTAATTCCAGTCATGTGTCTAGAATATCCACTGTCAAAATACCAGTCATCTTTGGTAGGCATCCTAGGATAGGTGTAGGCTACTAAAGCCATAGTCTTGCCAACCCATTGTCTTTGCTTGTTAGGAACCTCCTTCTTATGCTTAACATGATGTTGCTTCTTGACACGAGTGCCCTGTTTGGATTTTTCTTGATAAGGATGATTAGGAAATCCATGTAGCCAAAAGCAAACAGATTTAATATATCCAAGTTTTCCACAATGATAACATCTATACCCTTGGAACTTATTCTTGACTTGTCTCGCAACTGCGAAAAACACCCAGCGGAAAACAGAAGAGTCGCCACCTTTCGTTATTTATCCCAAAGAGAGGGAAAGGAAACGATCGGAAAAACCTAACAAAAAAGGGAAAAGATGAGGTCATCACAACCAAGTCCTGGATTCAGGAGTCGGTTACGCAAGGGGAAGGTATTAGCACCCCTCACGTCCGTCGTACTCGACGGGATCCACGCTTGTTGTCTATCTAAAAAGGGCGTGTTATCTATCTACGCTAAAGGTCAAGGGACAAAAGAAAAATAAAGGAGAACTTGGCAGAGCATCGCCGCTCTGTGCCTACGTATTCCCTCGTGCAATGGGAAAGTCAGAGTCAACGTAGTTCGGCTAACTACGGGTGAAAGGGGGGAAGGTTGCTCGCCAAGACATCGCAACTTGTGCCTACGTACTTTCATCTGGTATGAAAGATCAGAGCAAACATAGTTCGGGCTAAAAAGACCACAGGTTGGTTCAAAAGTTTTTAAGGCCCGAGTAGGGTTAACAAGTAGTTCTAGCAGTTGGTGTATGCAGCTCGACCATTGGAGACTTAGGCGTTACCGTTTGCGGTAGAACTAAAAGTTAACAACACTCTTTTATCTGAAAAGATTTTCCTGATTAAGATCCCGAAGGATGAAAAATATTTGAAGTGTTTTTGTGTTTTTTAGAGAAGAAGTGTTTTACTTATTGAGTGTTTATAATGTATGTTGTACTAAAGTCTAAAACCTAGGATCGAATGCATCACATATCGTCCTAAGGATGTATACTAAACACTCTAGGCAATTGAGAGGTAACCGCTCAATCACCATTTCCCAAGCACAAGGCTCATGGAACAACATCCATTATCTTTATTATGTATGTTAAGATTGTATGAAGATGAGAAGAGAAGAAAGGACTACTAATGGGAGACTAATTTAATCCTAAAGTTATCATGCAAAGTGGACTTAGAGTTGGGATACAAAAGGGAACTACCTAATGTTATCATGCATTGTTAAGCACCTAATGTCTATCATAACCTCTCTTGAAGAAGAGAGATTAGAGATCCTAAGGGAAAGAAGAAGAAAAAGAAGAAAGAACATAAAAATGCAAGAATGCAAACATAGAATGCACAAGTAGGATGAAAGTGAGGGAGGAAATACGTGTGGGGCAGTAGCCTCCACAAGCTTGTCTCGACCTCTTTTGAGCATACAAGAATGCAATGCAACAAAGCCAACATGCATAAAGAAGGAAAGCAAACAAACATGCAAGCACTGAAGCAAAATAGGCGGATGAGACATAACGGGAGAAGACAAGCCTCTACAACCGTCGGCTATCGATCATCGGAGACAAATGGGAGGAAAAGAAGTGCGGGGCAGCAGCCGCCACAAGCGCATCTCGACCACTTGACTCAAACACTTAAACGAAAAAGAAATATCACTTTGAACGACGCATATCAGAAATACGCGTTCAAGTGGAAGACAAAGCACGTGTCGAAGAAATCTCGATTAAATAACCAAGAACAACGACAAATTTCTAGAAACATTTCACTCCTAATGCATCACATTGATCTATGATGATTCGAAATGAAACGGCATGCGAAAACACTTTGAAAAACAGAAAATATGACGTTCTGGTTCAGTGTTAATCGGTTAACACCCTGGGTTAACCGATTAACCAACTGTTAACGTTTAAAAGATTTGAAAATTTGAACTGGTTAACCGGTTAACCATATAGGTTAACCGATTAACACTGTACCAGAAGCCAAAAACAGCAGCAGAAAATCACTTCCAGCACAAAAACATCTTATCCAAGGATCCAAAAGATCAACTTATCACTTAAGCACGAAATTAACAACAGAAAACAAAGATCCAACAGCATGGATACACAATTACACAACAATATCACAATCCGAATGGATCGAAATCAACCAAAATTCAATTGAATATGAAGATTAACATGATAAGCTCAAAAATTAAATTGGATCGAGAATTCCAACCTTCGAAGCGGAGATTTGCTTCGGTAAGTGTTGATCAACTGCATTTGAGCAGATCCAAACAAGATTATCCGAAAAACTTCAAGATCCACAATAATTCTTGCAAGAGGAATGAAGATCAAACACTTTTAAGCCAAATTACTCCAAATAAGCACTTCCAACTCAAGCTCCAAAATCAGATCTCAATTTGCACGAAATTTGATTATGAAAATTGATCCAATGATGATGATAAATGGAGGTTTATGCTCAAGAATTCATTGATTTCAATGAAAAATCAATGAATCCAAATGATGAAGAGCTTTGAGTGAGGGTTTTGGGAATGGAGAAGTTGAGAGAATTGAGAGAGAATTGAGAGCAATTCTGAAATTGAATTTGGAGTTATGAGAGTTAGATGAGTGTGGTTTGGAGTGAATCACTTAAGTACTCTTTTGGCTTGGATCCAAAGCAAGGTTTGGAGAGTGGATTGGAAAATCTGGAATGGAATTAGGAGTGGGATTTTGGAGGGAAATGAAATTCAACCAAAATTTGAATATGTTCTAGATCCTTCCCAAGTGCAAAAATGGATTTCAAAGTGATCAAAATTGGACCCCAAATGGCTATGCATTGAAAAATCACGTACAGAGGCAAAAATTGCACTGGTTAATCGATTAACCATATAGGTTAATCAGTTAACACTGTTAAAAATCCCCACATTGACCTGATTTGACTTGGTTAATCGGTTAACCATATGCGTTAACCGATTAACACATTCAAAAATTTGAATTTGGCGCCTTTTGGGGGGAAAACCTGCCCATTTCCCCGTTTCTTGCCATTTTGAGCTTTGCTTAGCTTCTGGAACCTGTTCTTGAATACTATGGCCATGAGAATGCTCGAGATAACCTGAATGTTGCTTTCTGAGCTGAAAAATGCCCGGAAAAACAAAGTAAAATCGGTCGCCCGACCGCTGGGAAAAATAAATGCCAGGGACTCTAATGCTTGCTATTCAGGCTCATGCACTGAGATGAAAACTGAGCCACAGGAAAACCTTGATCCCCTGTCTCAAGAACGAATTCCATGATATGCAGAAATGCAAAATGCACAGAAACAAACGCCAGTTGCAAAAACCGGTTGGTCAAATTTTGGGGTGCAACAACTTGGTTCTAGTTTCTGTTTCTTTGATGTTGTGACATTGGTCGTGACATCCCCTTTGGCCTCTGGGTTTCATGTTTTGGGCTCTTGAGCTTTAAGATGGGATTCTGTTTTCCAATAAATCCCAGCCTAGACCTATTTCCTGATGTCTGACCACCCTGTAGGATTTCTTCTAGAGTGTCAGTCCCAGGATTTAGCATCCTTATGGATTTTGACATCTGCTCCACTTTAGATTCCAACAAGCTTGCCTCACTTTTGAGTGAGTCAATTGTTGCAAGATGCTCTATCTTCTCATCCTCTAGTTTCATTATTCACTTCTTCTGTTGCTCTCCTTGCTGATACAATTCAGTACTTCTGAGGCATAACTTCTTATATGACTCTGCAAGTTCATCATAAGTTAGCTCTTCTTCACTTGAATCACCATCAGAAATACATACACTGTTCAGAATAGTGACATGTTTAGCAGACTCTTCTTCAGAACCACTTTCTGAATCTCCACCAGACCACGTGACTATTAGACCCTTCTTCTGCTTCTTTAGATAGGTAGGACATCCAACTATACTATGGCCATACCCTTCACATTCATAGCATTGTGCTCCTTTGCCTTGGTTAGAATTCTCCTCAGAGTTACTCCTTCTGCTGTTGTCAGAAGAGTTGTTTTTGGCATAGGGTTTTGACTTATGATCTATTCTTTTGATCAGTTTATTTAATTGTTTTCCAAGCAAGGCAATTACTTCTAACAGGTTCTCCTCATTTTCACCATCTTCTCCTTCTGAGAAGTCTGCAGTGTTTGAAACAAGAGCTATGCGTTTGTTCTTTTTCTCCACAGCCTGATCACACAATCCCATCTCAAAGGTTTGGAGAGAACCAATGAGTTCATCTACCTTCATGTGGCATATGTCTTGGGCTTCTTCAATGGCAGTGCCCTCCATTGCAAACCTTCTAGGTAAGGACCTGAGAATCTTTCTCACAAGTTTCTCTTCAGGCATCTTTTCTCCCAAGGCTCCTGAGGTGTTTTCCAGTTCAAGAATGTTCATGTAAAACTCATGAATGGTCTCATCCTCTTTCATCCTTAGACTTTCAAATTTTGTGGTCAGCATTTGAAGTCTTGACATCTTGACTCTGGAAGTTCCTTCATGAGTTGTTTTGAGGGTGTCCCAAACCTCCTTAGCCAGTTCACAATGGTGTACCGGTCTGAAGATGTTTTTGTCTATACCATTGAATAATGCATTCAAAGCTTTAGAATTCCCAAGAGCCAAGGCTTCTTGCTCTTTGGCCCATTCTTATTCAGGTATAAGCACAGATACTCCATCCTTGTCAGTCTTCACAGGATGTTCCCAGCCAGAGTTTGCAGCTCTCCATGCCTTGCTGTCTAAAGACTTTAAGAAGGCAATCATCCTAGGTTTCCAATAGTCATAATTAGAGCCACCCAGAATTGGAGGTCTATTTGTGAATTTTATGTCTTTATCCATAGTACTAGAATTTATCTTCCCTAGATCTCACCCAGATATAACAGGCAGGGTGCTTGCTCTGATGCCAATTGTAATTATGGCTAGCACGCGATGTATGTTATCACGGATGTTATGACATCCACTGTAACACAGACTATTGGAATAATTAAAAAGCTGTAAAGAGAAAGGCAGTAAATAACACAGTAATTGTTTACCCAGTTCAGTATAAACAACACTTACATCTGGGGGCTACCAAGCCAGGGAGGAAATTCACTATCAGCAGAATTAATTCAGAGTTAAACCTCCAGTTTACACTCCTCACTTAAACCTAGAGACACTCTAGACTTGAGTATGCCCACTCACTCCCCCTCAATCACACCACAGTGATATCAATACACAATTACTAATGACTGTTGAAGTTATACTTCAAACACACCTTGATCGTGCTTCACAGCTTTGATCAAGAACACATCACTCATGCTTAACAGCTTTGAGTGTTACACCATCTTTAGAAACTACCTAACCAATGCAATTCTACAGCAGACAATTGCTTGGTGAACAAGTATTCCTAACCCACAATACAAACGTGAAGAACAATCTTATTCACTCACAAGGACTCTCTATACGCACTCTCTAATCTTCTGTCAAGAGCTGCACTTCTAGGATTGCTCCTTCTGTTATTTATAGCAGCAGTCAGTCCTTGGGCCTGGGTGCATAAATTAGGTTTAGTCATAACAAAACCTTTCTTAAATAATCTGCACGCTTTTCATTTAATTCAGGAGCATTTTGTTTCGCTTTAGGGCTTCTAAAACGTCTCTTGTCTTTCAGCTTGAGCTTCTAATAAGTTTCCTGATTTCTAGCTACCAGAAAAACCAATATGCTCGTTGAATGTCATACGATCATAGTTATGACATTCTGTATGACATTCAACTTAACTAACATTTAGCTAAGTTAACTTACCCTGAAAAATCCACATTATGTATGTAATAACACCAGTCATAACATACAAACATACACTAATTTTTGCCACAAAATGCAGCCAATCAAGAGCACTTACACCATAGACAAGTAAGGAGAAACCCATCACTCATCATTCCCCATATGCTTAAGGCTCAAGGCGCACCGTAACACCCCATTTAAATTATTTAGTCGCTTTTGTATTTTTCTGTGGTGTGTATTTGTTGTGATGTCCTTAATTAAGGGTATGAGGTTAGGAGCGAGAGTGAGAGCTGACCTTAGTTGGGGTAATGTGGACCTAGAATAAAGGATAATTTAATAATAAGATTAGGAGCATTATGATTATTAATATTATTATTTCAATTATTATTAATAATAATATTAGTAGGATTATGGTTATTATTATTGTTATTATTAGTATTATTATTATTAGTAATAAAATTAAATGAATTAAAAATCTGATTAAAAGGGTTTAGAGAGTATTTGTGGGATTAAACAATTAACATTCGTGAAAAAGGAAGAGACAGAGAAAGGAGTGCTAGGGCAAAAAGAGAACCAATTTTCTCCATTTTTGTCAAGAAAGAGATCAAATCCAAGGTGAGGGGAAGAATGAATTTCAATATGGGTGAATTAACATGAGAGGGTAGTGAGAGGTCCTTTCTCTCATAGGATTCGTGAATTTTCCTCTTCTTTTATCTGGTTTTCATAGCATGATGGATTCCCTGAAATTGCTGTTATTGTTGAATGATCATTAATTGATGTTTGTGTGTATGATTCTAGGACTGATACGCAAATCGTGTGGAAATTCATTGATGCTGTAATAGAATTATGCTAAATAACAGATATAGAAAATAAGGGTTTGAGGGTTAACGAAATTGAACATTTCATGATAGAATACTTAGGAGAATAATGGATAGATGAAGTATAGTTGAAGTAGAGAGAAACGATTGACATAAAACTGAATTCTGGGTTGAGTTGAGTGGTAAAATGAAGAGTATTGAGTGAGGATTTGTGGAAGGGATGAAATCTGAGTTTTTGGCAGCAGTTCTGGTGATAAGCGTATGGGACAGGGCAATACGCGTAAGGGACTGGGCAATATGCATAACAGATAGGGCAATATGCATATGGTGGGCCTGACAGCTGGGCAATACGCGTAATAGGTAGGGAAATACACGTATGATGGGCCTGACAGTAGGGCAATACGCGTAACAGATAGGGTAATATGCGTATGGTGGGCCTGCCTGCAAGGCATTACGCGTAACAGGAAGGGTGGTACGCATATGGGCAGGCCTGTGATGACTTTTCCCATTTTCGTGATTTTTGCCTAAATTTTGCTTGGATCGCAATTTCGTTTAATCGGTAAGATTAATATGACTAAAATGAACCTAAAGAAGATTAGTAATGAATTTAATTAGAGAGAATGTGGAAAATTACATTTTTGCCCTTATGGGTGTGATTGATATGTGTGGGTCAGGACCGTCTAGTGTGGACGATCTGGTGTGATGATGGTAATTCCCAAGAGGATTACGGTGAGCGGATGGCTCGTGTGGATCATTGATGATCGTGAATTATGCTTGAAATTATTATTATATTTGCATAATTTTGTTGTCATGCGTTTCATGTCATGTGTCTTGTGGAGATGACTAGGTGGGAATCCATGATGGGTGCCTAGTTCATCCGAACTTCATGTGGAAGTCGTTGTGGAGATAAGTTGTAGTTCAGAGGAACGTATACGACTTATCCGGATTCCGACGGGAATCGGGTTATAGGGTGAACCGTATGTATTTGTGATGGTGTCGCTTCCGCGAAAATAAGGTGTCGGCAAAATAGAAGAGTCGCCACCTTTCGTTATTTATCCCTCGGAGCGGGAAAGGAAACGATCAGAAAAACCTGACGAAAAAGGGTAAGACAAGGTCATCGCAACCGTTGTCTGGGTTCGGGAGTCGGTTACGCAAGGGGAAGGTATTAGCACCCCTCACGTCCGTCGTATTCGACGGGATCCACGCTTGCTTGGTTTGTCTACGGGTGAAAAAACAATCTATCTACGGCTGCTAGATCTAAACGAAAAGAAATTGACTCGATAGAGCGTCGCACTCTATGCCTACGTATCCTCATCAGAGAATGAGAAATCAGAGTCAACGTAGTTCGGGAAACTACGGGGAAGTTGCTCGGCAAGACGTCGCGTCTTGGGCCTACGTATTCTCATCAGAGAAATCAGAGCATGACGTAGTTCAGGCTAACTACGGGGAAGTTGCTCGGCAAGACGTCGCGTCTTCGGCCTACGTATTCTCATCAGAGAAATCAGAGCATGACGTAGTTCAGGCTAACTACGGGTAAACAGGGGTGTTCTCGGTCACACAGGGGTGAGAGAATGAGTTGACGATACTAACGTACGCATTCTAGCAGTTAGGTGGACGCTGCTTGACCATTGGAGACTTAGGCGTACCTGTTTGCGGTAGAACAGACGTAGTATGTCGGGTTTTAAGGGTATGGGAACCTACGGGAACTAGAACTACGGTCTGGTCTCAAATGCGCTCGGGCAAGAGAAAAGGATAACATCAGTCGTCAGCGGGAAAGTCTCGTTGGCACAGCAGCGAGAGAACAGAAAGGTTAGTTGTTAGTGTGCTCGCTAGGATATCGCATCCTATGCCTACATATTCTCAACAGAGAAAATCAGAGCAGCTGTAGTTCAGCCTACAGCTAAGGGGAAAGGTGGCTCGCCAATACGTCAGTATTGTGCCTACGGGGGAAGTTTGCTCGCCAATACATCAGTATTGTGCCTACGTATTCTCGTCAGAGAAATCAGAGCGGGACGTAGTTCAGGAGAACGAGTCTCGATTGCACGGGGGAAAGAGAAGGGGATACAGACCTACGTCTAAACGGGAAGGAACTCGGGACACACACGCAAGAACCTAAGAAGAAACTCCTCAACTGGTACTTCCTTTGTATCTGATGATGCAGCCCGCAACACTCGTTGGTTTCCTGAAGACTTGAAGAAGACGATGATGATGATGAACGAAGCAGCTCCTGGGCTCCTGACGTGTGCGCAAGCTCCATTCCAATCTTCTCCTCTCTGGATCTTGATGATGACGCTCGAATCAGAACAATGTGACGCTTAGACCGTCATAGCTCGACTTATACGAGAAATCGAGCTGTCAGAGGTAGCGTATTGATATCCGTGTCAAAGACAAGATGGAGAAATGATATCGAAAATCATTCTCCAATTGAATCGTGTCACACGGCCAGCCAACAATAAAATCGAAGATAAAATCGGATGGAAACGAAAATAGGAGAAAAAATAGGAGACAAATCCACTAACAAATGGAAATAAAATGCTACGGCAATTAAATTCCAACTAGAAAATATTCTAAAGAATTAAATCTATAAATCCCTAAAAATATCTAACTCCTAAATTCTTTACAAAGGAATAAATGCTAAATTCCTATTCTATAAAAGAGAACTCTAAGAGAAATATGGTCTAAAATTCACTAAAGAATATAATACGCTAATTACAACCTATTCTAGGAATTATTCTACTTAAATTCTATTAAGAGAAAATATACTAACAATTATAGTCTAAGCATATTAAACTAAGAAAATTCTCTAAAGGAAATTAAATTCTAATTATAATCCTAACATGCTAATCAAATGCTAATTATATTCTAGAATTATCTAACTATTCTAAAAAATACAATTAAATGACATACAAGAAAATTAACACAAAAAAAAATAATACAGGGTGGGGGTGTATTGATTTACAGGGGATGCTTCAGCAAAAAATACAGGAAACTGGGCCCAGAGCCCAGCAAAAATGTATAGCCACGGGGAGGGGGGAAGAAAAACAAACCGGGGGTGTGATATGGTAAAACGTACAGGGCCCAGCCCAACTACACACGGAGGGGGGGGAGGGGTGAATGAAGAAAAACGGAAGGGGCCTGCAGCAAAAAAAGCAACGGGCCTTAGAGAGGCCCAAACCCCACGATCCACTCACCTTGTCCATTACTCAGAACACCAACCAAAAACCCTAACACATTCTTTTCCTCTAATCACTGTTCATCTTCTCCCACATGCGTCGTTTCCTCCTTCTACCTCTCTCTGTCCTCAATCCTCGTTCCTGCTCAAACAATAATCAACAAAACCAAATCACAACGATCAGAGATTGCAAGTGGATTCAGAATCTTGGACGACTCCCTTGATGGCGAAAGCTGAACTCGGATCCATGGAGCTTGCGCGTTGAAGAACGAGATTCTAGAGTTGCAATAATGATGAAGATCGTGGATTCGCGATAGATCGGTGAAGACGGAGGTCGCTCTAGTGCATTCAGTTGATAACAGTTTAGGTTGGAGATCGGAGAAGATTGAGTGTGGATCTGAGTTTGTGTTGAAAGGAATCTTGAAGATTATGGAGGATATCTGAAGTAATTCTGGAAAAGTTGTGAAGATGACGATGAACACCAAGAACGAGTTGGAATATGGATGAAGATCATGACGATCTGGACAAAGATTTGGGATAAATCTTGGAGTTTGTTGATGATCGGAAAATGTTTGGAGGATGGACGCGAATTCACGGTGATTGTAATGATCGGTTTCTGGAAATTGCTGATGACGGTTTCTGGAATGTTCTTCTTTGATGAGTTCTGGATGAAGAACGAGGGATGGAGATTGAAGGATCTTCATCAGTTTCTGGAAGAATCTGGGTGGAATCAAGAACAGATGATGAATATGATGAATCCGGTGAAGAAACTCCGTTGAAGATCATGCGCGAATCTGGGAAAACTGAGAACACAGATGATGAACATGATGAATCCGGTGAGATTCTGGGCGAAATGCGTTTTCCGGTGACCGTTGCGGTGGCCGGAGGCGGTTAGCAGGTGGCCGACTCGGCTGTTGCATGGCCGGCGGCCAAGAATCCAGCGAGGGTAAGGAGTGGACAGGTGGCAGAGGGAGTGTGTGCCTCGGTTACACGTGGTGGAGGTGGAAGAGAGAGGGAGAGCCACGTGTGGCTACATGCAGAAGGATGTGGAAGCTTCTGCGCGTGAAACGTGGCGATGAAGTGGAAGAAAAGAGTGGGAAACGTGGCGAAAAATGGGGGGCTTCTGAAATGCACAAGCGTGGCCCTTTATAGGCAGACACGTGGCCAGACTTGGACTGGGCCTCCATAAGACACCTGGCCCACGAATTAATTCTGACTTGATTAACACCTAATTAATACTAATTAAGCCTAATTAAACTCAATTAATACTAATGAAAATCATTAAGGCTAATACTAATAAACTATTAATACAAACCAATTAAATCTAATTAACATCTAAAAAAAGGGATTAAAATCTAATTAAACTCTATTAAATCCTAATTAAATCTATAAAACTCTATTAATTTCTAAACTAATAAAAAATAGAAAACATTCTATTCATTCTATTTAAAAAATACCTATTAAAAGAAATATCCTATTAAAAATCATTTTAAAAATTCTACTTAATATCTAAAAAACATGATTTATTCTTAAAAAGAAATTAAAACTAAAATCTATTTAAAAACAATTAATATCTATTAAAAAATCTAACTAACACCTAGAAAAATCAATGAAATCCATAAAAATTCTAGAAAATAAGGGGAAAACCTAAAAATAGCGAGGAAGCCGATTAAATCGATTAGCAAACTATATCGAAATAAACGGTAAAAATCCCGGACACCGAGATGTCCTCAAAAATGACAGCGAGAGCTGAAAACACCAGGACAAGCACCAATTCTCAAAATACGTCCTCGTATTGGCCTAAAATGCTTGAAGCGCGATCAGAGGGCTGTGATCCCGACAAAGTCAATCTGACTGGAAAAAATGCAATGTACGTGGTATGCAAATGCGAAAATGAAATGAGTTGAAACATGAGCCAAATTGCAATAAGTAGTTGGTCAAATTTTGGGGTGCAACGGCTGCCCCTATTCAAACGGCTTGGACCTGAAGGGTTGAAGAGCGAACGGCTTTCAAACATTCAAAGGTAGAAGACGGTTGAATACCAAAGAACCCGGAAATTTGCCAACTACACAAGTACACGGTACTTTGGTGGAAACAAATCTTCGGAAGCTGAAATCATAGCTGCACGGCAACTAGCTGGAGAAATACTAATCTGAACCTCCGTCAGGATGATTCTCTGATTTATCTGATATCCTTGCATCCTCAAATCATCGAGGGATCACTGGTTACACGGTAACGGGTGATTTGCTAACCTCACAGGTAAACGATACTCTGATTGGTAGGAACATCTTCAAAACTGAGCATAACAGTTGCACGACAACTCTACTGGGGAATTGGTCACACGGTAACCGGGGAAAAGTCTGATTTTAAATCTCCGTCAGGATGATCATCTGATTATGCGTAGATCTTTGTCTTCAAGTCATCGAAGGGTCACTGGTCACTCGGTAACCGGCAATACATGGTTGATTATACCGTCAGGCGTTCTGTGTCATAGCAGAAGAATTCCTCGGGACTCATCAGGTCGTTAGGAACTTTTAACAATCAAGTTAATCATGCCATCGGGCGTTCAAAGAAATTTTCGGGCGTCAGCCGGACTTCATCAGTAAGTCGGGAGTAGAATTCTCGGTCAATCATGAACCAATTGGGGATATCCAACTTCTACCATCAGGCACTCCGCATCAGCTGAGAGAACTACTTCGTCAATACAGTTGGACTTCATCAGCAAGTCTGGGGTTTCGGCACCGCTGCCAGACTTCAATCATCAAGTCTTCCAAGGAAAGTTCAACTTCTATGTTTAAAACCTGCTGGGGGTGACACATCTCCGTTGGGGATTCTGGAGAACTATCAAGTAACTCTGCTTCAGGGGTTCAGAAATCATTCTGGGTGAATCATCTATGCTGAGGGAATCAAGAATCATCTTGAACAACGACTCCATCGGGATCTTCAAGAATCATCCTGAACCAATGACTCTGCTGGAGATTTCAGGAATCATCCTGAGCAAACACTTTGTCGGGGATTTCAAGCATCAACTTGAGCAACCAACTCTGGCGACTTCACTGGGGAGTTTAAGAATCATCTTGGGTAAACGACTTTGCTGGGGAGAATTCAAGAATCATCTAGAACCAAACCATTCTGAGGAGGAACATCTGCAAAACAAGAACGGTGGCGACCTGGCTCATGTTTCGTATGCATATGCTTTGACAATGGCGCAATGCTCCACACAGTGGAAATGCTACGCGTTTTTAGGGTAGATGCTATGCAATCATGCAACATGTTATGGCCCCATCAGCAAAATAAATGCTGAAGGGAGAAGCTTCCTGTCAAGGAGAAGAATTCACACCAATCTCAATTGGACTCCGCCTGGGGAAACGAACTTCAGTTGACTGCTGCAGGGGAATAAAGCTCTACGAGAACCTGGACTCGCTCAACCGGGTATTTAAACCACAACTGCCGAGGGAAACGATGTCAATCGCAGAAATAAACTGCACAGCCTTCGCGGCAAAACTTTCCTGGAGAAAACGACTCCGGTGGGGAAATACATCATCAGCTATTCAACACTCTACTGGGGAGAACCAATCATGGCTTCAACGGCTTCCAAGGACTCGGCTCACTTGGGGATTTGCGAACTCGGCTGGGGAAGAAGGAATCATCTTGCTTACAGGGGAGAGTACGACTCTGTGGGGAATCTCAATTCTGCCGGAGACTTCAGTCTGGAACTATCAATTGCTGCACACTTCAGTGAATAGTCTCCTTACGAGACCTGTACTTGTGACCCGGTGCTGGGGGATGAACACATGCTTCAGCGCCTGACTCAGCTGGGGGGATGGTGCTACACTCTATCGGGGATATCAATCCTGATCTACTGAGGGTAATCTTGCATACGCCTTACGGAGACTGACCCTTCTGGGCAACACCTGCTGGACTATCAAGTCTGGAGGAATATTGGTGTATCAACACTGCTGGGGATATCAATCTTTAGCTACTCATTGTACAACTCTATTGGAGATGTACCGATCCTATCAAGGAAACACCTCTGGCGTCTGCGGAAGATAACAATCGGTCACTGAAATTGAATCTCACTTCATTGAGGAAAACAACCCTGAACGGTCCTTTTTGAACACCCTAAGTCCTTATAGGGTACGAAGCAGTCTGCTGAGCAATAACTCTTCTCTGTTTGACATCAAAATCTACCTGTCTGGAGATTACTCAGTGATGGAATCAACAGCGACCTCTGCTTGAGGAATGAGTCAATGACCTAGACTCAGAGGGGAAAAGAGTCAAACTCGGACTCTGTGGGGATACAACATTGCATCAGTCCCACTGCTGGGGAAATAAACCAAAATCTGCCGGTCAGGGAAAGCTTCAGTCTCAACCCACTTGGGAAAATAGCACATCAGGCTAATCAACGTTCAACGCTTGGGATGGCCATACTCTGCCGGGGATATCAATCAGACCTGCCGAGGATAATCTTGACCCTACTCTGATAAGGGATAAATGCCATCTCAACCTGCTGCAATCTCAAACTGCTCAGGGGAAACAATCTCAAACGGTGCATCTCGGCTGAGAAAACAATCCTGATTCAATAACATCAACACAGGGAATACAGAATACCAATCATGGAGCTGGGATCACTCGAGCCTTGTGTCGGGGAATGTGACAACATACGAGTCACTAGGAATCATCGTGTCGAGTACACTTAGGCTTTTTCTGGTTTAGGGATGAGTTTATGGTTACCAACAAAAGTGGATTTGAAGGGGACATACTAGACGAGAACTAGCATTCAAGGTGGACTATCAGACGAGAACTGATAGCAACATACGTTAGGTTGTCAGACGAGAGCTGATCTACGGTTTGCCAGACGAGAACTGGACTTTAAAACTGTGCTAGCCAGAGGAGAACTGGTTGAACAATAGGTTACAGAAAAGGTGACCAGACGAGAACTGGTTTCTGGTTTGGATTTCAGACGAGAACTGATCTCCGGTTTGCCAGACAAGAACTGGACTTTAAAACGATTCGGTTACAAGGTTCAGCCAAGTAACTGGTTAGGATGTAGGATAACAATCCAATGACAGCAAGGCTTCTTCAGAAGGTTCAGGTTTTTTGGCAGGGTAATGACACGATTCCCCGACACTCAACTCTTGCTAGGGTGAACAAACTCATTTGAACAACTTTCCCCAGTGCAATTCAACTTGCCCCAATCCGACTCTTGGGAAAATTCATTCTGAACAGAAAACAGCCGGCAACGAGACAATCTTCATATGGCTTGCCCCAACATCTGTACAACGGAAGGATTCATTCTCAACTAACCAACTCTCAGCATGGCTGGTTTCAATATACTTCTGAAGTAGCTTGCCCCTGAACGAGCGGTGAGCGACTTAACATGCCCTGATTGAACACTGGAGGGATCTGCCCTCAAATCACAAGAGTTCTGGATAGCTTCCCCTGATTGGGTCTCAAGAAGATTCACTTCTGATCAACTGCTTCTTGAATAATCTGTCCCATAATCAACCGATGCTTCGGGACTTGTCCTCAAACTAACTGATTCCAAACTCACCGGAAGTCAATGCCCCAAATTCACAGGGTTTCGCAGTATACCATTTTGATCCAGACTACTAACGATTCAGTCCTGGTTGACTATTCCCTGTTGGAATTCCTTCGTATCAACTACTGACCTGCAATTAAAATTGTTTATTCACGAATGGTAATTTTAATGCAGTGTTCATGCAGATTTCGAAAAATTTTGTGCTGTCACTCATTTACGTGTCATGATAGTGAGTGACGAATGAACTAAAGAGTTCAAACGTAGTGCTGATTCGATCAGTGAAAAATACAACAAGGATATGATTAGCAAATCATGTAGGAGTCAGGTTACTCAACCTTATCGTAATGCGCTTACAGAATAAACCCTGCCTCAATTAGGTCTTTTAAGGGTTGTATTGTGGTCGGGTTCACGGTTCGTAAAACAAAGGATATTTGGCTCAAATTATGATTTGTACCCACCCCTTCTACGTGATGATCTCCGATCCTAATGTTCAGTTAACTTGGCTCGAGCGCTCGCCTCTTCGAGAGGTATGTTGAATATTGGGAACAACTGGTTAAAGAATTCACAAGGTGTTTCGGAGTGACAGTTACTCCTCTTTCGTTTCGGTGTCTGTATCTACACGACTTCGTCCTTGTTTGAGGATTTTTCTTTTTATATCCTTTCTTTTTCATTCTTTTGATTCCCTAATTTTTGCCTGGACTGACTCTTTAGAGTTCTTTTCGATTTTTCTTTTGAAGTCCAGCGGGATGCCCTGATTTTTTCCTAAGTATTTGCTTTCTAGCTTTTTTTCTTTTTACTTAGCGGGCTTTCTTATTCCTTTTTTTTTTCTTTTTCTTGGAACAAGTCGTGCGACACTGGCTGTCTGGATTCATCCGAGAGGTTTATAACTGCCTCACTCCTGATTGGTGAGGTTTAACCATTGTGGTTGACGAGGTACGACCTCTGGGGAGAATACGATGTGACTGGTCCTCGAAAGGCAACACTCTTCTATAAGACTTGAACGCTCGGTCAAGCTAACTGACGACTACCCTACCCTGGGTTAAGATGTGAGGGTTTAAAAGTCCGAAAGAAACTCCTACTTCTTGGCTCGAAGTGGTTAACAAGGGATTCTCTTCCTTATCTCTCCGGTGTTTAGGGGATTTGAAACAATGCCTTGTACGTCATCGACAAGGTTTTATCTGAAAGCATACGATCATCGGTTATGAGTATTCAGTTTCGTCATCCTCCCTTCAATCTTTACTAATCATAGTGATAAAGTGGAGTGAATAAAATGCAAGTGTCAGTGCAATGCAGTAAATGAGTGATAACGACATGATTAATTCAGAAAAATGCATAGTCACTTTATTAACATTACCATTCGAAACAAACAATGTTTAACAGCAAGTAGTAACTAACAGAAAAGAAACTACAAATGCAAATGATAAAAAGTCTGAGGACTGCCAATGCTGAGGACGTCTGCCTGTTTGGACCACTGGTCTCTGGAAATGACCCTCTGAATCTGCGAGCTCAGACAGCTGAGAGGTAGTCATGCACAACCAAAACTCCTTCTGGAAAGGAAATGCACCCTTTGTCGATCAACTGTTGCACTTTTGCCTGAAAAGCTTTGCAATCTTCAGTTGAATGCCCCAGAGATCCACCATGGTATCCACACTGAGCATAGGGATTGTACCCTGGAGGGTAAGGCTCTGGCACGGGCTTAAGAGCTTTAGGTTCCACCAAAGAATTTTGAATCAAAGGTGGCAGAATCTGGCTATACGGCACATGCACTGTATGAGAAGGAGCACTCCTTCGTTCCAAGTTGTTACGAGGTCGGTTCTGATTCTGACGCTGATTCTGATAACCTCGGCCACGGGCTCGTGGGTTTGCAAGAGGAGCGACATAAAGTTCCCGATGTGGTGCCCCAGGCACAATTGTCTGTCGAGACACAGAGGATACTGACCGCTGAGAAGACGAAGAACCAACAGACTTCACTGATTCGTCTTGAGAATACCCATCCTCTGTCATGATTGCATTGACCACAGTTTCATCTTCAGCTTGAAAGCTATAGAAAGATTCTGCTTCACTAGCCTGACCGCCTGAAACATTCTGGATTCTTCCAGTCTTTACACCATACTCGATGCGCTCTCCCGCCCTTACCAATTCAGAGAAATTTGGTGCCTTTCCAAGCATTCTTTCGAAGTACGGGCTCTGCAAGGAGTTTACGAACATGCCTTTCAACTCTCGGTCTAGAAGCGGTGGTTTCACTCTAGCAGTAAATTCTCTCCATCTCTGAACATACTTTCTGAAAGGTTCATTGTTCCCTTGAGACAATTCTTGCAGCTGCATGCGACTAGGAGCTTCATCAAGATTGTAGTCGTACTGCTTCAGAAAAGCGTTGGCTGTATCCACCCATGATCGGATCTAATCACTCTCTAACTGCATATACCAACTCAGAGGTGCCCCAGTCAGACTATCCTGAAAGCAATGAATCATCAGCTTGTCGTTGTGCACAAATGAAGTCATTCTTCGGCAGAACATCACCAAATGTTGCTTCGGGCAACTATATCCTTTGTACTTTTCAAACCTCGGCATTCTGAACTTCGGAGGTAACACTAGGCCCGGAACCAGACACATGTCTGCAGCACTAGGGTTAACAGCGTCTTTACCTTTCAAGGCTTTGAATCTTTCATCCAATGCACAAAACCTTCTAGCATACACGGGAGCTAATGGGTCTTCAGTATTTGCTATCGGGACCTCTCTTCGGGACTTTGGCACTGGGAAGGCAACACCCTGGTAGTCTGAGATATCAACAGAAGGAGAACGTTCACCCCAGACAACAAACTGCTCACGTAGACCTCGGTCTTCAACAGAAGGTTGTACAAGTCGAGTTGCGGTAAGGTTGTTCACTTGCGGGAAATCTTCGTCATGCGTAGATCCGTACAAAGGATTGGACGTCACAGTGAAACCTGACAAGGTATCAACACACTGGAAGCTGCTATCTGACATAGCTACCAATAACTTTCAACTGACTTCACTGCTTGATTCTGCTCAATCTGCTTCAACCCCTCGGTCGTCTTCTAACAATCAACCCTTGCTCAGACCAAACACCGGAGAATCACCCTCTGAAGCAAAACAAAGGCTGGATAAGAGCTCTGACCAACTGGCGAATGATATGCAATATGATGCAAAGATGATTATGCAATGCAAGATGCAACAAGTACGGGACCACAACCCCCACAAAGCTCTGATTACTGTTGCGCTGCTGACGGAATAAGTCTGCTCTGACGAGAGAAAACCAAGATATCGGGTAGGCTGGAAGTCAAGTTTCCTGCAAAACCCTCCCACTCACGGGTATGGACCTAAACTGACACAAGTTCGACATCCTATGCGTTCATCAGCGTCACAGACTTTCAAGACTGATGATACGATACCCAGAAGGTGTGGCATCATCATATCCTGAAGAGGCCTCACTTAGCTGAATCCCAAATGATCGGTCCCCAGAGTTGACAATCCTCCAAACCAACAACCGTCTCAACCCAAAGGGTTGAAAGAGAAGCCAACCAGGAGAACCTCGTCTGAGCATGGATTTCATGAGACACTAGTGCCTGCCAAGCAAGTGCGCACCCACTAATTTCCACAACTAATTCTAAGTACACTCAAGCCTGGGTCTGGCTTCTCACTCATCAGAGCTCCCATCCCACAACAGCACAATAGCAACAGATAATAATATAGTGCGGGAAATGTAAATACATCAGTAAAATACAACATAAAAGTGCGGGAAATGTAAATACATCAGTAAAATACAACACAAAAATAAACACCCACAGACACGCAAACAAGCGCTAGGATTGACTCTCGCAGGGGAAGTTGGATCCCCAAACTGACTCGCATAGGAACCGTTGGAGTCCCCAGCAGAGTCGCCAGCAGTCGCTTCCGCGAAAATAAGGTGCCGACAAAACAGAAGAGTCGCCACCTTTCGTTATTTATCCCTCGGAGCGGGAAAGGAAACGATCGGAAAAACCTGACGAAAAAGGGTAAGACAAGGTCATTGCAACCGTTGTCTGGGTTCGGGAGTCGGTTACGCAAGGGGAAGGTATTAGCACCCCTCGCGTCCGTCGTACTCGACGGGATCCACGCTTGCTTAGTTTGTCTACGGGTGAAAAAACAATCTATCTACGACTGCTAGATCTAAATGGAAAGAAATTGACTCGATAGAGCGTCGCACTCTATGCCTACATATCCTCATCAGAGAATGAGAAATCAGAGTCAACGTAGTTCAGGAAACTACGGGGAAGTTGCTCGACAAGACGTCGCGTCTTGGGCCTACGTATTCTCATCAGAGAAATCAGAGCATGACGTAGTTCAGGCTAACTACGGGGAAGTTGCTCGGCAAGACGTCGCGTCTTGGGCCTACGTATTCTCATCAGAGAAATTAGAGCATGATGTAGTTCAGGCTAACTACGGGTAAATAGGGGTGTTCTTGGTCACACGGGGGTGAGAGAATGAGTTGACGATACTAACGTACGCATTCTAGCAGTTAGGTGGACACTGCTCGACCATTGGAGACTTAGGCGTACTTGTTTGCGGTAGAACGGACGTAGTATGTCGGGTTTTAAGGGTATGGGAACCTACGGGAACTAGAACTACGGTCTGGTCTCAAATGCGCTCGGGCAAGAGAAAAGGATAACATCAGTCGTCAGCGGGAAAGTCTCGTTCGCACAGCAGCGAGAGAATAGAAAGGTTAGTTGTTAGTCTGCTCGCTAGGATATCGCATCCTATGCCTACATATTCTCATCAGAGAAAATCAGAGCAGCTGTATTTCATCCTACAGCTAAGGGGAAAGGTGGCTCGTCAATTGTTCAGTATTGTGCCTATGGGGGGATTTTGCTCGCCAATACATCAGTATTGTGCCTACGTATTCTCGTCAGAGAAATCAGAGCGGGACGTAGTTCAGGAGAACGAGACTCGATTGCACGGGGGCAAGAGAAGGGGATACAGACCTACGTCTAAACGGGAAGGAACTCGGGACACACACGCAAGAACCTAAGAAGAAACTCCTCAGCTGGTACTTCCTTTGTATCTGATGATGCAGCCCGCAACACTCGCTGGTTTCCTGAAGACTTGAAGAAGACGATGATGATGATGATGAACGAAGCAGCTCCTGGGCTCCTGACGTGCGCGCAAGCTCCATTCCAATCTTCTCCTCTCTGGATCTTGATGATGACGCTTGAATCAGAACAATGTGACACTTAAACCGTCATAGCTCGACTTATACGAGAAATCGAGCTGTCAGAGGTAGCGTATTGATATCCGTGTCAAAGACAAGATGGAGAAATGATATCGAAAATCATTCTCCAATTGAATCGTGTCACATGGCCAGCCAACAATAAAATCAAAGATAAAATCGGATGGAAACGAAAATAGGAGAGAAAATAGGAGACAAATCCACTAACAAATGGAAATAAAATGCTACGGCAATTAAATTCCAACTAGAAAATATTCTAAAGAATTAAATCTATAAATTCCTAAAAATATCTAACTCCTAAATTCTTTACAAAGGAATAAATGTTAAATTCCTATTCTATAAAAGAGAACTCTAAGAGAAATATGGTCTAAAATTCACTAAAGAATATAATACGCTAATTACAACCTATTCTAGGAATTATTCTACTTAAATTCTATTAAGAGAAAATATACTAACAATTATAGTCTAAGCATATTAAACTAAGAAAATTCTCTAAAGGAAATTAAATCCTAATTATAATCCTAACATGCTAATCAAATACTAATTATATTCTAGAATTATCTAACTATTCTAAAAAATACAATTAAATGACATACAAGAAAATTAATACACAAAAAATAATACAGGGTGGGGGTGTATTGATTTACAGGGGATGCTTCAGCAAAAAATACAGGAAACTGGGCCCAGAGCCCAGCAAAAATGTACAGCCACGGGGAGGGGGGAAGAAAAACAAACCGGGGGTGTGATATGGTAAAACGTACAGGGCCCAGTCCAACTACACATGGAGGGTGGGGGGTGAATGAAGAAAAACGGAAGGGGCCTGCAGCAAAAAAAGCAACGGGCCTTAGAGAGGCCCAAACCCCACGATCCACTCACCTTGTCCATTACTCAGAACACCAACCAAAAACCCTAACACATTCTTTTCCTCTAATCATTATTCATCTTCTCCCACATGCATCGTTTCCTCCTTCTAACTCTTTCCGTCCTCAATCCTCGTTCCTGCTCAAACAACAATCAACAAAACCAAATCACAACGATCAGAGATTGCAAGTGGATTCAGAATCTTGGACGACTCCCTTGATGGTGAAAGCTGAACTCGGATCCATGGAGCTTGCGCGTTGAAGAGCGAGATTCTGGAGTTGCGATAATGATGAAGATCGTGGATTCGCGATAGATCGGTGAAGACGGAGGTCGCTCTGGTGCATTCAGTTGATAACAGTTTAGGTTGGAGATCGGAGAAGATTGAGTGTGGATCTGAGTTTTTGTTGAAAGGAATCTTGAAGATTATGGAGGATCTCTGAAGTAATTCTGGAAAAGTTGTGAAGATGACGATGAACACCAAGAACGAGTTGGAATAGGGATGAAGATCATGACGATCTGGACAAAGATTTGGGATAAATCTTGGAGTTTGTTGATGATCGGAAAACGTTTGGAGGATGGGCGCGAATTCACGGTGATTGTAATGATCGGTTTCTGGAAATTGCTGATGACGGTTTCTGGAATGTTCTTCTTTGATGAGTTCTGGATGAAGAACGAGGGATGGAGATTGAAGGATCTTCATCAGTTTCTGGATGAATCTGGGTGGAATCAAGAACAGATGATGAATATGATGAATCCGGTGAAGAAACTCCGTTGAAGATCATGCGCGAATCTGGGAAAACTGAGAACACAGATGATGAACATGATGAATCCGGTGAGATTATGGGCGAAATGCGTTTTCCGGTGACCGTTGCGGTGGCCGGAGGCGGTTAGCAGGTGGCCGGCTCGACTGTTGCATGGCCGGCGGCCAAGAATCCGGCGAGGGTGAGGAGTGGACAGGTGGCGGAGGGAGTGTGTGCATGGGTTACACGTGGTGGAGGTGGAAGAGAGAGGGAGAGCCATGTGTGGCTACATGCAGAAGGATGTGGAAGCTTCTGCGCGTGAAACGTGGCGTGAAGAGAGGACGAAACGTGGCGATGAAGTGGAAGAAAAGAGTGGGAAACGTGGCGAAAAATGGGGGGCTTCTGAAATGCACACGCGTGGCCCTTTATAGGCAGACACGTGGCCAGACTTGGACTGGGCCTCCATAAGACACCTGGCCCACGAATTAATTCTGACTTGATTAACACCTAATTAATACTTATTAAGCCTAATTAAACTCAATTAATACTAATGAAAATCATTAAGGCTAATACTAATAAACTATTAATACAAACCAATTAAATCTAATTAACATCTAGAAAAAAAGGGATTAAAATCTAATTAAACTCTATTAAATCCTAATTAAATTTAAAAAAGAGGATTAACCTATAAAACTCTATTAATTTCTAAACTAATAAAAAATAGAAAACATTCTATTAATTCTATTTAAAAAATACCTATTAAAAGAAATATCCTATTAAAAATCATTTTAAAAATTCTACTTAATATCTAAAAAACATGATTTATTCTTAAAAAGAAATTAAAACTAAAATCTATTTAAAAACAATTAATATCTATTAAAAAATCTAACTAACACCTAGAAAAATCAATTAAATCCATAAAAATTCTAGAAAATAAGGGGAAAACCTAAAAATAGCGAGGAAGCCGATTAAATCGATTAGCGAACTATATCGAAATAAACGGTAAAAATCCCGGACACTGAGATGTCCTCAAAAATGACAGCGAGAGCTGAAAACACCAGGACGAGCACCAATTCTCAAAATACGTCCTCGTATTGGCCTGAAATGCTTGAAGCGCGATCAGAGGGCTGTGATCCCGACAAAGTCAATCTGACTGGAAAAAATGCAATGTACGTGGTATGCAAATGCGAAAATGAAATGAGTTGAAACATGAGCCAAATTGCGATAATTAGTTGGTCAAATTTTGGGGTGCAACAGATGGTACCACATGTATTGTGTCGAGTCAGTGAGTCACATTACATATTTGTATTTGATTATGTGCTATTAATGACGAGTGATTGAGATGGCACGTGTATGTGCATTGTATGTGTATGATTATATATGTGGCGTGTAACTACTCCTTAGTATGTGTATTTCACCGCTTATTTATTGAATGTAGTTCTCACCCCTTTTCTGTTTGTTGCGCCTGTGCTCCTTGGGAGTGCAGATGATCAGGTACCTGAGTAGTGCTTGAAGTGTGTTGTTATTTGATCGAGTCCTAGGATTCGCTCTGATACGTAACATGGGATGACAGAATTACGTTATATTTTGCTTATTTTCTTGATTAATTGTTACGTATCTTTTATCTGTTGGATTAGTGATGTATAACCACCGGTTGTGGGGATTATGTTTAAACATTGCTTTTATTCCGTTGTTTAATTGAAAGCTAGATAACATTGGTTTATTTAAAATGAATGAAGTGACTTAGTGTGACATCCCACGTGCTTTGAAAACTCTGATGTATTTTCTTTAATATTTCTATAATACGCGTACGGGGTAGAACACACAATGTTCATCATCTTTATTAAGTGAGTTATAATTATTTTGATATGAGAAGAGAAAGGACTCAAATGGTGAAAAGAAAACAACTAAGGGAAACTGAACCCTAATGTTGTCATGCACAATGGTCCTAAAGTTGAGATAAAAGGGAAGTATACCGAATGTTATCATACAAATGATGGACCTAAGTTGAGGTCAAAGAGGGAATATCCTAATTGTTACGATGCAAAGGATTAAAAACCTAATGTCTCTCCTACTCCTAACTTAATCAGAAATTAAGTGCAACTAGGAACCCTAAGGGACCATGTGAGCAAGCACAAGTAAACACCATACTAATCAATCACAAATGAAAACAAGATCAAGACTTAAACAAGTCTTGATAAATAAAGAGATGAAAGAAGAATGAGAGATGGAGAAGAAGATGCAACAAAGTGAACAAACATTGAAGTTCAAACCAAAAGGAAATGCACCAAACAAGCAAGCATTGACCTCAATCACACAAGGGAAGCATCAACATCCTGTCAAAGCAACAATAATGTATTCATATGTCAAACTAATACCCAAATATTGGAAGTCAAAACAAATTGGCAAAACAAGGTGCTAAGACACACACACAGATGACTTAAAGTCCAATAAGAAGTAATATCAATCATCAAGCAAAGAGAGATGAAGTCAGATGAGGTGAGAAGCAAGGTAGGGCAGTAGAAATGTTATATCATGTTCAACTTATGTCAATGGTCAAAGAAAGATCACAATAGTCCACAAGCACCCATTAGACCATACAAGAAAGCATCTCAAAGGATTAGGTCAAGAACACCAAAGGAGCAAGGCCAAAGCAACATCAACTTGGAAATTAAATCATAAACTGAAAATTAATCAAATGAAAGTGAATCCAAATCTCAAATCAAGTTAAGATATCATGTTATCACATTAATAAACCATCTCAAGCTTCACTCATCACAAGTAGGCAAAATGATTTCAAACTAGGTCAAGCCTCATGCATGTTCAATCCAAAACCAAGTCACAATTAGGTATCAATCAAAAATAGAAAAGTGACCTGATAAATTCTAACAATAGGCTCTAACTCATGTTATATCTATCAAGAACTAGTGTGAAAAGATCTCAAAATGAATTGCATAAATGCATCATCAATTGAACCAAACAAACTCAAGTATGCATCTAACCATGCACAAGTCAAAGGTCAAATGAAACCACATGAAAAATAACTAAGACATGACCAACAAGGAATTAAAAACACACTCAAATAATCATCAGTCATATTTCAAAACATGGTAAAAATATTGGGTCAAGAAGTGTCTCAAAGGTCATCAAACAACAAACCCTAATCCAAGGGTAAACATGTCAAACACTTTCCCAAATAAAACCAACTAAAAATATCAAAAATAAATGAAAAATAAAATAAAAATATGGAAATTAAACTCAAGACCCTAAATAATCATAAACATATTTTTTGGTATTTTAAAATTGTTGGAACAAATAAAAATAAAATGAAAAGGAAAATAGAACAAAAATAAAATAAAAAGAAGAAATAATGCAAAGGGTGAGAAAGTAATGTTAAGGCGCGTTGGGATGAAATATGGGGGGCGTGAAAAGTAAAAGGGAAAAGCCCAGACTACACATGAAACACACTCAGGTGCCACGCTGGATTCATTAATCCAGTTAGTTCCCAGTGGCAATGATTCAGACTCGCAGACAAATCACACAGCGACACCACAATCCATTTGAATTCAAATCCTGGCGCGAAGGCCAGGTCACACCTCCTTCAACCTTCAGACGCCGGAGACCTAGCTTCGGTCGTCTTCTCTGGCAGACACCTCACCGGAGCCACCCCAAAATCTCTAGAAATAAAAAACGAAACCACACCTCCATTCAGAATTTCACGTAGGTTCCAAATATGACATCATTTTATACAAACAAGCACGTTATCAAGGTGAATCGAAGGAGGCAATTTTTGAACATATAAATTGGAAATCATCAAAATAGAATAAAAAGTTATACAAAAATTTCCTACCATGAGTAGGACTTCAGATGTACACAATATAAACCTAACATGTGTCTAGAATGAGAGGAATCAAGTTATGAAGGTTACCTAGTGGAGAGTGTCCACTACACCTTCAAAACTTGCAGAAGCTTGAGGAAATCTTCACCAAATGCCTTAACACACATTGAGGATGATGAATATGGCTTGTAAATGCAAAGAAACCTCTTGAAAAGTAAGCTTCGAAGGCAGAGAAAAATAAGAGAGTGAGAGCTTAGGGTTTTGTTTTCTGAGCAGAATGAAGTGTGGCTGCTCTCTCCAGGTTTTTTTTAGCTTTTATATTGAGATTATGGTATGGTTAAAAACCTTTTGGCAAAAAATGATGATGAATGGTGGATTATATGCATGATCATGTTGGTCATGTAGTGGGGTGGTGTTTTTGTCCTTTTGATTATCCTTGTGGTGATCAGAATGGAGAGAGCGGCTGAATAAACTTGCTACACAAGTCTTTGCTTCTTTTGGCAAAACACTTCAAACTGGTGCATGAAGATGCGGCTCGTGTTTGGTTGTTTTTGGCAACATTCTTTGGCAAGACAAAAGAAGGTTATGCGTGTAAAAGTAACATGAATTCATGCTGCAAGAGTTGGTTCATGATGTGCACAATGAATGGTGCCCTATGATGCATGAGAGCATATCCACATAGCCAACTTTAAACCACCATAGTTCCATGAATAATGCTTCATTTCATGAGTTATTATGCTTGAGGGAAAGTTAAGAGACCAAAGAACAAATTTCAAGTTGTAAAGAAAATGAAACAAGCCATGGAAGATTGAGAAAAATGGAGTGCAAGTCATGTCTAAAATTCTGCCTAAGGTAACTTAGAAAAACTATAAGTTATGAACCTTTTGGCAACTTTGACACCCTATCTTTGAAGCCACATAACTTGAAGCGTTTTGATCCAATGAAAGCTTTCTTTTAATGGATAGAAAGATTGAAGAATGATCTTCAACTTTCTTGTTCAAGGAAAGATGATTTGGACGCAAGAACTTGATGAAAAATGCCTTGGAAGATTGACCCAAAAATCTGCCTAAAACTTGTCCGACTTGACATCTTTAAAACCCTAACTTGGAGACATCATAACTTGAGTTCTACATATCCAATGGAGGAGTTCTAGTACTCAAAATAATTCTTGGATAATTCTCCAAAACTTTCATGTTGGAGGAAAATTCATTTGAAGCTTGGATCATCATGAAAGATAGGCTTGAAAACATGTATCTCAAGCTGAATTTCTATACTTAGAAAATTTTCTAAGTGTTGAAATGACAAAACCTTGATTTTCTCAACTTTAGCTCTCCATATCTCTCAATATATGAACCTTTTGGACTTGCTTTCTTCTACAAACTTGTAGTTCATGATGTCCTCTTTAATTTGATAACAAGTTTGCTCCCATTGGATCAAGGATGAGAAAGTTATGGATGTTGCAAAATGGCTAGAATTAGGGTTTTCTACACTTAGAAAATATTTCAACAAAACCCTAATCCTGCTAAACTCCTGATTTTATGTTTCTATTTGATTCTTCTTGTTCCAAACACATGAAAACACTTGAGAGGATATAGCATGCCCTTGATTGACCTTGAAATCCAAGATTTTGACCTTATGGAGCCACAATTGACTTTTTTTGATCAGATGAAACCCTAGCATTCTTTTTATTGATTGAAGCTCATGCCATGACTTGTGATGATACCTGTAGCACCCCAAAATTTGACTTTCCATTTTGGAAGCATCTGGCTTTTGTTTCTTTGCATTTTCACATTCTGCATTTTCATAGCATTCGTTCTTGAGACATGGGATCAAGGTTTTCCCGTGGCTCAGTTTTCATCTCGGTGCATGAACCGGAAGAGCGAGCATTAGAGGCTCTGGCATTTATTTTGTCCAGCGGTCGGGCGATGTTAGATGCCCAATTGTGCTTATTTGAGCTATCATTTGTGGGCATCTTTCACTCATTTTTGGTCTAATTTCGGTTCAAAACCGCCTTGCTTTTGGTGATATGTGATATGTTATGAAATGCTATTGGTTCTTTTAATTTGTGTGTTATTGTGCAGAATTTGAGCTTGAAAGAGTAGAATTTGAAGACACAAGAAAATGGACAAAGGAATCAAGAAAGAACAAGAGCAAAAGCATGTTCGCTAGGCGAACATCTGACGAGTGTTGCAGCGAGTTGTTCGCTAGGCGAGCCCATAGCGAGCTGTTAGCGAACACTCCCAGACTTGGGCAGAATCAAAATGGCATTATTCGCTGGCAGCGAGGCAGGTGGCGGAGAACTCGCTAGGCGAGCACCTAGCGAGCAAGTGGCAAAGCATTCCAGAATCTTTTCCTCAGCCCTCGCTAGCATGTTCGCTAGGCGAGGCTGTAGCGAACATTCGCTGTTAGCTTGCTAGGCGAATGAGGACGCGAGCGTGACAGGACAACAACTTTTCTATATATAGCCCTTTGTACTTTTAGACCAAGGGATCATATTTTTCACTAGTTTTGTTGGATAAGAGATTTTATGACCTAGAAACCCTCTATCTCTTATTTTCTTCATTTCTAAACATTAATCTACAAAAAGAAGGTGGATTCTCATCCAAGTGGAATTCTTCGACTCGGATGTTCATCAACCTTCTTTCGAAACTTATTTTGCAAGCTACCATGAGAATGAGTAGCTAAGTTCTTCATTTTGTCAAGGTTAGATGTAGGTGATCATTAAGCTTTGTATGTATATGGATGATCTTCATTTGTAAACTCTTGGATGATGAATATATGGTGAAAACCTTGCTTTATCTTTAACTCTTTGTGTTGGTTTATGATCGAAAGATATTTCCCAACTCTTGACCTAGGTTTTCATCCTTCTATTTTCTTAAGCTAGAAATAGTTTTGAATGTTGTTGTTCATGAAAAATGTTAAACCTAAATGTTGTCATTTTGATAGATTGTGTGAGAAATCAACAATGGATCAAAATGGGAAAAATCACAATGTGAGTTAGAAATAATCACATTGGGAGGATGTTGTGAATGTGTTTATCATCTAAAGAAGTTTATGCTTATTGTTGATCGAACATATACAAGCAAAGTGATTATCGAACCCTAATTTTGACAATCTTCATTAAATCGTAAAATCAACCTTTTACTGTGATTCATTACTTTTTATGCAAAGATACCGTTACTAAAAACCAAACCCCTTTTGTTACTAAAAAGTTAAGAACTCGATAGCTGTCGAACTGCGGCAATATCTCATATTCCCTATGGAGACGATAACAATAACCCGACACTTCACCACTGTCCTTCCAAAAAAATGGTTTGTTGCCGGGGAATATGAATTGATATTGCGAGCATCGCAATAGTTGTTGAATTGTTAACTCTTGAATTTTTTGACTTGTGCTTGTTGATTTGTTTGTTTTAGTGTGCAGCTTTCGTTTTATGCGAGGGCAGATTCCTGAGGACCAACTTCTTTTTGATCCCGAGATCGAGAGAATCGCAAGGAGACTGAATAGCAAAACAAGACGGAGGAGGCAACTTGCTCGACAACGACAAGAACAAGGTGAAGGTTCTTCTACAACACCACCACCTCATTTCATACCTATCATGGATCCACCACCACCACCACCGCCCGTTTCCACACCGTGTATCAACAGTCCAAGAAACACTGCTTAGTTTGCCAACCACACGAGAAGGCAAGCCGAGATGAAGACGGGAAATCTCAACTTGTTGTACGGAAGTCCATTCATTGGAATGGACCATGAAGACCCCTTTGCTTTTCTCACCAAATTTTACGAGATACCATTGGCGGCGGGTGTTGATCAAGCTCAAGAGCTATTGTTGTTCAAAAGACTTTTTCCACATGCTTTGCTCGGCAAGTCCAAAGACTGGTACTTGGATCAAACACCGGCGGTCATGACGGATTGGAACGTGTTGAAAGAGAAATTCATTGAAAGATTTTTCTCTCACAACCGGTTCATGGAATCCAAAACAACAATTTCTGTTTTTTGCCAAGGAGCCAACAAATCATTGAACGAGGCATGGGAAAGATTTAAATCCATGCTTCGAAAGTGCAAAGGTCATGGTGTTGCACCCCAAAATTTGCCCTCACAATACAAGACTTTGTGTTCCAAGAAGGTTCACAAGGTTCACAAAATTCACAATTGGTCAGAAGAGTTGACAATTCCCTCAGACAATGCACCTCCTAAGCAGTGCATCCAAAACTAGGGTTTTGACTTTAATCAGGCTAAATGGACTTCCAAGACTTCAAGTGAGCTTCATAACATCTTATATGTGTATAAGAACCCCCATGTCAGATTTCAAGACTTTTCTCAAAAGTTTGCTCAGTCAGATGATCAGATAAGTCAAAAGCAGTCAATGCAGTTAAAAGGTCAAACTGAGGTCAACTGTGGTCAAACCAAAGTCAAACTTCATGATTTTTTTTTGCCAACATCAAAGAGAGGTTGGGTGAGAAATATTATCATAATAACTGTAATACCCCAAATTTTGCCCTAAGATTTGTCGTCGCATTTCATTGCATTTAATCAATTACTAACAAATTTGTGTAGTCGTTTGACTTTTTGCAGGTAAATATCATATGGCATGCATTTTTTTCTAAAAAGTAAAAATGGCACAATTGGCAGGAGGACATGTGTAAGGAGTTATGAGTGTGAGAGGTTGAGAGTTCGAATCTCACCTTTGTCACTTTTTTTTTTTGTTTTTTATTATTTTTACTCTAAATTTTTCTATCTTTCATTAAAAAAATAACAAAAATAGTTTTTTTATTATTATTTAATTATTATTTTCGTATTTTAATTAAATCATTTTTTAAAATATTATTTTTTTCACTTTTTTCTAAATTATTCATAAAAATATCCAAAAAATCATAAAATAAAAAATATTGAAAAAAATTTTGTTCTTTTTATAATATTTTTTAGGAATCAATAGGATTATTAGTTTTTATTTTAAGTTTATTTTAATTATTTTAAATTATTTAAATTTTATTTTTTCTTAACTAATTATTTAGTTTGGGCTTTAAAATGGGCTTTAGGGACATTATTGACAATTTGGTGTTAACCCTAATTTGTTCCCTATATATACATGTGTTGCCTTGTTGGAGAAAAGGGAGAGAATGAAAAAAACCTAAGAGGAGTGAGTGCCGTTGGCCGTTATTTAGTTTTCTTCTTCATCCATTACTATTGTTTCTTTTTCTTCATCGTTTACCGTTATTTCTTTTCCTTCATCTATTACTGTTGTTTCTTTTTCTTCATCTTTTACCGTTATTTCTTTTTCTTCATCTATTACCGTTATTTCTTTTTCTTTATCTATTACTGTTGCGTTTATATATATATAATTTTTAAATTGTTAGAGTTTATATATATAAGATTTTTGATCGAATTATGTCGATACGATGTTTGCACATTTGTGTGCATGACGCGTGACATTTGTGTTAGTTCGATCTGGTTGCGATGATCGCATTTTTGTGTGAGCAATAATACTATTTTTTGCTTAATTTCTTTTTCTTTGCGATAAATTTTGTTTCGTCCGATTTAGATCTGGTTGCGATGAGCGCATTTCTGCGTTAGCAACATTGTTGGGTTATTTGGCACATTTAAAATTCATTATTGCTTTATTATTATTATTATTATTATTATTATTATTATTATTATTATTATTATTATTATTATTATTATTATTATTATTATTATCATTATTTATTATTATTATCATTATTATCATTATTATTATTATTGTTATCATTAATTTATTAAAATTTGTTGTAATATAAAAATCTGTTTTTTTAAAATAAATGACATTAACATCTTTTTTCCAAATTAATATGAAAACCTAATTTTAATTTTCTATATGATTCTATGTATATATTTATTATAATTCTTGTAAATTTTTGTAAATAAAATTAAACCTTATAAACACTTAATGTAAAATTTTGGTGAATGTGATTATTGATTAGTTAAAATTTGTTTTCATCATAATGTGTAAATATTTTTCTTAATAATTGTTAATATATAATTAGAGATAATTAAATTTTTGTAAGTGATTAAGAAATTTATAATTATGTTATATTTAGAACTTTATATTATAATAATTATTTAATCATTTATGTTTCTAAATAAAAATCAAATCTTATGATATTTAGAACTTTATATTATAGTAATTATTTAATCATTTATGTTTCTAAATAAAAATCAAATCTTATGATATTTAGAACTTTATATTATAGTAATTATTTAATCATTTATGTTTCTAAATAAAAATCAAATCTTATGTTTAATCACGTTATTAATTAATTATTATTGCTAATCATATTTTGTTGCTTATTATTATTTTGAAATTTCTATCTTATTATTTTTTCTAACTTTGTCTATTTTTCTCATTATTATTGTTTCAACTAATTATTTTCACTAACTTTATATTTATACTAACCTTATTTAATTTTTCTTATTATTTACTAACCCCAATATTTTATTTACTTATTTGT
Organism: Lathyrus sativus; assembly: GCA_963859935.3. Lineage (NCBI taxonomy): Eukaryota > Viridiplantae > Streptophyta > Magnoliopsida > Fabales > Fabaceae > Lathyrus > Lathyrus sativus. Next base: position 435,978,194 of record OZ012739.1, on the reverse strand, counting down.
TATTTTTTTTATTATATTTATTTTGATCATATTTTACTATTTATTTTATTTATTATAATTTTGTAATTGCCTCTTAGATGTAAATTGTAATCATTTAATTATTATTATCATTATGGTTAGTAATTAGGGAGTGCCAATATGTATGATATTTAAAAAAATAAATTAGATCATTTTAAATAAAGATAATTAAAATAAACACGTCACACACGTAAGTCGATTTTAATCGCCGTCTCACTTCCTAAGGATATCCCTCAAGTTGCCTACGAATAATGGTTAAGTGGGGTGTATAAAGCAAGTCCCTCAAATAGAAAAATCATCAAAGTCCCTTATGGTTGCCTTTACGAATCGAGTCCCTTTCGAAAAATGATGATGGTCCCTTATATGTGCTTATTACACCCCACAATGGCCTTCAAAAATCCAATTGTCCCTCACATGTCCCTTAACATCCAAAGTAAGGACTACCTACTCCATTATAGTAGGGATAGTCTTACTAAAGGAAAGAATGAAGAATAAGAAAGACCTTTAAACATTAGGGTAGGTTACTCCTAGGTGCTTGCTCACTTCAAAACTGTTTCGCACTTAAACAAATTTTCAACAAGTTTTCAAACAAGTTCTTAACACATCCTTACATGGATTATTTATTAACTATTCTGAAAATTTTCTATTCACACACTACAATTTCAAAACAATTCAAAAGTGAGCTTAAGTACCTAAGAGCCCATGGATAACCATGGATGAAAAGGATGCTAATACCTTCCCTTTTCATAACCTACCCCCCGGACCCAAAGTATTCTCTAAGGTCTTTCCTGTTCTTTTATAACCTTTCCTTATGGATAAAATAAAAGTCGGTGGCGACTCTTGCTATCCGCAACATTGTTTAAAGTCAGTTCTCCCACCGTGTTACACATGGTTTTGATGAATTGACACAAATCCATATTTTCAAAAATGACCTTCAACCAAATTGTAAGACTTTGTTGGATGCCACTGCAGGTGGTTCTTTGTTGTCTAAAAGCGCCGATGAAGCTACGGATATCATCAACCGTATGGCTTTAAATGACCTTCAAAGCCAAAGTAGAGGAAACACTTTGAAGAAACCGGGAGTGCTTGAACTTGGGACAAATGATGCTATCCTTGCACAAAACAAACTCATTTCACAACAAGTGGAACTCTTAACTCAACAAATCAAAGAGATGAAAGAGCCTTCAAAAGCTAAACAAATAGCTTGTTGTGAGCTTTGCAAAGGTGAACATGATACCGGATTTTGTCCACCTCCCGGGTTCGAAGAGGTAAGCTATATGGCAAATCAATGAGACTACCAACCGAGACAACAACAACAACCACCATATCAACAACATTCTCAAAATCAACCACAACAACACTATCAACCAAATCAAGGGTACCAACCAAGGAGTAACTATCACCATAACCAAGGTTATGGGGGTGGTAATTCTAGCCGTCAAAATCCTTATCAACCTCAACAACCATTGGTCGTGACTTCAAAATTGGAAGATACATTGACGCAATTCATGCAATTGCCAATGGCTAGTCAAAAGAGCAACGATGCGGCAATCAAAAATCTTGAAACTCAAGTTGGACAACTTTCTAAGCAACTAGCGGAACAACAATCCGGACCTTCTTTTTCGGCGAACACGTAAACAAATCCAAAGGAGCATTGTAAACCAATCACAACGAGAAGTGGAAGGGAGTTGGTTAGTGAGAGTAAAAAAAGAGATGAGAGTGAAAAAAGAGAGAATGAGAGAAAAGATGAGGAGAAAAAATGGATGATAGAATTGATGGTGAAGTTGAGAAGGAAAGTGAGGAAGAAGTTGAAAATAATGAAAAAAAGGTTGAAGTTGAAAATAAAGAAAGTGTAGAAGTAGAAAATGATAAAAGTGAAAAAGTGAAGGTGGAGGAAGTGAAGAAGAAAAAAGAGAGAAATTCTAGAGCGTCTAGAGGAAAGGATGTAGTGAGCACTACTCCGGTCCAAAACTTACCATATCCACATGCTCCATCTAGGAGGGAAAATGAACGGCATTACGCTCGGTTCATGGATATTTTTAAACAACTTCAAATAAATATTTCATTTGCCGAAGCTTTGGAACAAATGCCAAAGTATGCCAAGTTCATGAAATACATACTAACTAAAAAGCGGAGGTATACGGAACCGGAAACAATTGTTCTTGATGCTAGTTGTAGTGCCATCATCCAAAGGACTCTTCCGAGAAAAGAGGTTGATTCGGGAAGAGTTACTTTTCCGGTTACTATCGGTGATGAATGTGTCGGAAAAGGGCTAATTGATTTGGGGTCAAGCATTAATTTAATACCTTTGTCTATTGTGAAAAGGCTTGGCAACATTGAAATGAAAGCCATACGGGTGACGTTGGAATTAGCCGATAAGTCGACTACCCATCCTCATGGGTTAGCTCAAGACGTATTGGTTAAAGTCGACAAATTCTTCTTTCCGGTTGATTTTATTGTGATTGATATGGAAGAGGATGAGGATGCTCCGCTAATTCTAGGCTGACCTTTCATGAAAACCGCTCGAATGATGATTGATGTTGATGACAGTTTGATGAAAGTGCGAGTTCAAAATGAAGAAGTCACTTTTGATCTTTTTGAAGCTATGAAGCATTCAAAAGATAATCGTGATAGTTTCTGAATTGATGTGGTTGAAGAAGCAACATTAGAAGTATCTAAGCATATTCATGTGACCTCACCTGTGGAATTAGCCCTTGATGACTCTTTTGAAGTTTTTACAATAGAAGAAGAGCAAGCTCTTGAGGAATGTTTACGGGAACTTGATAATTTTAAAGAGTTGCAACCATGGGAAGTCGAAGAGGAAGTGTTGAAAAAGGAGGTCCATGAAGAAAAACCACCCATTGAATTGAAAAGGCTACCTTCTAACTTGAAGTATGCATTCCTTGATAAAACCGAAGAGAAACCAGTTATCATAAGCAACCTTTTGTCTAAAAATGAAGAATCACGTTTAATTGATGTGTTGAAAAAAAATAAAGAAGCAATGGGATGGACTCTTTCCGATCTCAAAGGAATTAGTCCTTCTTATTGTATGCACAAAATTTTAATGGAAGAGGATTTTAAGCCGGTAGCTCAACCGCAACTCCGCTTAAATCCTATTATGAAAGAGGTTGTTAGGAAAGAAGTTGTTAAGCTTTTGGATGCGGGAATGATTTACCCAATTTTGGATAGCCCTTGGGTGAGTCCCGTGCATGTGGTTCCAAAAAATGGTGGAATGACCGTCATTCGAAATGAAAAAGATGAATTGATTCCGACGAAGGTGGCAACAGGGTGGAGAATGTGTATTGATTATAGGCAGTTGAATACCGCAACTCGAAAAGACCATTTTCCACTTCCGTTTATGGACCAAATGTTGGAAATACTTTCGGGCCAAGAATACTATTGTTTCCTTGATGGCTTTTCCGGGTACAACCATATTCTGGGTACAACTCACATGTCCGTTTGGAATTTTAGCATACATAAAAATGCCCTTTGGGTTATGCAACGCACCGGCGACTTTCCAAAGATGTGTGCAAGCCATTTTTTCCGACTTGATCGAGAAAACGATGGAAGTGTTCATGGACGACTTTTCCGTGTTCGGAAGTTCTTTTGGTTTATGCTTGGATAATTTGGAAACGGTGCTTGCACAGTGTGTGAAAACAAATCTAGTGCTTAATTGGGAGAAATGTCATTTCATGGTAACCGAGGGGATAGTGCTCGGACACAAAGTTTCTTCAAAAGGGCTTGAAGTGGATCGAGCAAAAGTTGACGTGATTGCAAAGTTGCCTCCTCCGGTCAATCTGAAGGGAATCTGAAGCTTCCTTGGGAATGTCGGCTTTTACCGGCGATTTATCAAAGACTTCTCAAAGGTAGCTAGGCCTTTGAGTAATTTGCTCGCCAAGGACCAGGTATTTCTCTTAACTGAAGATTGTCTACATGCTTTTAAAATTTTGAAGGAAAAACTTGTTACCGCTCCAATTATAGTCGCTCCGAATTGGAATTTGAATTTTGAACTAATGTGTGATGCGAGCGACTATGCTATTGGAGTGGTGTTGGGACAAAGGAAAGAAAAAAAATTTCATGCTATACACTACGCAAGTAAAGTTCTAAACGAGGCGCAAATTAATTATGCTACCACCGAAAAAGAATTACTTGCGATAGTGTATGCGCTAGAAAAATTTTGTTCTTATCTTATTGGTTCTAAAGTGGTTGTGTATACCGACCATGCGGCGATTAAATATCTGCTCACCAAACCGGATTCGAAGCAAAGGCTCATCCGTTGGATCCTTTTGTTGCAAGAATTTGATGTTGAAATTAAGGATAAGAAAGGATCGTAAAATTTGGTGGCGGATCATTTATCTCGCCTTGTGAATGTGGAGGTTACATCTTTTGAAAAGGAAATCCGAGAAGAATTTCCTGATGAAAAACTGTTTAAAGTTCAAGTTAGGTCGTGGTTTGCGGACTTTGCAAACCACAAGGCAAGTGGTTTTGTGCCTCCCGACCTAACTCCGAACCAAAAAAGGAAATTCATCTAGGATTATAAGTATTATGTGTGGGATGACCCATACTTGTTTAAGTTGGGTGGTGATAACATTTTGAGAAGGTGTGTTACCGGTGATGAAGCGCAAAGTATTCTATAACATTGTCACAACTCGCTTTATGGCGGATATTTCAATGGGGCTAGAACGGCAAATAAAGTCCTTCAATCAGGATTTTATTGGCCTTCTATTTTTAACGACGCAAATGCCCATGCACAAAGTTGTGACAGTTGCCAACGAAGTGGTGGGATAGGTAAGATAGACGAGATGCCTCTCCAAAACATCCAAGAGGTGGAATTATTTGATTGTTGGGGTATCGATTTCGTCGGACCATTCCCACCCTCTTTTGGAAATGAATACTTGTTGGTTGCAGTTGACTACATGTCGAAGTGGGTTGAGGCGATTGCCTCACCTCAGGCGGATTCTAAAACGGTCATAAAATTTTTAAAGAAAAACATATTTTCCCGTTTCGAAACCCCCCGTGTGTTGATCAGTGACAGAGGGTCACACTTTTGTAATGCACCGTTGGAAAAAGTTTTGCAACATTACAGTGTAACACATAGAGCGGCAACACCGTACCACCCACAGGCCAATGGTCAAGCAGAGGTCTCTAATCGGGAGATTAAGAGAATACTTGAAAAAACTGTGTCCAACTCTAGAAAAGATTGGTCGCAAAAATTGGATGAAGCTTTATGGGCATACCGCACTTCTTATAAAGCTCCAATTGGGCTAACTCCATTTCAACTGGTTTTTGGTAAAACTTGCCATTTTCCGGTCAAAATGGAGCACAAAGCCTTATGGGCTTTAAAATTTTTGAACTTTGATAATGAGTTGGCCGGTACGAAAAGAAGGGTACAACTGCTTGAGTTGGAGGAGATGCGCAATGCCGTATATCACTCAAGTTGGTTGTACAAAGAAAAAGTAAAGGAATATCATGACAAAAAGCTCCGAAAAAATGAATTTGTGCCCGGCCAGTTGGTGTTATTGTTTAATTCCAGGTTGAGACTTTTTCCCGAAAAATTAAAGTCAAAATGGTCCGGGCCATTTCGTGTGAAAGAGGTGAAAACTTTTGGGGCTGTTGTGATTGAAGACTTGGAAAAGAAGGACAGTTGGACGCTAAATGGCCAACGTTTAAAGGTGTATCTTGGCGGCCTAATTGATCGCGACAGTTGTGCCTTTCTTCTGGATGTTCCAGTGTGAGCATCTTGGATCGTCGAGCTTATCCGATGTTAAACAAGCGCTTGTTGAGAGGCACCTCAACGTTGTAAGTATTTTCTGTTTATTGGTTGTGTTTTGTGGGAGTCTACTTGAGGAAGCATGCGGAAACTGACTTTTGGTTGCTGTCCTAATTTTTCAAAATTCTGTCATGCTCGCTAGCACGTTCGCTAGGCGAGCATGCAGAGAGCCTTCGCTATCCGTTCGCTAGGCGAACGTGCGCGTATCTGACATTTTAAGTTGTTTAGTGGGCCACTCTTATAGGCCCAAATTCTGTTTTTCTTTTGTAACCGTGTCCTTCTCACTCATTCTCACTTTCACACTTCCACTGCAAAACACAAGCACCAGAGCTCTCCACTCTATTTTTCTTGCAAACCCTACGCTGTGTGTATCAATCTCTCTACTGCATTAAGGTTTGATCATTCTCCTCTCTTTTTGTTCTTCATAGCTTTTAATTTTAGAAACATTAGGGTTTAGGTTAGATTTTGCTAAATAGGGAATTTAATACTTTAGGTTTGCATGTATACCAAGAACTATGCCTTTCATGTTTAATCAAGTAGTTCTGGAATTGTATTCAACAAATTTGGGATTTTGGATGTTTGTGGTCCAACACATGGTTGTTTTTAAATTTTTCGCAGCACTCGCTAGCTCGTTCGCTAGGCGAGTCAGTAGCGAGCATTCGCTATGGACTCGCTAGGCGAGCAAGCCAGCGAGCATGACAGAAATTTGTTTTTTATTTTAATTACTGATAATCTTGTGCTGCTATTGGTTGGTGTCTTCTGTGTTTGTTTTGCAGATGGCCTCAGGTAGTCACAGTAAGAAGAGAAAGGTTGCCAACACCTCCCATACGGTCCTGATTCAATTCGATACAGAAAAGTTCATAGGGGCAAAGCAAGCTGTCTGCTTTGGGACGCTACAAAAAAGGAAGATCCTCCCTGAGAAGAGGTTCATCATAGACCCTCAAGGCGAGTACAACACTTTTACGTGGCTGATCAACAATAAACGGTGGGCCAGATTGGTTTCTCCTCTCGAAAACTACAACATCAATATTGTGCGCGAGTTTTATGCGAAGGCGCTGCCCAATGACGACGAACCCTTCACATGGTCTACAAGAGTGATGGGCCGTCAGGTGACCTTCGACAGGGATTCCATCAACAGAGTGCTAGGTGAACTGCTCCATCTGGGAGCCAATGAATTAAACAGATATACCCGAGACCTGAGGTTGCAGAGAGACACATATACCATTTCTGCTGCCCTATTGCTAGAAGGGAAATCCGTTGAGCTTAATCAATCTGGACACCCTGTGAGATATCATAGGGAGGATATGATTCCTATAGGTCAACTGATTTTACTTCTGGTCCTAACAAACATCATGCCAAAATCCCACACATCTACCGCGCTGATCCCAGTGGCACACCTTGTCCATAGAATTCTCACTAACATCTAGATTGATGTGGCTACGATTATTGCCAATGAGATGAAGTCCATTGTTGAGAGTGGTCTTAAGTCGGGGTCGCGGGTTAACTGCCCCCTTGCTTTTCCCTGCCTCATTATGGCCTTATGCTCTCAGTCGCGGATGAAACTTCCTTCCCACAGTTTGGTGAAGATCCCGACACCCATTGATGACAAATATGTGGATAAGTATTGTAGGCCTAAGAACTACAGGGGTAGTGCAGCTGCTAGTACCAGGACTACTGATGGTTCCGGTGTTTCTTCTCAAGGGTTCGACCCTTTCCAGCAGCAAGTGTGCAACTATAATTGGGATTGGATGGCGGCATCGCAGCGAGCTATGATGGATATTCATGATTCCATGCAGGTATTGCAGCTTCAGATTCGAGACCCCTCCGTTGAGCGTCCTATGATGACGCGTGAGCAGTTTTTACAGCACGCGAACTGGCCTGTGGACAGGCCTGTTTTTGGAGAGGGGGCGGGTGCTAGTGGTCCTGCTGATGATGATGATGCTAACGATGATGATGATGGTTTTGATGATGTTGAGGGAGAAGAGGATGCTGATGATGATGGTTCTGAAGAGGAGGAGTCTGAGTCCGAAGAGGACTAGTTGTTATCTTTTCAGTTTTAGTATTTTGTTTTATTTTCGAATATTCTATTTTTGATTTCTGTATTTTGGGTTGTACTTTTGGGGTGCCTAGTCCCCTACGCATACTATTTTTATTTTTATGGTTAATGCTTTGTTTTAAATTATTGTGTTTATTTTAAATTATTCTGTTTAATAATTTTTGTGGTTGCTGGGTGTCAAAACCTTCTAGATTGGTTGCTCTCTGAATGAAGTATCCAATGAAGGTGCATCCGAGCTTGGATGGCAATGATAAAAATAAACAAGCGAATTCGGTTAAGGTACATGGTTACCTTTGGTTAGAACTTTAGAATGCATGAAGAACTTTATTCTTTTTGTAATTGAATATTGTTCTTTTTGCAACTTGATTGAATGAATGATTCACTTAGGACTTAAGACCACAAATTGTGAGGAAACCTCCATTGTACAAATAAATGCTGGATTCTAATAAACTGTGTTGATTCGTTTAATTCATACCTTGTCTTTTATTATTGTGAACTTGTGGAAGCAATTAGAAATGATCAAGGCACTTGTTTCTTTCGAGCACAACCAGTTCCAAACATAAACTACCCGTGAGCAGAGAGTATTTGTTAACCCCCTTGAGCTTAAACTGTTGGATCTCAGCTTGAAACAAAGCGAGACTTCAAAAATCTTTTTCTTGAAAACCTGAAAATTTTTTATTATTGTTCTTTTGCCGTCAAAAGTAAAGAGCATTCACTTAAGAAGGAAGTAGAAGGTAAGTTGGGGAGAACGAAATTGTAAGTTGGTAGTTTGCCACAACTCTTGAAAAACCAAGCAAGCATTGAAAAGAAATTAGAAAAATAGAAACACTTGTTTTGTGAATACAGTGTGAAAAGAAAAAAAAACTGATCAAAAGAAAAGAATGAAAATGAATGCTTGCTTGGAAGAAAAATATTTAAAAAAATTTTGAGTTGTGAAATAAGAGTTGTGAAGGTTTCAAATAAGAAATAAATAAATGAAGTTGAGATGTGTGAATAGTTGTATAGTGAATGTTTCTTTTGCATCGGCAACTTCTGTTAGAACACAGATTGGTGTTTCTTATATCTCTATCTTTGATGATAACTCTTATGGAATTTTGTATTGAGAAAATATATACTCTAAATTTGTTCAAGTATTATTGTTTCAAGTATTAAATTGAATACTCTTAAAGAAGCAAAATACATAAGTACAAGCAACTACGCAAGGCTCTGAAGCATCAAATGCAAGACAATCAGAAGACTCTGAAGCGCTGCCAGAAGAATCTGAAGCAGAAGCTGCAGAATGATCTGAAGCGTTTCTAAAAGAATTGTATGAAGAGTTGAAAGCTTTGATCAAATCAGACTCTGAAGTTCATTTCATTGCAAGAACAGAGGCTCTGATAATCAGACTCTAATCAAATAATATTCACGCTCAAGCACATACTGCTGCATACTCTGATGAAGACTCTGATCAAGATTGAGACTTTGATATATCAAGTTCTGATCATCTATCAAGGCTCTGATCATCTCAAACATTTAGCTCTGATCATCTCAAGTATTTCATTCCTTTTAAGCTTGTTACAAGTTCTGAAGTGCAGATTATGAAGATTTCATCCTAAAGGAAGCTTGTTGAAGAAGCTGTAAACTTGATTGGACGTGGTGCTACTTCCAAAGTAACCAACGGCTATTTTGTCCAATGAAGAGACGTGGTGCAAATCCCAAAGCTTCTACAACCATACTTTTTCTGTAGAGAGCATGTATCTGCCCATACCTTTTGGTGATGAAAAGTCTTATATTACAATATAATACTCAGCTGCACATTATTCAAAGCACTTGGAAAAAGCTATAAAAGAAGAACTTCTACAACATTTAGAAGCTGCTCAATTAGAAAGAAATATTGATACATACGCTTGAAGCATCAAAGTGAAAATCTCTCAAAGCTCTTTTACATTTGTTCTTTCATAAAACTGTATAGTTTTATTTGTACTTAATCTTAAGTGTAAATATCACAGTTGTGATACAACTTATTAGAAGCATTTAAACACTTGCTTAGTTTACATTAATTTGTAAGAAGTTCCTTGAGAAGACCAAGGTGTGGTCAGTAGTTCTTGAGAAGACTAAGACAGTTGTTCTTAGTGCTTGCTATTGTAATCAGTTGATTAATAGTGGATTAAGTCCTTGTGGAGAAAGGCAAATCATCTTTGATAAGGTGGACAGGAGTAGTTGAGTTCAACGAACTAGGATAAAAATATTGAGTTGTTTTTATTGCCATATTATTTAAAACTCTTATTCAATCCCCCCTTCTAAGTGTTTTTCTCACCTTCAGTTGGCATCAGAGCTCTGGTTTTGTTTGTGCTATCACTTGACCGTGACCAGAAAAGATCCAGTGGGAAAAACTCTTGATATTCTTGGTTGATATTCATTATGGTTGCTGAAACTTCAACATCCAGCAACAACAAATATGAAGAAGAGTCAACACAAAACCTCCCATGTTTGATGGAGAGAAATTTGACTATTGGAAAGATAGACTAGAAAGTTTCTTTCTAGGATTTGATGCTGATCTTTGGGACTTAGTTATTGATGGATATGTTCATCCCACTGATGGGAATGGCAAGAAAATTGACAGAAAATCAATGACTGAGTCGCAAAAGAAGGAATTCAGAAATCACCACAAGGCTAGAACTATCTTGCTAAATGCTATATCTCATACTGAGTATGAGAAAATAACCAACAGAGAAACTGCCTTTGATATATTGAATCCCTGAAGATGACTCATGAAGGGAACTCTCAAGTTAAAGAAACCAAGACTCTGACGCTGATCCAGAAGTATGAAGCGTTCAAAATGGAAGAATCTGAATCTATTGAAGCCATGTTTTCCAGATTCCAGATTCTCACTGCTGGCTTAAAGGTTCTGGACAAGGGTTACTCTACAGCAGATCATGTCAAGAAAATAATCAGAAGCTTGCCAATCAGATGGAGACCCATAGTTACTGCTCTGAAGCTGGAAAAGGATCTGAACAAGATTACGCTAGAGGAACTAATCAGTTCTTTGAGGAGTCATGAGATTGAACTAGAGGAAGATGAGCCTCTAAAGAAAGGTAAGTCAATTGCTTTAAAATCTAATAAATCTGTTAAAGCATTGCAGGTAATAGAAGAAAGCTCTGAAGAGTCTTCTTCTGAAGATGAAGAAGAACTATCCTTGCTGTCCAGAAGAATCAACAAACTCTGGAAGAATAAGCAAAGGAAGTTCAAGAACTTTAGGAAACCAGATCAACACAAAGAATCTTCTAGACACAGAAGATCTGGAAAACCCTCAGGATACAGAAGATCTGGAGAATCCTCTGGACACAGACGATCTGGAAGAAGAGAGGTTGTTTGCTATGAATGCAAAGAACCTGGGCACTACAAGAATGAATGCCCAAAGCTTCAGAAGGACAAGCCAAAGAGAAAGTCAGATCACAAAAAGAAAGTTCTGATGGCTACCTGGGATGACTCAGATGCATCCGATTCGTCATCAGAGTCAGAAGAAGAATGTGCTAATGTAGCATTCATGGATGACATAGAAGACAGTGCTGAATCATCTGGATCAGAATCAGAATCAGATTCTGAGGAGGTATTTGCTGAACTTTCTAGACAAGAACTTGTTGAAAGTCTATCTGATATTCATGAAAACTATAGCAAAGTTAAACTCAAATAAAAAAAGCTTCTAAAGCATGTTGAATTTGAGAGTAACAAGTTTGAATCAGAAATAGCTGAGCTAAAAGCTGAAAATCTTCAATTGAAAAATAATTTAGAATCTGCTCAACTAAACTCTGATCCAAAGTCTGAAGCATGCTCTAAAAATATTTTACAAGAGTATGACTATAACTTCAGGAAGTTTCTAACTAAAAGCCTAGATAGAAGCAAGATGGCTTCAATGATCTATGGTATTAGCAGGAACTATAGAAAAGGTGTTGGATATAAATCTTTTTCTTATGAGGATTCTAATCGAAAACCTGTAGATAAACTGGATATCAAGTATCCTCCTTTATATTCTCAGTTTACATTTGGTCATTTAAATGATATTAAACACACAAGTTCTAATTAGAACAAACCTGTGTTTAATAAATCTAAAACTAATCAGAACAAGTCTTATGTTGAAAGATAGAAGTTCAGAAAAAGCTTTAAGGAAACTAACCAAAAAGGACCCAAGAAAATCTGGGTACCTAAGGATAAGATAATCTATGTTGCAGACATCCTTAGCAGCAAAGTCAAGACTCCAGTCATGGTACCTGGACTCTGGATGCTCACGACATATGACGGGAAAAAGGTCTATTTTCCAAAGTCTGGAGCTTAGATCTGGAGGAGATGTCAAGTTTGGAGGGAATCAGAAGGGCAAGATAATTGGCTCTGGAACCATTGGCAATGGTAAACTTCCTTCCATAACTAATGTCTTGCTTGTTGAAGGATTAGCTCATAATCTATTGTCCATAAGTCAATTAAGTGACAATGGTTATGACATAATCTTTAATCAAAAGTGTTGTAAAGCTGTTAGTCAAAAGGATGACTCAATCCTCTTTAATGGTAAAAGGAAAAACAACATTTATAAAATTGGTCTTTCAGAACTTAAGGTTCAGAATGTTAAATGCCTTATGTCTGTTAATGATGAGCAATGGGTCTGGCACAGAAGATTGGGTCATATTAATATGAGACGTATATCTCAGATTAATAAACTTAATCTGGTCAGAGGACTTCCTAATTTGAAGTTCAACTCAGATGCTCTTTGTGAAGCATGTCAGAAAGGAAAATTTTCAAAATCATCTTTCAAATCCAAAAATGTTGTTTCAACTTCAAAACCATTAGAGTTACTTCACATTGATCTGTTTGGACCAGTGAAAACTGCATCCATCAGAGGCAAGAAGTATGGATTGGTCATTATTGATGACTACAGTCGTTGGACATGGGTAAAATTCCTAAAGCACAAGGATGAGTCACATTCTATGTTCTTTGACTTCTGTAAACAAGTCCAAACTGAAAAAGATTTCAAATTTGTTAAAGTCAGAAGTGATCATGGTGGTGAATTTGAAAACAAACATTTTGAAAAATATTTTAATGAAAATGGCATTGCTCATGATTTCTTCTGTCCTAGAACTCCACAACAGAATGCGGTTGTAGAGAGGAAAAATAGAACATTGCAAGAGATGGCCAGAACCATGATCAATGAGACTAATATAGCAAAACATTTTTGGGCAGAAGCAATCAACACAGCATGTTACATTCAGAACAGAGTGTCTGTTAGACCTCTTCTGGAAAAGACTCCCTATGAATTGTGGAGGAATAGAAAGCCAAACATTTCTTATTTCCATCCTTTTTGATGTATATGTTTTATGCTGAACACTAAAGAGAATCTTAACAAGTTTGATTCTAAAGCACAAAAGTGTTTCATGCTTGGATATTCTGAATGCTCTAGAGGCTACAGAGTATACAATACTGAGACACAGATTGTGGAGGAATCTATACATGTTAGATTTGATGATAAGCTTGGCAATCAAAAGCCAAAGCAGCTTGAAAACTCTGCAGATGGAGAAGTTATTCTCACAGAATCTGAGAAATCAGAGGTAGAGAAAGCTCAAGAAGAAGCTACGCCAGATGCAACTCCATTGGCTGCTCAGATGAATAACATGAATATTTATGAAGAACCAACATTTAAAGGATCATCCAGAATCAAAGCTTCTCACCCAGAAGAAATGATTATTAGAAAGAAAGATGACCCTATAAGAATAAGGTCGTTTATCAGATCATCTGGAACATCACTTTTTAGGTTGGTGTCTGTTATTGAACCAACATTTGTGGATGAGGCTCTAAGTGATAATGATTGGATACTTGCAATGCAAGATGAGCTGAATTAATTTACAAGAAATGATGTTTGGGATCTGGTTCCAAGACCAAAAGGTTTCAACATTATTGGAACAAAGTGGGTATTCAGAAATAAACTAAATGAGCAAGGAGAAGTTGTTAGGAACAAAGCAAGGCTAGTAGCTCAAGGATACAGTTAACAAGAAGGAATTGATTACACTTAGACTTATGCTCCAGTGGCAAGGTTAGAATCTATACGCCTTCTTATTTCATTTGTTGCACAACATAACATCACTCTATATCAGATGGATGTTAAGAGTGCCTTCTTAAATGGTATTATAGAAGAAGAAGTTTATGTCCATCAACCTCCTGGTTTTGAAAGTGATAAATTTCTAGATCATATTTTCAAACTCAAAAAATCTCTTTATGGTTTGAAACAAGCTCCCAGAGCTTGGTATGAAAGATTAATTAATTTTCTTCCAGAAAAGAACTTTATCAGAGGCAAAGTGGACACAACTCTTTTCTGTAAAACATTTAAGAAAGATTTACTAATTTGTCAAATTTATGTGGATAATATTATTTTTGGATCTACCAATATTATGCTGGGAAAGGAGTTTGCTTTGTCTATGCAGGCTGAATTTGAAATGAGCATGATGGGAGAACTTAGATTCTTTCTGGGAATCCAAGTAAATCAGACTCCAGAATGTACATATATTCACCAGACTAAGTATGTCAAAGAGCTTCTGAAGAAGTTCAATCTGAATGAAAGCAAATTGGCAAATCCTCCAGTGCATCCTACAAGCACACTTGGTAAGGAAGAGGTAAGTAAGAAAGTTGATCAAAAACTTTATAGAGGTGTGATTGGATCTCTCTTATATTTGACTGCTTCAAGACCTGATATTTTATTCAGTGTTTGTCTGTGTGCTAGATTCCAATCAGATCCTAGAGAATCTCACTTAACAGTTGTTAAGAGGATTCTAAGGTATCTGAAAGGTACTACTAATGTGGGTCTGTGTTACAGAAGATCTGATGATTATAAATTAGTTGGATTCTGTGATGTTGACTATGCTGGAGACAGAATAGAACGTAAAAGTACTTCTGGAAGCTGTCAGTTTCTTGGAAGTCATCTGATCTCATGGTTCAGCAAGAAGCAACCCACAATTTCACTTTCAACAACAGAGGCAGAATATATTGCTGCTGCTAGTTGTAGCACCCGATGCTCTGGATGAAAAGTCAGCTGGAAGATTATCAAATTTTTGAGAGTAACATTTCTATCTTCTGTGATAATACTTCTGCTATATGCTTATCTAAAAACCCTATTTTACACTCTAAAGCTAAGCATATAGAGATTAAACATCATTTCATCAGAGACTATGTTCAGAAGGGAATTATCAATTTAAACTTTGTGGATACAGATCATCAGTGGGCTGATATCTTTACAAAACCCCTTGCTGAAGATAAATTTAAATTTATTCTGAAAAATATTAGTATGGACTTCTGTAATGCCGTTTTACTTCGATTAAATTCAATTATGACTTTGCTATGTCTCGTTGCGTCGTAGTCGTAGTTGAGTATGTGTTTGGATCGAAGGAAGGAATTGAATCGGTCGAATTGTCAGAAAAATTCTGGTTTTGTCAGAAAACTTCGAAAATTCATATCTCTTGATCCGTAAGTCAGATTTGACCCCCGTTCGAAGCGTTGGAAAGCTAAAAAGATGTTCTATCTGGAAAAAAAATGAAATTTTGCTGCTATGACGACCGTCATAGGAGTGTGACGACCGTCACACGAGCAAAAACTGCAGTTATGCAGAATTTGAACGTGTTCTGGTGGAATGAGATTTTGTAGCAAAAATATATTCCTGTAGACTCTTTTACACTCAATTACATCATTTTTGGGAAAGGAAAGACAGAAAAGAGAAGTTACGCATTGAGAGAAGTGGAGAGCGAAGAATCATCCATCGGCGAATTCGGAAGATTTCTGCAGAAAAATCACCGTAGAGCAGAAGCGGAATCGGAAAGCGTGGAATTGGCCTCAATTCTAAGGTAAGGGTGGGGTTCAATTGTATAACCGGGAGTATGATCGAATTCATGTAGGGAATCGAGTCATGGGTATAGTTTTTGTTAATCGATAAATATTAAGGAAAAGGTTTCCCTAATGGGACAAGATTTCTATGTAGGAATGAATGTGTTATGTAGTTATTAGTGCGATGCTCTAAGGTTTTCCTTATCGGCAAATACGTAGAATGAATATGCTATACGGTTATTCGTACAACGCTCTAATGGTTTTCCCTAATGGGCCAAAAAGGGCAGTTACCTGGTTGTGATTGATTTGTAATTAATTGTGTGAGAAAACGCCGTAATGTTGTTATTACGATAATATGTTGAATTCTTAATTGTTGATACAATGTGGTAATGTTCCTTTACATGAATAGTTGGGATGATGAACATATGATGCATATGAAATAGCAATGTTCTGTTATGGACGTTTTGTTGTAGGCTTGATGCCTTGTTGCATAGTCGGTGATGTTGTGGTCCATAATAGAGGTATTTCATGGCATAGCATATTAGCGATGACCTGTATTGGCGGCCCTTAGTGGCAAATTCTGCGATGGCCTGTATTGGCGGCCCTTAGTGGAAAATTCTGCGATGGCCTGTATTGGCGGCCCTTAGTGGCAAATTCTGCGATGGCCTGTATTGGCGGCCTTGATGGCAAATTGGTACCACATGCATATACACAGTTGAGTCGCATTGTTGAGTCACATGAAGTTGCATAATTATGTTAGTTGTATATTAATGTTGTTTTACGTGAGGTATGGATTGTTGCAGTTGTTGTCGATGATGTTTATGATTTCGAAACTTATAATGTTGTGATGAGTTTCTGGCATGTTTTCTATCATGCTCTATGTTATATTATTGATATCTCACCCTTTTCCGTTGTATGTTACCTCCTCTGGTGGTAATTTGCAGGTAGTCAGGAATAGAGCGTAGTTCCCATTAAGGTGTCGTTGGTCGCTCTGATACGTAGCACTCTTGGGGGGATGGACGATTGCTGTTATTATTTTAGTCGATGTTATTGTTGATTGAACTTGTTACGATGTTTTTATTAAATTGTTTTAAGAGAACATGTTGTATACTTTATCGAACTTACACCGGAAGTAATGACGAGTTGTTTTATGATTAAATGGTTAAGTAATACATTGGTGATTGTTCATCTAATTTCGTGCTACGTATGATAATTGCAAGTTGTTGCATAATGATGGTTGTCTGTCAGGTTGAAGTGTAACATCTCTGATGTGAGGAATTTTGCCCGTGTGACGACCGTCACAGGCTCATGACGACCGTCATACAGTCAACGTTTGCGCTGCTGCGCTTGGTTTGCTATATGAATTGTTGTTTTTCCTGTTATCCGCAAGTTTAGATTTGGGGTGTTACATTAGTGGTATCAGAGCAGGTCGGTCCGTCCGGCCAGTGTTGTAGTAGAGTCTGACTATAGAATATTTATAGTCATGTGTGTGTTTGAATTGTCCAGTGTCGATCTTTGGTAAGGATTTTGGAGTGAACTTGATTTGTTTACCACTCCGCGAGTTGGATGTTATTTTAGGAATGAATTGGCTTGAGAGTAAGATGCGAGAGTCGTATCCGGAACTGTTCTCATTAGATACATTTTCGAAGATGAAAATATTTTAAGTGGGTGAGAGTTGTAACACCCCATTTAAATTATTCAGTCGCTTTGGTATTTTCTGTGATGTGTAGTTGTGTGGTGTCCTTAATTAAGGGGATGAAGTTAGGAGTAAAGAAGAGAGGTGACCTTAGTTGGGGTACTGTGGACCTAGATAAAGGAGTAAGTTAATTATGATATCGAGAACATTATAGTGATTAATATTATTCCAACTATTATTAATAATAATGTTAATGAGATTATCATTATCATTATTATTATTATTATTATTATTATTATTATTATTATTATTATTATTATTATTATTATTATTATTATTATTATTATTATTATTATTCGTATTAATAATATTATTTGGTGGAATATTATTATTATTCATATTATTACTATTAGTATGAATATTATTATTAGTGGGAGAATAATATTATTATTATTGTTATTATTATTATTATTATTATAGGATTTAAATAATAAAATAAGAAATAAGGGATTAAAGGAAATAGAGAAGTTTTTGGGGGAAAGAGAATTAGAACACGATAAACTGCCAGAGAAAGGTTTTGGGAGAAAAGGTGAGAAGAAGAACAAGGAGGAAGAGAAGGAGGCTAGGGCTGTCAATCCTTCAAGATTCTTCAACGATTGAGCAATTAATCGAGGTAAGGGGGAGAATGAATTTCAATATGTGTGAATTAACATGAGAGGGTATTGAGAGGTCCTTTCTCTCATAGGAATTATGTGTTCTTGAGGATTCTTGATCTAATTTTCGTAGCATGATAAATTCCATAAAATTGTTGCTGTTCTTGAATGATTATTGTATGGGGAGTATTGCTTTTCATAGTTTTCTATATATACCTTTCGGTATGTTGTGGTGATGTAAGGTTTAGGGATTTGGGCAAATATGTAAGAATGAATGTGTTATATACGATGCTCTAAGGTTTCCCTAAGGTTTAGAGATTTTGGTTAATTGTGGGAAATAGGGAGGTAACCGTAAGAATCTAAGGTTGATGCCGTGTTGAAATGGGAAACTCCGAAGTCGGCAACAGAGATTAGAAGCTTTATGGGACTTGCTGGTTATTATAGAAGGTTTATTGAAGATTTTTCTAAGTTGGCCCTTCCTTTAACTAAGTTGACGTGTAAAGGGAAGACTTTTGTATGGGATGCTCAATGCGAAGCAGGTTTTACAGAGTTAAAGAAGAGGTTGACGTCCGCGCCGGTGTTGGTCTTGCCTAACGCAGAAGAACCGTTTGTTGTATAATGTGATGCTTCTAAGTTTGGTTTAGGAGGAGTACTCATGCAGAATAATAAAGTAGTTGCTTATGCCTCAAGACAGCTGAGAATCCATGAGAAGAATTATCCTACGCACGATTTAGAACTTGCTGCCGTTGTTTTCGTGCTGAAGATTTGGAGACATTATCTGTATGGCTCAAGATTCGAAGTGTTCAGTGACCATAAGAGTTTGAAGTACTTGTTTGACCAAAAAGAACTGAACATGAGGCAACGAAGGTGGCTAGAGTTGTTAAAAGATTATGATTTTGGATTACATTACCATCCGGGGAAAGCTAATGTTGTAGCTGATGCCTTGAGCGGCAAGACTTTGCATATGTCAGCAATGATGGCTAAAGAATTAGAGTTGATTGAGAAATTCAGAGATCTGAGTTTAGTTTGTGAAGTAACACCGAAGAGTGTAAAGTTGGGCATGTTAAAGATTAATAATGATTTTCTGGACAGCATTAGAGAAGCTCAGAAATTAGATGTGAAATTGGTAGATTTAATGCCTAGAGTAGATTATTCGGAAGATAATGATTATCAGTTGGATGCGCAAGGTGTGTTGAGATTTTGTGGTCGTATTTGCATTCCTAATGATGCAGATATGAAGGAAGCGATCCTGGAAGAAAGTCACAGAAGTAACTTGAGTATTCATCCGGGAGCGACAAAAATGTATAATGATTTGAAGAACCTGTTTTGGTGGCCTGGTATGAAGCGTGATGTAGCACGTTTTGTGTATGCATGTTTGACTTGTCAGAAGTCGAAAGTTGAGCATCAAAAACCTGCTGGGTTGATGCAACCGTTAGAAATTCCAGAATGGAAATGGGATAGCATTTCGATGGACTTTGTAACGGGTTTGCCGAACACTTTGAGAGGATGTGATTCTATTTGGGTGATTGTTGATAGGCTTACAAAGTCAGCTCACTTTATTCCTATTAACATCACTTTTCCAGTATCGAAGTTGGGCAGAGATTTATGTTAGAGTGGTTGTTAAGTTGCATGGTGTTCCGTTGTGTATTGTGTCAGATAGAGATCCGCGGTTTACTTCTGAGTTTTGGAAGAGTCTGCAAGAGGCTTTGGGTTCTAAGTTGAGGTTGAGTTTGGCATACCATCCTCAGACAGATGGTCAGACTGAACGGACCATTCAGTCTTTCGAAGATATGCTGAGAGCGTGTGTCCTTGAGGAAGGTGGTTCGTGGGATACATACCTTCCATTGATAGAGTTTACTTATAATAACAGTTATCACTCTAGTATCGGAATGGCACCGTTCAAAGCTTTGTATGGTCGGCGGTGTAGGACTCCGTTGTGTTGGTATGAATCGGGAGAGAGTATGGTACTCGGACCAGAGATTGTTCGAGAGACTACCGAGAAGGTGAAGTTAATTCGAGAAAAGATGAAAGCTTCACAGAGTAGGCAGAAAAGTTATCATGATAAGCGCAGGAAGGATTTAGAATTCGAAGCAGGAGATCATGTATTTTTTAGAGTCACGCCTGTGACCGGTGTTGGTAGAGCTTTGAAATCTAAGAAGCTTACTCCTCGTTTCATTGGTCCGTACCAGATATCGGACAGGGTTGGGAAGGTGGCATATTGAGTGGCATTACCGCCAAATTTGTCGAATTTACACGATATATTTCATGTGTCACAGCTCCGCAAGTATATTTCAGACCCGTCGCATGTCATCTCCATCGACGATGTGCAAGTACGCGAGAATCTTACTGTGGAGACGAAGCCTGTGAGAATTGATGATCGGGAAGTGAAGACGTTACGAGGTAAAGAGATTGCTTTGGTGAAAGTAGTCTGGTTGGAAGCTGCTGGCGAAAGCTTGACGTGGGAACTAGAGAGTAAGATGCGGGAGTCTTATCCCGAGCTGTTTGATTAAGGTAATTTTGAGGACGAAATTCTTGTAAGTAGGGGAGAGTTATAACGCCGTTTTACTTCGATTAAATTCAATTATGACTTTGCTATGTCTCGTTGCATCGTAGTCGTAGTTGAGTATGTGTTTGGATCGAAGGAAGGAATTGAATCGGTCGAATTGTCGGAAAAATTCTGGTTTTGTCAGAAAACTTTGAAAATTCATATCTCTTGATCCGTAAGTCGGATTTTGACCCCCGTTCGAAGCGTTGGAAAGCTAAAAAGATGTTCTATCTGGAAAAAAAATGAAATTTTGCTGCTATGATGACCGTCATAGGAGTGTGACGACCGTCACACGAGCAAAAACTGCAGTTATGCAGAATTTGAACGTGTTCTGGTGGAATGAGATTTTGTAGCAAAAATATATTCCCGTAGACTCTTTTACCCTCAATTACATCATTTTTGGGAAAGGAAAGACGAAAAAGAGAAGTTACGCATTGAGAGAAGTGGAGAGCGAAGAATCATCCATCGGCGAATTCGGAAGATTTCTGCAGAAAAATCACCGTAGAGCAGAAGCGGAATCGGAAAGCGTGGAATTGGCCTCAATTCTAAGGTAAGGGTGGGGTTCAATTCTATAACCGGGAGTATGATCGAATTCATGTAGGGAATCGAGTCATGGGTATAGTTTTCGTTAATCGATAAATATTAAGGAAAAGGTTTCCCTAATGGGACAAGATTTCTATGTAGGAATGAATGTGTTATGTAGTTATTAGTGCGATGCTCTAAGGTTTTCCTTATGGGAAAATACGTAGAATGAATATGCTATACGGTTATTCGTACAATGCTCTAATGGTTTTCCCTAATGGGCCAAAAAGGGCAGTTACCTGGTTGTGATTGATTTGTAATTAATTGTCTGAGAAAACGCCGTAATGTTGTTATTACGATAATATGCTGAATTCTTAATTGTTGATACGATGTGGTAATGTTCCTTTACATGAATAGTTGGGATGATGAACATATGATGCATATGAAATAGCAATGTTCTGTTATGGACGTTTTGTTGTAGGCTTGATACCTTGTTGCATAGTCGGTGATGTTGTGGTCCATAATAGAGGTATTTCATGGCATAGCATATTAGCGATGGCCTGTATTGGCGGCCCTTAGTGGCAAATTCTGCGATGGCCTGTATTGGTGTCCCTTAGTGGCAAATTCTACGATGGCCTGTATTGGCGGCCCTTAGTGGCAAATTCTGCGATGGCCTGTATTGGCGGCCTTGATGGCAAATTGGTACCACATGCATATGCACAGTTGAGTCGCATTGTTGAGTCACATGAAGTTGCATAATTATGTTAGTTGTATATTAATGTTGTTTTACGTGAGGTATGGATTGTTGCAGTTGTTGTCGATGATGTTTATGATTTCGAAACTTATAATGTTGTGATGAGTTTCTGGCATGTTTTCTATCATGCTCTATGTTATATTATTGATATCTCACCCTTTTCCGTTGTATGTTACCTCCTCTGGTGGTAATTTGCAGGTAGTCAGGAATAGAGCGTAGTTCCCATTAAGGTGTCGTTGATCGCTCTGATACGTAGCACTCTTGGGGGGATGGACGATTGTTGTTATTATTTTAGTCGATGTTATTGTTGATTGAACTTGTTACGATGTTTTTATTAAATTGTTTTAAGAGAACATGTTGTATACTTTATCGAACTTACACCGGAAGTAATGACGAGTTGTTTTATGATTAAATGGTTAAGTAATACATTGGTGATTGTTCATCTAATTTCGTGCTACGTATGATAATTGCAAGTTGTTGCATAATGATGGTTGTCTGTCAGGTTGAAGTGTAACATCTCTGATGTGAGGAATTTTGCCCGTGTGACGACCGTCACAGGCTCATGACGACCGTCATGCAGTCAATGTTTGCGCTGCTGCGCTTGGTTTGCTATATGAATTGTTGTTTTTCCTGTTATCCGCAAGTTTAGATTTGGGGTGTTACAACTTCTGTCCAGAATAAAATATTCATCAGATGAAATTTTTACTCAGATGATAAATGTCTAAACTCTGAAGTATTTTTTCATTTCAATTCTGTGTTTATTTATTTGTGTGTAAATCTGAACTAACAAGGCTTAGAGGATCTGAACGTTGGCTAACGTTTCATTTCTCAAGAAGTTTCAGAGGCACATGCAAGCAAACACGTGTATCTCAGAATATGGAAAGATAGAGTGCACCATACTGAATTGACGTTTGAGGTATTGCTTTGAAAATCTAAAATCTCTTGATTTTCCCCCCATCTGTCAGAATCATAAATGCTTGAAATGATTTTATTATGTGCATTAATTGCTTTATATGATTATTTTCACTTCATTAATTGCTTTGTGTACGCGTGAGATTCTGAGTGTCCTTTGCTTGCCCTAAATTGTTCTATATATATTCTCACAACACTTCACATTTCATACTTTACACTATCTATCACATTTTCTCATATGCATTTCTGTCTTCTTCATTGCTTCCATCTCTTTTCAAAACCCAAATCCTCACGTAAACCCAGACGTATCTCAAGAACATCAATGGCATCATCTTCTTCAACATCTGCTCAGATGCAATCCTCTACTGCTGTTGTGTCATCTCCAAATGCTGCTGTGTACAAGGAACCAGTGAGAACTCTTCTCACTCCAACAAAGGATCTTGAGGTTCTGTGTGAAAACTTTGTGGATTTTGCTTCCATTGAAGAAAATGGTTTTGATCTCAAACCAACCATTAAAACTCAAAACTGGGCAAAGTATTTTGACAGGTTGATGGGTCCTGTTTATCCAACATTGGTGACAGAGTTCTGGATTCATGCCCAAGTTTGCCCTAAGTTCATTCACTCTTCTGTTCTTGGAAAGGAGATTGTTATTACTGAGAAGTTAATCAGACAGCTGATTGAGTACAAAGAAACTGATGGAATCACAAGTATGGCAACTGCTCTTGTGGACTTCGCTGATGTTTTTCAAGAGGTCTGTGTTTCTGGGGAACCATCCAACAAAGTCAGAGATCTAAAGCCTGTTTATAGAATCTGGGCTAAGATTTTCATGAGCTCTATTTTTCATAGAAAATCTTCAAACTCTCCAGATTATGTCAACACAGAACAACTGTACTTCATGTTCTATATGAGTAAAGGCAAGAAGGTGGATCTGCCTTATCTTCTGTTCAGTCATCTTCTGAATCACATAAAGGAAACAAGAGAAGAAGTAAGTGCTAAGGCTGGAAAGATCAGAAATTGGATCCCTATGGGAAGGCTGATATCAGACATTCTGACAGAGAATTGTCTTATAAAGCATCTGACTGATGCTGGGTTGACAGATGATTTGTCTTACATTATAGGATTTGTCATTAATGGGAATACTCTGAAAAGGATGAAGGTCATCTCAGAGCATGCTGGCAAACCTAAGAAGTTTGACTCTGAAGAAGTCAGCAGAAGGAGGATTCCTATAGCAGATTTTCCCATGTTCAGTGCAGATGAACCTAGGGAAATCATTCTATCATTCATTTCTGACTGTTTGAGAAATGGTATTCCTCAGCCTGCCAACATAGTACAGAAGGAAGGAGAAATGTTGCCAAATATTCTGCGAGAAAGGCGCAAGAAGAGGAAAGCTGAGGAAGGATCTGTTGCACAGCCTAAAAGGAAAGCCTCTGATGCTGCTGACAAGCCTCAGAAGGACAAGAAGCTGAAGGAAAATCCTCTAGAAGCTATCTTGGAGGAAATAAGAGAAACAATTAAACAAGTATTAACATCTGATCCAAAACCATATGTCCATTCACCCTCACCTTCACCTCCACCATCTCCTCCTCAACCATCTGGACCTCATACATCTAGATATCATACATCTGAACCCATTTCATCTCCTCATACACATTCTCAACCATCTTTTGTTCATAAACCATCTGAACCCCCTCAACAAAAATCATCTAAACAACAACCCCCTCAACAAACTTCATCTGAACCAAAACAACAAATACAATCTGAACCACTCTCTTCTACTCAACCACCAGAAGAACCAACCATCTCTGATCTTGAACCCTCTATCCCACAAACATCTGAAGACATTCTGGATGTGCAACCCATTGCAACCATGTTTGTCTTATCTTCCACTTCATGTCATTCAACTGAATCATCTGATTCTGATGAATCTGAAGTTCCCTCACCAACTTGTTTACAAATTCCTGACCCTTATAAACCACTACCATCTGACCTACCTGCTTCTGAACAACACCGTCATCAGCTTGATCTTTGTTCAAAATTTAACTTCACAGACTTTCTACCATCTTCATCTGATGTTGTTACATCAACACCATCTGATGTTGATACCACTACTCCTCATCTCACCATACCACAACCATCTGAACCACAACCATCTGAACAACCACCATCTGATCAAACACATCCTGAACAAACTCAAACAAGCCCTGAACCTTCACAAAAAGTCACCATAGAAGACTATATGAACCCCAAACCCAGATCAGATGTTTATACTTTGTTTAAGAATTTCAAGAAGGAAATGCGTATGGGGATTGCTTCTGTAGAAAAAGAGTGTCTGTCTAGTATGGATCCTACTGTATCTGAAGCTTCTTGATCAAATCAGACTCTGAAGTTCATTTCATTACAAGAACAGAGGCTCTGATAATCAGACTCTAATCAAATAATATTCACGCTCAAGCACATACTGCTGCATACTCTGATGAAGACTCTGATCAAGATTGAGACTCTGATATATCAAGTTCTGATCATCTATCAAGGCTCTGATCATCTCAAACATTTAGCTCTGATCATCTCAAGTATTTCATTCCTTTTAAGCTTGTTACAAGTTCTGAAGTGCAGATTATGAAGACTTCATCCTAAAGGAAGCTTGTTGAAAAAGTTGTAAACTTGATTGGACGTGGTGCTACTTCCAAAGTAACTAACGGCTATTTTGTCCAATGAAGAGACGTGGTGCAAATCCCAAAGCTTCTACAACCATACTTTTCCTGCATAAAGCATGTATCTGCCCATACCTTTTGGTGATGAAAAGTCTTATATTTCAATATAATACTCAGCTGCACATTATTCAAAGCACTTGGAAAAAGCTATAAAAGAAGAACTTCTACAACATTTAGAAGCTTCTCAATTAGAAAGAAATATTGATACACACGCTTGAAGCATCAAAGTGAAAATCTCTCAAAGCTCTTTTACATTTGTTCTTTCATAAAATTGTATAGTTTTATTTGTACTTAATCTTAAGTGTAAATATCACAGTTGTGATACAGCTTATTAGAAGCATTTAAACACTTGTTTAGTTTACATTAATTTGTAAGAAGTTCCTTGAGAAGACCAAGGTGTGGTCAGTAGTTCTTGAGAAGACTAAGACAGTTGTTCTTAGTGCTTGCTATTGTAATCAGTTGATTAATAGTGGATTAAGTCCTTGTGGAGAAAGGCAAATCATCTTTGATAAGGTGGACTGGAGTAGTTGAGTTCAACGAACCAGGATAAAAATATTGAGTTGTTTTTATTGCCATATTATTTAAAACTCTTATTCAACCCCCCCCCCCCCCTTCTAAGTGTTTTTCTCACCTTCAACTTCGTTTCAATGGCTTTAGATATGTCCCTTGTTTGTTAACCTGACCAAGCTACAACCGAAAAAGACCTTAGTGATCTTCGTGCTTCCGCATTTTCATTTATAATTGTTAGACATTGTATGAATTGAATTAAGTTTGGCATTGTTTGTTGGAGAGTGAGATTGCACCCGCGGTTGTAAACGCGTGATCTCTTCAATCCTTATTCGAAGAGGAGTGATAGGGTGATTCATTCAGGATATCATTGTTGTTGATTGATACATGCTTTGCATTGCTATAAGATTTTAGTTTTTGTGTATTGTGTTATTCTAACCATTGGAAACTTGTATCTAGTTGAGTTTCTTGTGTTTGAGCCATTTGATCCAATTTCGGAAAAACCTTTTTCTTTAAGAAAATCCACTTGTTCTTCGAGAGGCATACTTTGCTTGATGGCAAGCAATATTCTAGTTGGGGAGAGTTGTTAGATGCCCAATTGTTCTTATTTGAGCTATCATTTGTGGGCATCTTTCACTCATTTTTTGTCTAATTTCGGTTCAAAACCCCTTGCTTTTGGTGATATGCGATATGTTATGAAATGCTCTTGGTTCTTTTAATTTGTGTGTTATTGTGCAGAATTTGAGCTTGAAAGAGTAGAATTTGAAGACACAAGAAAGTGGACAAAGGAACCAAGAAAGAACAAGAGCAAAAGCATGTTCGCTAGGCGAACATCTGACGAGTGTTGCAGCGAGTTGTTTGCTAGGCGAGCCCATAGCGAGCTGTTAGCGAACACTCCTAGACTTGGGCAGAATCAAAATGGCATTATTCGCTGGCAGCGAGGCAGGTGGCGGAGAACTCGCTAGGCAAGCACCTAGCGAGCAAGTGGCGAAGCATTCCAAAATCTTTTCCTCAGCCCTCGCTAGCATGTTCGCTAGGCGAGGCTGTAGCGAACATTCGCTGTTAGCTCGCTAGGCGAATGAGGACGCGAGCGTGACAGGACAGCAACTTTTCTATATATAGCCCTTTGTACTTTTAGACCAAGGGATCATATTTTTCACTAGTTTTGCTGGATAAGAGATTTTGTGATCTAGAAACCCTCTATCTCTTATTTTCTTCATTTCTAAACATTAATCTACAAAAAGAAGGTGGATTCTCATCCAAGTGGAATTCTTCGACTCGGATGTTCATCAACCTTCTCCCGAAACTTATTTTGCAAGCTACCATGAGAATGAGTAGCTAAGTTCTTCATTTTGTCAAGGTTAGATGTAGGTGATCATTAAGCTTTGTATGTATATGGATGATCTTCATTTGTAAACTCTTGGATGATGAATATATGGTGAAAACCTTGCTTTATCTTTAACTATTTGTGTTGGTTTATGATCGAAAGATATTTCCCAACTCTTGACCTAGGTTTTCATCCTTCTATTTTCTTAAGCTAGAGATAGTTTTGAATGTTGTTGTTCATGAAAAATGTTAAACCTAAATGTTGTCATTTTGATAGATTATGTGAGAAATCAACAATGGATCAAAATGGGAAAAATCACAATGTGAGTTAGAAATAATCACATTGGGAGGATGTTGTGAATGTGTTTATCATCTAAAGAAGTTTATGCTTATTGTTGATCGGACATATACAAGCAAAGTGATTACCGAACCCTAATTTTAACAATCTTCATTAAATCGTAAAATCAACCTTTTACCGTTGTCACACCCTCATTTTCGCCTTTAGCCTTTATACCCTACATTCTCCATATCATACATCGTTCTATTGCATATCGAGCATGTGGGTACGGATTGGGTCGGTTTGTCATTTTTCATTTCAAATGAGATAACTTGTCTATCTTGGACTACATGGAGGAAAAGGTTCATCACCTAAAGTTTGATCTAAGTTGGAAAATCTATTCATCTAGATTTCTTCAAGGAGAAGTTACTTAAAAAATATTAGGATATTCAAAACATATTCCTAATGAACATGAAATTCAAGGCCAAATTCAAGATTGCTTCATCCAATTTTGTTTCAAATTCTTGATCAAGTGGAGTCCAAATTTGCAAAGCATGAGTCAAGATCACAAGTCCATAATTCAAGACTTCATCCATTTCAAGTTTAATGGTTTTAGGAAAGTCCATCATGAATTCATGAATTAGAGGCAAGAATATTACAAAGAGAAATTTTTTGACATTACAAGAATGTCATTTGTTGCAAGATTTCCAACTCTAAGTAATGTTTAGAAATTAATTTATTTCTAATCTTCATTCAAGTCTCTAATAAAATTCATGTTATGGTAATGCTACACCAAGTCCACATTGTGCTTACAAACATCTAAGAAATATACAAGAATTAAATCAACATTGGAATATTTTAAGACCAAGAATATGCATGTTTAATCATGGGCAAAACAGTCCCATGCAAGAGGTGGCAAATTACCTCATGTCACAAAATCTACATGTCACAAAATCAAGAGAATAGCATGATAATACATCTAAATATCATATTTTCAAAATGCTGTAAAAAAAGTAGTAGCATTGACCAAGAGGAGTTGTCCAAGCACAAGCCAACAAAATGGGTGCAAGGCACAAAGTGCTGCAGAAAAAACAGCATAGGCAAAGTGCAACAGCAAAAATGCAGCATGGCCTCTTGCATGGAAATGAAAAGAAAGAGACTGGCATGAGAAAAGGTGGTAAGAGACACCACTCCATGAAAAATTTGATATGTGGGGAGAAGAGAAAACCCTAGAGGGGAGAGATAAGAAGGAGGGGGCTGTAAACAAAAAGGGATCACTCTTGACACATTCAATATCCATACACACATTGCAAAAAACCAGAAAAGAGAGAGCAAGAGAAACCCTAAAAACTAGAAAAATAGAAAGGAAGAAAAAACCAGAAAAAAGAGAGTAACATAGAAACACAGGAGCATCCTTGAAGAGAAGAACCTTCACAACATAGAGTGAAGAGTGAAGCACATCCAATCAAAACCAGTGGAGGGCTTGCAAGAAGGATAGAAAGCTCTTGGGTATCCATTTCTTCAAACCTTTCTCTCTTTACATTTTGCTTTTTGTATTCATTTATTTCTTCTTTTAAGTATCGTTGTACTGTGTATATCATGTAAGGTTCCAAAGGGACCAAGAAACCATTTTTTAAAGAACCACAAAAACGAAAGAGAACAAAGGAAAAAGTTAGGTTTTTTCACTCTGGTAGCCTGACACGGGCCGTGTCACACAACACGGCCACCCGTGTCACACTTTTGTTGGCTTTTTCATAGCACAAAAACCCCAGGTCTCATGACACGGGACGTGTCACACAACACGGTCGGCCGTGTTGCATCTCTTTTTGAGTTTTCAACGTGTAAAATACCCAGGACTTATGACATGGGCCGTGTCACACAACACGGCCACCCGTGTCACACCGCTATTTGACCTCAAAATTTTTTTTTCTCCCAGACCCTAGGACACGGGTCGTGTCACACAACACGGCCACCTGTGTCACACCTCTGTCAAGCCTCAAAACTCATATTGCATGTACTTTAGGACACGGGCCGTGTCACATAACACGGCCGCCCGTGTCACACCACTGTTTTCTCACTTTTTTGATATTTTACCTCCAAAATAAATTTTCTCAAGGAGTTCGCACGGCGAACTCCTTGATCCGTTTTTTTGCATGTCTCAAATTTTTTAACCGACTAACCTCATATGTTTGTATGATTTTAGTGTGAATATTGCTATTTTCCTTGGTGACTTTTGATTCCCAAAAACCATTTTCAAAAACAAACTCTCGATTTTATCGAGCCATTTTTAACCTTGTAAGTCGATTGCCTTGTGCATCGCCATCGACCTTGTCCGTATCGCTTCAAATATATCTTTACAAACAATAAACCTTGATCCAACATCAAGTGATCCTTTTTTCTCATAAAAAACCCAAAATACAATAAATATATGGTTAGGATTGTACACCATGGATTTTAAGGTGGTGGGGAAGGAATGAGAATGGAATCCTCCTACACTCGTTCCGAATGTTTTGGATACAAGACGCTCGACTTGGTTATTCGAAACATTCATCTCCATCCAAAGTCCTTTTGTGTAACCCTAATCAAGAACCATTTCTCTTCAAAAAACTAAAAATAACATCAATTCATCAAACTATCTTTTTTCGCCTTAGGGCATCAATCAAAAACCCTTTTTTCAAGGTATAAAACCAACCAACCAACAATTATTTCATAAGCCTCCGAACTACGGAGCTCTGATTCTTCGCTTCTTTTAAGTGAGGATACGTAGGCACAAGGGCCACAATCCTTGGCGAGCATTAAAATAAATAAACCAACCCCTCTTTTCCTTAAGCAAGCAAACTCTTAATAAAAACACCCATTCATGCTAAACAACCTAGGAGGTTCCCATCGAGTACGATGGATGCGAGGGGGTGCTAATACTTTCCCCTTGTATAACCGACTCCCGAACCCTAAGACTTGGTTGCGATGAGCATGCTCTTTTACCAAAGGTTTTATCGTTATTTCCCTTTCCCTCCTTGGGATAAATAAAATCCGGTGGCGACTCTGTGTCATTTTTCACGTAGCGACAACCGTGATTTATTACTTTTTATGCAAAGATACCGTTACTAAAAACCAAACCCCTTTTGTTACTAAAAAATTAAGAACTCGATAATTGTCGAGTTGCGGCAATATCTCATATTCCCTGTGGAGACGATAACAAAAACCTGACACTTCACCACTGCCCTTCCAACAGGCGACTGATTTTATTTTATTTTGCAGGTTATTTTCAGCTTAGAAAGCAGTATTCAGGCTATCGCGAGCATTTTCATGGTTATGTTACTCAAAAGCAAGTTTCAGAAGTTGAACAAAACTCAGAAGGGTAAGAAACGGGCAAACGAGCAGATTTCCCTCCAAAAGGCACCAAATTCAAAATTTTGAAGGTGTTAATCGGTTAGCGCATATGGTTAACCGATTAACCAAGTCAAATTAGGTCAATGTGAGGTTTTTTAAAGGTGTTAACCGATTAACCTATATGGTTAATCGATTAACCAGTGCATATTTTGCCTCTGCACGTAAATTTCAATGCAGAGCCATTTGGAGTCCAATTTTGATCACTTGAATTCAAATTTTACACTTCGGAAGGATCTAGAATCATTTCATAATTTCATTTTCCCTCCAAATGCCCATTCCTCATTCCAAACCAAAATTTCCAAACCATTTTCCAAACCTTACATTTGGATCCAAGCCTAATTGGTATTTAAGTGATCCACTCCAAACCAACACATCGAATCATTCATAATTTCATTTCAAATTCAGAATTGATCTCATTCACTCTCAATTCTCTCTCAATTTTCCAATTCCAAAACCTTCACTCAAAGCTCTTTTCCATTGAATTATTTGATTCTTCCTTGGAATCAATGAATTCTTGAGCTCAAACCTCCATCAATCATCTCCATCGAAGTGATTTTATCATCCAATTTTTGTGCACAATTGGATCTGAATATGGAAGTGATTTTGGAAGTGATTATTTGGCTTATTTTGGATTAATCTTGAAGGATCTTCATTGCTACTACAAGAATTGGTGTGGAATATTGAAGTATTCTAGATTTCTATCATCGAATATGTTCAATTACAGTTGAATTAACACTAACCGGAGCAAATCTCCGCTCTGAAGGTTGGATCCGAATCTGTTTTTAGCTTATTTGCATAATCATGTGGATTTTCATCTTTGATTGAATTTTGGTTAATTTGATCTTTTTGATCCATGATTCGGTTGTGTTGGTCTGTTTACATGTTGTTTGAATCATGATTTGTTGGTTTAATTTCGTGATTAAGTGATTATGCGATCATCCGGTTGATCGGATAAGTGCTTATTTGCTGCACATGTTGTTTTATTGCTGATTTTCTGCTGTTGGTGTAACGCCCGTTTTATTTCGATTAAATCCAATTATGACTTTGCCAGGTCTCGTTGCATCGTAGTCGTATTTGAGTATGAGTTCGTCTCGAAGAAAGGAATTGAATCAGTCGAATTGTCGGAAAAAATTCTGGTTTTGTCGGGAAACTTTGAAAAATCATATCTCTTGATCCGTAAGTCAGATTTGACCCCCGTTTGAAGCGTTGGAAAGCTAAAGAGATGCTCTATCTAGAAAAAAATTAAAAAAAATTTAATTTTGCTGATATGACGACCGTCACAGGGCGTGACGACCGTCACACGAGCAAAAACTGCAGTTATGCAGAATTTGAACGTGTTCTGGTAGAATGAGATTTTTTAGTAAAAATATATTCCCATGGACTCTTTTACCTTCATTTTACATCATTTTGGGAATAGAAGACTAAAAAGAGGAGTTACGTAGGGGAGAGAAAGTAAGAGAGAAGAATTGTCGATCGGCGAATTCAGAAGATTTCTGCAGACAAATCACCGTGGAGCAGAAGCGGAATCGGAAAGCGTGGAATTGGCCTCAATTCTAAGGTAAGGGTGGGGTTCAATTATATAACTGGGAGTATGATCGAATTCATGTGGGGATCGAGTCATAGGTATAGTCTTCGTAAATCGATAAATGTTAAGGAAAAGGTTTCCCTAATGGGACCAGATTTCTATGTAAGAATGAATGTGTTATGTGGTTATTAGTGTGATGCCCTAAGGTTTTACTTATGGGCAAATGCGTAGAACGAATATACTATATGGTTATTCGTACAACGCTCTAATGGTTTTTCCCTAATGGGCGTCAAGATGGCTGAGTTGGTCTAAGGCGCCAGCTTTAGGTACTGGTCCAAAAAGGGCAGTCACCTAGTTGTGACTGATTGGTAACTAATTATGTGGATAAATGTCGTAATGTTGTTATTACAATAATATGCGGAGTTCTTAATTGTTGATATTAAGGTTGTTGTTGTTCCTGTATATGAACATATGGAAATGGGAATTGTTGTTGTTCCTGTATACGAACAGGTAGAAATATATATGATATCATTGTTGTCCCCGTATGTGAATAAGTGGAATATGATGATCACATGAGTTGTATGATGTTGTGATGCTCTGTTATGGACGTTTTGGTCGTAGGCATAAAGCTTCATTGTATGGTTGTTCTGGTTGTGTTGTAGCCCATAATAGGTGCATTGCATGGCATATCATTTGGCCTGGATTGGCGACGGTTGGCCCTTAGTGGCAAATTTTTAGTTGTGCCTGTATTGGCGTTAATTGGCCTGGATTGGCGACGGTTGGCCCTTAGTGGCAAATTGGCCTGGATTGGCGACGGTTGGCCCTTAGTGGCAAATTTTTGGTTGCGGAGTCTTGCTCTGAAATGGTACCACATGCATATGCATAGTTGAGTCGCATAAAGTTGCATGATTATGTTGGTTGTAGATTGTTGTGGCATACGTGAGATATGGTTTTGCTTGTAGATGATTGTTTCTGATATTTATAAGTTTGCGAAGATTATATTGTTGTGATGCGATTTCCAATATGATTTCTATCATGCTTTATGTTATATTATTGATATCTCACCCTTTTCCGTTGTATGTTACCTCCTCTGGTGGTAATTTGCAGGTAGTCAAGAATAGAGCGTAGTTCCCGTAAGGTGTAGTTGGTCGCTCTGATACGTAGCACTCTTGGGGGGGGATGAACGATTGTTTATGTTGTTTATTTGATGTTTTCTTGCTGCTGAATTTTACTAAGTATTTTGGTTGAATTGGTTGTTTTCTTTTGTTAATGCACCGAATGCTGGTTGTATGCACTAAGCCGAAGAATCGGTAGTGCTGAATTTTGATGGAAAACTAGTTGTTTAATGAATATATGCAAGCTGAAGTACTTGCTGAATTTTAATGGAGTAATGGTTGTAATTTCTGGTATCACATTGATTTTCATAAATGTTGAAAGTGCATTATGTTCCGCTGCGAATGAATATGTTGCTATGTAATTAAGATGTTATGTGAGTTGTTATTAGTTGTTCATCCAAGAGTATGTGCTATGTATCATCACTGAATGCATGTTGCCTAGTTAAATTAAATGGTAAAATGCATGCTTCTGCTAGCTGAAAAATGTGACGCCCAGGTTTTTGCCTGTGTGACGACCGTCACAAGTC
The DNA here is from genome assembly GCA_963859935.3 of Lathyrus sativus. Classification (NCBI taxonomy): domain Eukaryota; kingdom Viridiplantae; phylum Streptophyta; class Magnoliopsida; order Fabales; family Fabaceae; genus Lathyrus; species Lathyrus sativus. The sequence continues at coordinate 435,944,117 of OZ012739.1, read as the reverse complement.
CATGACGACCGTCATGCGTACAAATTTCATGCACTCTGATTTTGATTTATTTTAAATATGCCTTGGGTAGAAATGGGGTGTTACATTAGTGGTATCAGAGCAGGTCGGTCCGTCCGGCCAAGTTGTTTAATGTTGTATATTCCCTGGTATGCGACATGTGTGTGAAAACACTGTCGGTACATGTTTTGTTGTGGAACCTTTGTCTGCAGGAGTGAGAATGATTCAAGTGGGGGAGAAGCTTGTGCTTCTCCAGGATGCTGCAAGTGCAGAGTGCAGGCTCAGTGTGTGGTTGAATGCTCTCATAGTTTGGCAAAGATGGTTTGTACCCCATCATGATTTTCGGCTGCCTATTGACAAATTGAGGAACTGATCACCCTTAATCTCTTGTTAATAGTAGACGGGATTGGGTTGGATGGGATAGACGTGTCTTGCAAGCTTGGATGGCGTGAGCAGCGAATTGTTTGGAGTGGAGCTAAGTGCTCAAGAATTGTTTTGATGAGTCGGTCGATGTAAGAAGGTGCAGAGAGGTGCATTTTGATTGGAATTTTCGAGAGAGCTGTCGACGACTCGTGTGTTGATTGTTGCCAAACCCGACGGGACTAGTGGTGGTGTTTGGAGATGCTTTGTTGATATGATTTAGAGATATGTTAAAGTAACTTCAGCGAGTTAGTTATGCTTTAAGGCGACTTGAAGTACGTAAGAAGAATTATCTGACCAGTGCTCAAGAGTTGGTCATTGTTGTAGTTGTGCCAGAGTTGGAGGCTGAAATTGCTTAATCTGAGATTTGGTGAGGAAGCGATGTTTTACAGACTAAAGTCGGAGTAGATTGCGTAGTTGTGTCGGGTAATGTTAAGTCGTGATTGAGTATGCTTGTTTTATAAAATGTGGTTGATTTGGCAAGTTTTGGCATTTTGGAGATTTGAGGATCTAAGATTCGGATTGAAATCGGGCGTCGTAGAAATCGCGTTTGATGGTTCTAATTCAATGCCATATGTTAGGGGAGTATGAGTATGTGTTTGTTTCGAAGAAATAAATAGAAACAGTCGAATTTTCGGGCAAAAATGCAGAATTCCCGCAGCAGATTTTGGGCAAAATTCTGGTTTTTCGGAAAACTTCGAAAATTCATAACTCTTGAACCGTATGTCGGTTTTGACTCCCGTTCGAAGTGACGGGAAGCTAACGAGATGATATTTCTAGAAAAAATGGTTTTGGAGTCAGTGAATGAGCCAATTATAGCAGAATATTCGAAACGTGTCATTTTGACAATTTTACCGTCGTGAACGGGTGCGGTTGATATGTTATCATACTGTGTGTTTTCGGTATATAACGTGGTAGCTGATGCTTTGATTTGAAAACCTTACCGGTAACGATGAGGATGGTGAAAAGAGTTAGAACCGATTGAGCAGTTTGGCGATACAAGTTTGGTCTGTGAAGAGACTTGTTATGGGGTTAAGCCGTGTGTGTTAGAACTTACTAGTAGTATTCTTGAGGAGATTCGAGAAGGTCAAAAAATCTGGTTTGAGTTGGTAGATTGGTTGAAGTTGATGAATCAAAGTCGAAGAGTTGATTTTCGAATTTGTGGAAGTGGTATCGCGATATGTCGTGATGGAGTTTGTGGTCGACTTAGTTACGGAAACTAGTCCGATATTGAGAACTCCACATTGTATGTCTGTTTGGATGGTCGAGGAATTAATTGATTGAGTGGTTTTGAGACTTGTGTCTGGGGTGTATTCTAAGGCAGCAGAGTGTGAAGTCGAATAGAGGGTGGACAGTGATTTCTGGTGATTGTGAGAAGAGGTTGGGCGTGGAAAGCAATATTGGTGTACTTGAGGTTTAAAATATTTCAAGTTGAAACTGTGCCGAATGGTTTCCTAAGTATGAAATTGTTGTTGTACGTCGAATTCTAAGATCGCAGCTTTTTACGGAATCGAAATCGGACATACGGAAGTCGTTTAACGGTCGAAAATAGAAATCTGGACTAACATGTTCGCTGAGAGATTCGCCTAGCGAAGTATCCTGGGCAGAAAAATGTTGTTGAGTGGAGTAAGAATACTCTTGAAGAAGTGCCTTGGGATAGATGGAGTATCCATCCAAGTGCCATGAGGATGTGACCGAATTTAAGGAAATTGTTTTGGTGGCCATAGATAGTCACAGGAGTAAGTTGAGTATTCATCCGGGAGCGACGAATATGTATAGTAATTTGAAGAATCTGTTTTAGTGGCCTGGTATGAAGCGTGATGTAGCACGATTTGTGTATGCATGTTTGACTTATCAGAAGTAGAAAGTTGAGCATCAGAAACCTGTTGGGTGGATGCAACCGTTAGAAATTCCAGAATGGAAATGGGACAACATTTCGACGAATCTTGTAATGGGTTTTCCAAAGAATTTGAAGGAATATGATTCGATTTGGGTAGTTATGAATGGATTAACAAGATTAACTCATTTCCTGCCAATGCGAGTGAATCAGTTGATGCGGAAGCTAGCTGAGATGTGTATCGATGAAGTTGTGAAGTTGTATGAGGTATCATCGAATATTGTGTCAGATGGGAACCTGAGTTTTCATTGAGATTTTAGGAGAGTTTGCAGACGTTTGAATGTCATGTCGAAGTTGGATTCTTTCTAGCATCCGTGGACGGATGGACAGACAGAGAGGACTATTCAGTATGTAGAGGATTTGTTGAGTTATGTTGATGTATGTCCGGCGAGAGTGTTGTGCTCGGACATGAGATTGGGTAAGAGACGATTGAAAAGATTAAAAGGATCCAAGATAAGATGTGTTTTGAGAGTTACGATAGTAACTGGTGTTGGTCGAGCGTGAGATCTCAGAAATACCACTATGTTTTGTTTATCTGTATCAGAGTGGCGCAGCGGAAGCGTGGAGAAAGTAGCATGCTAGGCTGTTTTACCGCTGTCGCTTGTGGGAATTGCATGATGTGTTCATGTGTCCAAGCTGAGGAAGTACATTGATTCAGATGGATAGTGTACAAGTGAAGGATGATTTGATTGTTGAGGCATTGCTAGTTCAAGTTGATGGATGGGAAGCAACTTCGAGGTAAAAGGATTCTTTGGTAGAGGTAATTTGGAAGATTGGGATGCGAGAGTCGTATCCGGAGTTGGTTGAATCGAGGTAATTTCAAGGACGAAATTCTTTTAAGTGGGGGAGAGTTGTAACGCCCGTTTTATTTCGATTAAATCCAATTATGACTTTGCCAGGTCTCGTTGCATCGTAGTCGTATTTGAGTATGAGTTCGTCTCGAAGAAAGGAATTGAATCAGTCGAATTGTCGGAAAAAATTCTGGTTTTGTCGGGAAACTTTGAAAAATCATATCTCTTGATCCGTAAGTCGGATTTGACCCCCGTTCGAAGCGTTGGAAATCTAAAGAGATTCTCTATCTAGAAAAAAATTGAAAAAAATTTAATTTTGCTGATATGACGACCGTCACAGGGCGTGACGACCGTCACACGAGCAAAAACTGCAGTTATGCAGAATTTGAACGTGTTCTGGTAGAATGAGATTTTTTAGTAAAAATATATTCCCATGGACTCTTTTACCCTCATTTTACATCATTTTGGGAATAGAAGACTAAAAAGATGAGTTATGTAGGGGAGAGAAAGTAAGAGAGAAGAATTGTCGATCGGCGAATTCGGAAGATTTCTGCAGACAAATCACCGTGGAGCAGAAGCGGAATCGGAAAGCGTGGAATTGGCCTCAATTCTAAGGTAAGGGTGGGGTTCAATTATATAACTGGGAGTATGATCGAATTCATGTGGGGATCGAGTCATAGGTATAGTCTTCGTAAATCGATAAATGTTAAGGAAAAGGTTTCCCTAATGGGACCAGATTTCTATGTAAGAATGAATGTGTTATGTGGTTATTAGTGTGATGCCCTAAGGTTTTACTTATGGGCAAATGCGTAGAACGAATATACTATATGGTTATTCGTACAACGCTCTAATGGTTTTTCCCTAATGGGCGTCAAGATGGCTGAGTTGGTCTAAGGCGCCAGCTTTAGGTACTGGTCCAAAAAGGGCAGTCACCTAGTTGTGACTGATTGGTAACTAATTATGTGGATAAATAGCGTAATGTTGTTATTACAATAATATGCGGAGTTCTTAATTGTTGATATTAAGGTTGTTGTTGTTCCTGTATATGAACATATGGAAATGGGAATTGTTGTTGTTCCTGTATACGAACAGGTAGAAATATATATGATATCATTGTTGTCCCCGTATGTGAATAAGTGGAATATGATGATCACATGAGTTGTATGATGTTATGATGCTCTGTTATGGACGTTTTGGTCGTAAGCATAAAGCTTCATTGTATGGTTGTTCTGGTTGTGTTGTAGTCCATAATAGGTGCATTGCATGGCATATCATTTGGCCTGGATTGGCGACGGTTGGCCCTTAGTGGCAAATTTTTGGTTGTGCCTGTATTGGCGTTAATTGGCCTGGATTGGCGACGGTTGGCCCTTAGTGGCAAATTGGCCTGGATTGGCGACGGTTGGCCCTTAGTGGCAAATTTTTGGTTGCGGAGTCTTGCTCCGAAATGGTACCACATGCATATGCATAGTTGAGTCGCATAAAGTTGCATGATTATGTTGGTTGTAGATTGTTGTGGCATACGTGAGATATGGTTTTGCTTGTAGATGATTGTTTCTGATATTTATAAGTTTGCGAAGATTATATTGTTGTGATGCGATTTCCAATATGATTTCTATCATGCTTTATGTTATATTATTGATATCTCACCCTTTTCCGTTGTATGTTACCTCCTCTGGTGGTAATTTGCAGGTAGTCAAGAATAGAGCGTAGTTCCCGTAAGGTGTAGTTGGTCGCTCTGATACGTAGCACTCTTGGGGGGGATGAACGATTGTTTATGTTGTTTATTTGATGTTTTCTTGCTGCTGAATTTTACTAAGTATTTTGGTTGAATTGGTTGTTTTCTTTTGTTAATGCACCGAATGCTGGTTGTATGCACTAAGTCGAAGAATCGGTAGTGCTGAATTTTGATGGAAAACTAGTTGTTTAATGAATATATGCAAGCTGAAGTACTTGCTGAATTTTAATGGAGTAATGGTTGTAATTTCTGGTATCACATTGATTTTCATAAATGTTGAAAGTGCATTATGTTCCGCTGCGAATGAATATGTTGCTATGTAATTAAGATGTTATGTGAGTTGTTATTAGTTGTTCATCCAAGAGTATGTGTTATGTATCATCACTGAATGCATGTTGCCTAGTTAAATTAAATGGTAAAATGCATGCTTCTGCTAGCTGAAAAATGTGACGCCCATGTTTTTGTCTGTGTGACGACCGTCACAAGTCCATGACGACCGTCATGCGTACAAATTTCATGCACTCTGATTTTGATTTATTTTAAATATGCCTTGGGTAGAAATGGGGTGTTACAGTTGGCACAGTGTTAATCGGTTAACGCATATGGTTAACCGATTAACCATCTCAGATTTTCAAATTTTTTCAAAGTTTTCAGAGTGTTAATCGGTTAACGCATATGGTTAACCGATTAACCAGTTCAAATTTTTTAAACGTTAACAGTGTGTTAACCGATTAACCCCTGGGGTTAACCAATTAACACTGTGCCAGTGGGTCTGTTTTGATGTTTTGCTTGCTTATTTGAGTACCGTTTCACTTTGATTCATCGTAATTCGATATGATGCATTAAAAGTGAAATGTTTTGGGATATATGTCGCTGTTTTGATTGTTTAATCGAGATTTCTCCAACATTCGTGTTCCTTTCCACTTGGATGCATGCTTATGGATGTGGTTCAAGGTGATGATCTTTTGCATGTACGTTTGTTTTCATCTTTTGTGCTTTCCTTCATGTTTGCATCATTTTTGTATCGCTGTTGAGGTCGAGATGCGCTTGTGGCGGCTGCTGCCCCACACATTTTTCCTCCCTCCCTCCATTCTAAGTGTGCATTTTCATGTTTGCATATTGCATTTTGTTATGCTTTCTCCTTTTGTCTTCCCTTTCCATGTCCCCCTTAGGATCTAACCTTCCTTGTTTAAGGTTGGTTATAGACATTAGGATTCGAACCAAGCATGCTAACATTAGGATAGATGTTTCCCCTTTAAATCCTAACTTTAGGACCATTTTACATGACAACGTTAGGGTCGAGTTTCCTTTAGACCTTCCGTGTGTCTCTCTCTTTCTCATCTCAAAAACAATTTCAACTCATCTAATAAATACGATTAACGTTGTGCGCTACGAGCCTTAAGCTACTTGGGAAATGGTGATTGTGGGCTTCCTCTCAATGGACTAGAGTGTTTAGTGTACACCTTTTGGGTGATATGCGACGCATTCACTCCTAGGTCATAGTCTTTAGTGCAACGTGAACCACAAACCGAATTAATTCACTTCACTAAAAAACACAAACAAAACTTCAAACCTTTTTCCTTCGAGATTAATCAAACTTTCATTTTCAGAAAAGAGTGTTGTTAAGCTTCGGTTCTACCGCAAACAGGTTTTGTCCCTAACTGCTGGAACGGAGGTTTAACCCTACTCGATTAAAACACTTAATCAACTTGTGGTTTTGTGTCAGCCCGAACTACATTTGCTCTGATTTCTCATACCAGATGAGGATACGTAGGCACAAGACGCGATATCTTGACGAGCAGTCTTTCCCCCTTTCCCCCATAGTTAGCCGAACTACGTTGACTCTGACTTTAAAAAAACCAATATATATGTATAATATATATATATTGGAGTGTCAATATATCATTTATACCGCTGTTAAAGACAGACATAAGTTTGAGTAAATAATAACTGATTTGAGTTAATTGAATTGAAAATAAAAACAAATGGATGTAATATGAGTCAAATTCTTGGCAAAGGAAAAAAATACTAATTTAATATTTATCATAGATTAAAGATAGTGCACGATCAGTGCAAATTAGTTTTATACCATTATTCAATAAAATTATAACATTTTATCATGTTATACTAATATTTTAAAATTAAACATATGATTTGACAGAATACACGTTCGTAATTAATTAACAGTGTAAAAATATTTTACAGTGCAGATTCTTTTTTCTCTTTTTTCTCTGATTTGTAAGCGGAAATATTCATGGATATTATATGAGATTAAAACATCAATACTTACTTGTTGAAGTCATGATTCGGAATTCCGAATGGATGAATGACCGGATCTTCCTCTGTATCTCACACTCCCGTTCACAACTTTCAATGGGGCAAGTTATGGAGCCGTCAGTTATGTTTCTGATTCTTTTTTTGTGATTACAAAGGGGACCTAGCCACATAATATATATAACCCTAGTCCCTACCCATTATGGGCCCAAGGTTAAAGCCCACACTTTTACCCACACCAATCAGGTTTCAGATACTCAGCCATTAGATAAAATTGATCACTTAATTAATTAAAGGGCTTATATATGCACCCCCATCAGAATCACGATTAACCCGTTTTTCACAAACTAAACCACAATTGATTGTAGTCCATAAAAATTAGATAAATCTAACATTCTCCCACTTGGGCAAAATCAATTGTATGATTTTTATTTTAAAATACATTTTGAAAACGACTCTCGGGTTAATGACTAATTCCTTAAAATGCGGCCGCATTTTAAGGAAATCCATGATTCCAGGTGCAGTATCTGAATATGACTCCATAGAACAAAAGTTAAGCAGTATTGAATCACGACGATTATTATGTCCTTCATTAACATAAAACCTTTCGTGGTTACAAATACTACATACTCCGTCAACTAGTCATCAGTGTGGAGTGTGGCAAGAAAATAACATGCTAATGTGATCCAACAACCATTTGCTATTTTCTTCGTCAGTCCTTAACAATTTCTCTCAAATGCATTAAACACAAAGAAATTGTATGGTTTTACAAACCATAATGCCTTAGCTCCAACATGGCGTCGACCACCGGCACAGTGGTCCTAACAACGCCGAGCTTAAAATCATATTTCAGCTCCAATATGGCATCAACCACCGGTATAGTGGTCCCGAAGACACCGAGCTCAAAATAATAACCATGCCTTGAACTCCAAACTAGTGTCGACCATAGGCACAATGGTTTCGATGACACTGAGTCCCAAATTTAGCAATTTAAATGTAAATAAACAATGACAAATGACAATAATAATAATAATCATTGTAATATCAATTGCTTAAAATAGAAAGTACTTGACAATCCAACATTTAAAGTGTCTAAAATAAAATATAACATGATAAAAGAAAATGACATAAAGAACAAACTCCCACTAACCAAGTACATCAAAAGAACTCACAATGCCCATGTTCTCTTCATAGCACACAAGCTAAGTCGATCACTCCTCTCCCACTTAACTAATTTTTCTTTCTCTTGGGGTGTACTTTGATCATTGATCACAGGTTTGGTTTCACGCAATGTCATGTCAAGGTCAGCAATCCCTAACGAAAACTATAAGTCTTTCTTCCATTTTTTTAAAATTAGACTCATTCAGGATCTCAATAGAAGCAGAACAATTACAATTGTTCATAGAGAAGGTCATTGTTTAGACAAAATAGGAATGCATTAAAACAAATAATAAAGGCAAGATATAGCTTTAATGAACATAAGCTATCACTAAGAGGCCAACATTATCACACAATCCCCTTTGGGTGGAATGCGTAAAACCCAAGTTAGAACCAAGGTCAGAACCTCAGATGAGTCGCTCAATGAGCATAAATTGGGTTCGAAAATCTATCTCCTTTGGGTAGATAAATTCTCTAAACCAAAACACCTCCAACAACTTCATCTACAAATTTCAAGAATAAGCTACTCAATGAGCATACATTGAGTTTAGAAATTTATTTCCTTTGGGTAAATAAATCCCTTAGACCAAAGCATCTCCAATAGTTATATCCTTAATCAACCACAATCTTTACATACAATTGTCCACCTTTGGAAAGACAATCATAGTAGTGACTTAAAATCATTCCTCAAACTACAAAGAGACTTTTACAAATTAAAACGAGCGATCTCACTATGGTGATAATCACACACAATAATTTATAGAATTTCTTGCATAGAAATTAAAGAAAAATTCTTGCCAAAATAAATCATGAACCAATCATGAATTTAAACCATATAACATTCCTAATAAATTTTGTCTTCAACAGTATCAATCTCAATATTATAGAGATATTATATAATATTTCAAAATACTTGACAAAACAAATATATTACAAATTTATATAAACTAACATTTATTTAATAAAATGTCCAAGACAATACAATAGAAATTTAGAAATATATAATACATATTGTCTTGAAAATAATTAATCTAGTTAATTATATATAATTCAATTAGTAATATATAATTTTATATGATACTGTATTGGCGTGAAAAAATTGAACAAAAGAATTTAGAAGTGGCTATTAACTTGGAAAGGGAAAACAAATTAAGCACAAATACCGGAATTGTTCTATTAATTTGCAAAAGAAACACCAGATAAACAAAATTACCGACACTATTGACGGCATTCACGTATTTTGCATTTCAGTAACCAAAGAATCATATATATTGTTTTAATTGATCCAAAATAAAGGGCAATTGAAAAATAACGTACTATCAGAACACTATTACTTTCACCATATGAATTTTGAAGAAGTATGCAACAATTCCAATTAAAATAAATACATAAAAGATTTCCGATTCAATATATACTTCATAGATTTAGTAATCACAAAATATCAATTCCAATTTTCATATTATTTATGGAGCAGTTCCACAATGGTAAAATTTATTACGACAATAAAAAAAATAATACCATCAATTCGTATTCACAAAAATAATAAAATAATTGAGTCCTAACTCATATAATCTAGGCTCTGATACCAAATGTAAGCGGAAATATTCATGGATATTATATGAGATTAAAACATCAATACTTACTTGTTGAAGTCATGATTCGGAATTCCGAATGGATGAATGACCGGATCTTCCTCTGTATCTCACACTCCCGTTCACAACTTTCAATGGGGCAAGTTATGGAGCCGTCAGTTATGTTTCTGATTCTTTTTTTGTGATTACAAAGGGGACCTAGCCACATAATATATATAACCCTAGTCCTTACCCATTATGGGCCCAAGGTTAAAGTCCACACTTTTACCCACACCAATCAGGTTTCAGATACTCAGCCATTAGATAAAATTGATCACTTAATTAATTAAAGGGCTTATATATACACCCCCATCAGAATCACGATTAACCCGTTTTTCACAAACTAAACCACAATTGATTGTAGTCCATAAAAAGTTAGATAAATCTAACATGATTATCATTAACAAACCTAAAGACACAATATATAAAACACAATATTAAAATACCATGACTACATTACAAGTACGTGCATATAGTTATCATTTTTAGAAATATCAATGCTTTAAAGAGAAGGTATCTCTTCCCAATCTTTCTTTTTCGGTATATTTTGATTTGATAGGAAAACAGCTATATCTTTCCATTACTTAAACGAGATATGCCAACGCAAGTGATCGCATAGATTCTTGTGTGTGAACTGAGCAGGATGAATGAATGAATGAAAGGAAACTTTATTATTGTTGCTTTTCATGTCAAACCCAAACAGAAGAAAGGTTTGTTTTGATATAAGGAATAAAAGGATAATAGTTAACATCTTGTCAAAAAAAGAGGGGATGATAAATATTAAATAACATAAAATATGCTCACAGCTTGATAATGGTATTTGAAAAAGGTAAAGAGAAGTAGACAATAAGCTTAATTACTATTAGAATATTATTGTCAAATATTCTAAAATTGTGCATTAAGCAAGTAGGTTTCATATTTATTATAGAGTAATTTTTAGTGCAGCATATATACCATTTACGTAGTTGGATTTATAAACTAAAAAACCCTTATAAATTTGATTTGTCTGAAAAATATAAATAACAATAACAATGTTTTCTTGTATATTTGATATTTGTAACGATTTTATCTTTATTTTATTAAACAACTAAAAATAAATAAATATTTTTTAAGATTAAATATAAAAGACCTATTTAAAAAACATTTCATCAATTAAAATTGAATAACATCTTCGCTTTAAGTTGACTTTCACATTTATAAATGGTCTGGATCGAAAATAAAAAATGGAGTAAAGGATGGTGGTAACGGTAGATCAAAACTTTAGACGTAGTAGAATGTATACTATCCTGCAAAATTAGTATATTAACGCTTAAATTAATATATGAAAAAGAATAAATTAAAATTAAATATTTAAATTTGGCACATTCTCTAATAAAAATTAATAATAAATTTATTATTTATTAGAAATAAATTACCAAGAGCTATTGAATATACATTCAATTAGGCCATTTGTTATTATAATGAGGAAAATCCTTGTGTGTTGAAAAGATTCTGAAAATCCTTGTGTCTTAAATCAATGTGTAGAGTGAATACTGTGTTACAAAGTTAGATAATTTTAGACTATGTTCAATAAAAGTAGACTACTAAAAATGTACAAATTTTTAGAAAAGAATGTCAAAGAAACCTTGTTCCAAAACATAGATATCTCAAGAAAAATATAAGAATTTTCACAATCATTAAGAAATTAAACCGTAGTTAAAAGACAATGCAAATGTCATAGTGACTTAATGGTTAAGAATAGATTCTTATAATATGCACCATTCATTTATCAGATGTCAATGATGCCAATGGGTGAGAACTTGTTCTTGCATATAAGTAGTACTGACATACAAATATGCATAAGAGAGTTTTAAGACAAACATCTTACTTGGTGAGTCGGTGAATGCTGAACAATTCTCATCGTTCAAAATTTTAAAAATATCTATTATCAATAATCTGTTCACATTTACTTATAAAAAAATTAAAATCAGGCTTAAAATTAAGAGTGGTAAACTTGTTTATTGATTTATTTTTTTTGGTACGAACCACTAAAACTCACATAAACATAAACATGAGAGTAGTGTTGGTCCTACAGATTTTGAGGTTTAAGGCGGAATTTGATTTAAAATATTTTTATAAATAATATTTAATTAATAATAAATTTTTTAAATAAATAATTTTAAAACTTTTTTATAATTAATGTTAATTTTGATGTGTAGAGACTTTAAAACCAACCCTATTGGTTATTGAACTGAAAAATATTTTTAAAATGCTAAAATTGAGATATTTTAAAAATTAATATTTAATTAAAAATTAAATAAATTTTTTACATTAATAATTTTTATAATCTTTTTTACACGGTAGACAACTAAAAATTTAAAACTATGTCATTGATTATTGAATTGCAAATATTTTTTAGCTTTAAAATTGTAAAACTAAGATGGTAAGAATTGAATACAAGTATTATGGATTTGGATCTTCTCCTTTTTTATATATTTTGTCATCTCTCATGTTTCTAATCTAACGGTTCAGAATTTATAATGAATAATTAAATAAAAAAAATTATTTAATAGGAGAGAGAAATTGATAAATAATTTGTCTTTGTTATCTCTCCTATTAAATGACTTTTTTATTTAATTATTCATTATAAATTCTGAATCTTTAGATTAGAAACATGAGAGATGGCAGAATATATAAAAAATGAGAGGATCCAAATCCAAGTATTATACTATAAAGGAACAAAACTTTGTCGTTTGACATATTCCATTTATTATAATTTGTTTTGAAAATTATATTAATTATATGTAATTTTAGGCTTACTTTTTTAACATTTGAGATCTATTTTAAGGTACAAAAAGATGAGACCTGAAACCCTTGTCTTATTGGCGTTGGCCATGGCCGGCCTTGCATGAGAGCTATCGTTCGAATTTTAATGTTAGCCTTCAACCTAACAATATCGATTTTTTTTATATAAATTTTAGTTGGGATTTGCGGACTGCTTATTATTTAGATGAAAGATAAAGCTTGAATTTATCAAAGTTACAAAAATATTTTTAAGTAATTTTGTGTTTTAACATTGGTTTTAATTTCTGGTCTACAACAAACTGCAATATTACTAAATCAAACGTAATTGCGGTATAATCTAAAATTATGTAATATTGTATTAGAAATCACATCAGAGAATTTTATGAATGTTTGTTCAATTAATATTATTAAAAGTTTTGATTTTGAAACTTAAAAAACTCAAATTTGTTTGTGATGTACCTTCCTATCAAAATCATGATCGCATCGACCACAATGCACGCCACAACAACTACAATCATCACAATTGCAACACCTGATGTACCTTTCTATCAAATTTCATGTCGCAACGAACACAATACATGTTGCAACTGTCAGAAATTCTAGTTTGATGTCATTCTTCATATTGCTTCTATTTTTAATTACATGAGTATTTACAACAATTAATTACAAATATTCTCGATTTGATTTACTACTCTATTCTAAAAATATAAAATATACACAATTAAGAAGCACCCCCCTCAAATTGATTTTCTACTTTATTCATATCAAATCATTCCATATTATTCTCCCTTAAGTTGACGTGGTTGGTCCAGAGACATCAATTTGTTAACATAAAACTGATGATGTGGACGAGGAACCACCTTCATATAAATATATGCAATCTGAAATTGATTACCAATATGAGGAAGTGATATTAGTTAATCATCATAGGCATCACAGGTTAAATGGAAATCGACTTCGATATGCTTGGTGCGTTTGTGGAAAACAAGATTTGCTACAATTTGGATGACACTTGTATTGTCAGCATAAAGTGATGTATGCTTTGTTTGAGGAAATCAAAGCTCACACAAAAGACCGCAAAGCCAAATTATTTTTGATTAGGAAGCAAACATATCACGATACTCAAATTTAGTGGAAGATTTATAAAGGCATGCTTGTTTTTTTATCTTTCCCTAAGATCAGTGAAGATCCAAGAAATACACACCAACCAGTGAAAGATTATTGGATGTAAGGATACCCTACTCAATCACCATCACTATACGCATTCAATCGAGAGACCGTTCCAGAATGAAAGAATAAACCACGATGCAAAGTTCCTTTCAAGTTGCAAATCATACAACAAATTGTTGCCATGTGAAAATGGGTAAGAGAATGCATGAATTGACTTACTTTTTGAATAAAAAAAGATATGCCAGGGCGAGTAATAGTCAAGTAATTAAGGTTACTCACAAAGAGAACTCAAGTAGAGTGGAGCGAAATTTCTCATACCATGCCCTAGGTGCCTGTTTCAGCTTGCACACACCCTTAGATGAAGAAAATAGACCTTGAGGGGGGAGTCATATAAATATCTTCAACTAGGTCACCATTAAGAAAATCCTTTTTCACATCCATTTGATAAAGAGGCCGCCCATTAGAAGCAACTAAATAAAATAGAGTGCGAATAATTGTCATTTTAGCAAGCGGTGCAATTATATCATCATAATCAATCTCATATTCATTCTTGTTTCCCAAGGTAACCAATCGAGCATTAAAACGATTGAGGGGTCCATAAGAATTCAGTTTCAATGAATACACCCATTTTCCCAATGGATTTTATGTTAGTAGGACATACGACAATATTCCATATGAAATTATCTTGAAGAGCATGGAGTTCCTCATACACTTCCTTTGTCCATCACACGTCTTTAACAATCTGTGAGTAATAATAAGCATAGATATACTAGAAATTGAGGCAGTCAGATAAGTATGTGAGGAATCATACTTGTCTGGTGAATATCTATCAGATGCTCGAGATATTTGACCATAACGACGTGGTTCAACAAGAACCAGATCAAGTGGCGAATTAAGTATCAGATCAAGTGGTGAATCAGTGTCAGGAAGGGGAGTGGGAACTTGTTGTTTGTGTTTTCTAACATATACATGACCTTGTTTATAACGTGTTATAGATTGTGGCATAATAAAAAAACTTAGGAAAAGCTACAATATCATTAATGGTAGAAGAAACACAAGGAAACATAAACTAATTATAAAAAAAATGTCACATTCCTAAAAATGCAAAAAAAAAAAAAAACTTTGATTAGAGGCATCATAACATATCAAGCTTTTATTAGAGTGGCTATAACCCATAAATACACATTGAATAGACTATGCTCCAAGCTTATTCCTTTCAAATGGAGGTAAGCGAACAAAACACACACACCGAAAAGTATTTAAAAAGACAAAAGAAAGGGGAATCAAAATCAATAACCATAGACGGAAGACGTTTGATCAAGAAGACGGATGTGGGCAATGCTTTTACCCAAAACCGGGATGGAACATAAACTTGAAGAAGTAAGGCGCATGTTATATCAAACAAATGATGATTCTTGCATTCTTCCATCCCATTTTATTGAGGGGTATTGGGACAAGATATTTGAGACAAGATGCCTTTTTTGTTAAAGGCACTCCTAAAACTCATGAAACGTGTGTCCACCACCAAAATTAGAATAATTTTTTTAACACTAGCTTGATATTGAGTCTCAACATATATGAGAAATTTCTTAAACATAGAAAACACTTATGATTTAGATTGAAGAAAATATATCTAAGTAAAACGACTATAATCATCAATCAACATGATGAAATATTTATAATGAACATGAGAAACTACATAAGACATTCCTCGCACATCATTATGAATCATCTCAAAACAAGTGGAAGCACGTTGAACACCAACCGAAAAAATAAGTGTTTTACTTTTACAAAATTCACAAACAGAACATGAAACAAATGCATTACAAACACCATTTTTATTTTCCAATAAACTAGTTTTAAATAAATGAAACAAACTGAAGAGTTTGGATGACCCAATTTTCTATGTCAATCCTTATAAGAATTCAAAATATTATTACAAGCAAGAGATAAATGACTGGAAAAAAACTAGAGTGGAAACAATCTTCCCACTTTAGGCCCCTTCACGATCAGCTTCCCTGACACTTACTCCTGCACAAAACAACTGGAACAAGAAAAGATAACAATATAATTTTTATCTACCAATTGAACAAAAAATAATAATTTTGGAATCAAATCCAAGTGGTACAAACACATCCTAAAGTATTATCATCAACTATTTTAATTTCCTAATTACCATGATAAGATTGTAAATTGTGCAAATATTCTAAGGAACATGTCATGGGATTGGATGCACCTGAATCTATAAACCATGGACGAGAAACAATAGAAGACTTACTCTGAATTCCCAAGGTCGAGAGAGTGGAAAGTATAATTTGTTGAATCAATTATGGCTCTATAGAACCACTGTTTGATATGCCACTAATGGAAGGACCAAATGAAAAATTTGTAAATGCATGGAATGCATGTAAAAAAGGTTGTGTTGGTCGTAGAGAACGCCTGAGACACTCATAGATAATATGACCTTGTTGTTTACAGTAATTACAAAATTTCTTATTGCAAATATGAGCAAAATGTACAAATTCTTTTAAAGAGAAGCATTGAACTTGACTCATATCATGACCTTTACCTCTATTTTGAGCAGCATATGTAACTGTCACAGACTCGAAAATGACTGTTTCATGATTCACGACTCCTTGAGTAATAAGACGTTGTTCCTCCCTTAGAAGTTCTCCAACACATGAATTTAAAGAATGAACATGATTCCTATTCAACAAATCTCATCTGGCAACTTAAAATTTTGGATGAAGCTTTATGAGAAATTGATCTCGGCTACTTGTGTTGTAGACCTCTTGGATAGCCGCGAGAGAAGTTTTTAGAACATAAACTTGTATAAGTGTAGAGTGTTTTGTCCATAGATAAAATGTTTTGACAACATTTGGGGATCAATAGTGCTGAAGATCCAAGTGATTATTTGAGAATCTTTGGTTTCATGTGCATTTAGTGCATCCTTTTCTATAGGTGCCTTAGAGATATCGTCTAAGTGACCCCATAATCCCTTTCCCTTCACATAATTTTTGAATGAGATTTCCAAGCTAAGTAATTCTTACTAGTAAAATAGACATGAAAATGATTTTTGTCATTTCCCCTAGCCATGATATAATTAAACTTTTACTTTAAATCATAAAATAAATCCCCTTATTGTAGCGAAGATGGTTTCTCTATTTTTTATATATTTTTAAATAACAAAAATTGAATAGATAGTAAAACTTGGAGGAATAGTAACCAAACCAGTCAAAACCATAAAGAGTAGTGAAATCACAATCGTGAAACCACCAGTAGTTGAACATAGAACAAAATCATTGAGAACAACGATCACAAAACATAATTACCGAGAATATCGAAATAGAACGCAAATCTCAATCTGCTAGCGAGCACCAAACAATCAACGATCACCAAAATAAATTCAATCACAACCAAACAAGAAGGATTGATTGTGATAAACACATAATTAAGATCACAAAGCAACAAAAAACAAGAAATCACAAGACGACAAATGAAAGATTTAGAATGATAAAGAAATGACTTCAAACCAAATAAGAATCAGAAACATGATTCCAAAAGCTAACCAGTAGGGTTACTGTTAGACGATGACACTGATCTAGAAAGGGAATTGAATATATAACTAATTTTTAATAATTTGCGCTTTTAAAAAAATTTTCTAAAATATGTGAAAGTGGCCTTGGATCAAAAATTTGTCTAAACAAACCTTTATTAGAAAAATCAGATATGTGAAATTGAATGGAATGATCTTGATAAGAGAGTAGAATCAATAGGGTTCCCAAACAATTATTCAAATAAAAGCACTTAAGGTGAACCAGTTTCCAATGCTTAATTGAGGATAAAATTTGAGTTAACAATTTATCAAACAGTTGGTATGTTATCAATATGTCATACACTTGGCGTGCGAAACACACCAAGTCAAATTTCTAATGTACTTGTAGTGCAAAATTTTTCTCACTTGCAATCAAAGTGATTGCAATGGTTTTACACAACTGTTTAAAACACTACAAATCAATCAAAATATTGCTAACAATTGATTCCACACAAACTTCAATAATGTAAAATTAAATAGATAGAGAGAGAAAGAGCCCCAATTTATTTAGGCAGATCCCCTTTCATCCTCGCTTCATGTACGTCTGTTCACAATTCTAAAAATATAATTGAGATATGTATAATATATGTGTGCAATGTTCGGTACAAGAGAAGTCCTAGCTTACCAACAATCTAATCCAATTGTTGAGGTTCAATCTAACCACTTATCTCCCCTTGATTTCAGCTGAATCAAGTGCATCAAACACTTCGAACAAACCTCCAATTACCGCTACTCACTTAACCGAACCTTTTGTTCTTCAAGTCTTTCACTCGGATGATTTCGATTGCAAGATGCTTGACCCCAAATCTTCCAAAACAATCCTCTGGTTACTGTTACTCGCTTGACCAAACCCATCGTTCTTCAAAGATTTCACTCGGTTGAATCTGTGATGCAAAGATTTGCGCAAAAAACCCCAAATCTATCAAGATCTTGGAGAATAAAATCCCAATGGTTTTATTCAAAGAAAATCCCACCGAATCTCTACCCAAACTTGATTTATAAATCCTACGTTTGGACGTTATCACTCTTGACAAAGCACAATCAATAAAAATGATTATGTGTGATTAATGATGAATGCAATTTTGAGAGTGAAGATGAAGAGCAAGACAATGTATCTTTCAATTTTCTTCTTTTTTCAAAGTGATACATATGAGTATATATGTATCTACATGAATGAGTAAAGACAAATTGAGTTTGGGAACACAAAGACATAAAAAAAGGGTAAACATGCGCGAGAGGTCGACCTCTAGCATCTATGAGTCGACCTGAACAAGGCAGTGGCCAAAACTACATAAAACTTGGCCCATGCGTCGACCTATAGGGTAGGCGCATGCAAGGCAGAAAATTTTAAAGATTTTTCTTACAGTGTGAGTCGACCTGTAGGGGCCCATGTGTCGACCCAGGGTAGGTACATGCAAGGCAAAGAGTTTCAAAACCTTTTTCAAAAAATTATAAATATTTTCCTTACTTGTAAGGGCCCATGTCTCGACCCAGGGTAGGCGCATGCAAGACAAAGAGTTTCAAAACCTTTTCCCTTTAGTGTGAGTCGACCTATGGCTCTAAAAATAACCCAAAAATTCATTTTTGACATTGTGTATGATCTTATATGTCTAATACATGTATAAGGATCTTTATGCACGTTTTCAAGAGATGAATCCATGGCTTAGACAAGGTGATACCATCTAAAATACACAAGTACTTAATATCCTAGTTTTGACATCATTAAAACATAATAAAAAGGAATCTTGCCCTCACAGTTGTTGTTCATTCTTCATTGTACCTACTCGAACGTTTACAACAATTAATTACAAATATTCTTTATTTAATTTTCTTCTCTATTCTAATTAGGGTTGACAATAAATCGAACCTACTCGAACATAGTTCGGAATTTGATTCGACAATTAAATTTTTGGACTAGATTCATGAACCAAATGAGCAGAATATGAGGGGAAAAAATTAAGTTTGTTGACTAAATGAACAGAATTTGAACTATAAATAGTTCGACTTGTTAGGTCAACTCTATTATATATGAGAAAGATTATATTGACTTCAAGATTACGTTTAAATATTTACTCCAAATTTTAGCCCTATATCTTCTTTTAATCAAACTGTTTTAATTGATAATTTATATTCTCAAGTGATCAAAATATTTCTAAAAATAAATATACAAATAGAGTCAACATCATAAAAATAATATTTTTTAAGACAATAATTTAAAAATTAACATATATCTTTTAATTAAAAAAAACTTTTAAATATTTTTCAATTGAGTAATTTTTAAATTAGACTTTCAAATATATGTCTAGAAATTGTATAATTTTTGAAGTAGTAAATTTTTTATGAAAAAATTAAATTTCAATCTTATACCTTTTATTTTTTTTCAATATTTAAAAAAAAAATATTATTTAAAGTGTTACATATATTTTTTAAAAAAATAGGCTTTAAAAATAAGTTTTTAAATTCGTGAAATAAAAGAGTCAAATCTAACGAAATGAATTTAACGAGTTGAATCGAATTGTTGATAATCTTATAATAAATTGAGTTTGAGTTTAAAGAAAAATTTATTACAAACTTAAGTCAATATTTAAGCCTAATCAATTCTTATTAAATCGAGCCGAGTTGAAACGAATTCGCCTCGACTCAATTCATTTCAACCTTAATTTTAATGTAAAATATATAAAATCAAAAAGCATCCTCTCAAATTGATTTTCTACTCTATTCATGTCAAATCATTCCATATTAACACCAACGACTACAATAATCACAATCACAACCTCTACAACCACATCTCCCCGCAACAAAAACAATGCACACCGCAACAGCCACAAAATAATTACAATTTTGCAATCGCAATATTTACAACCGCATATGTGACAGCTCATTGCTATTTAAAATTATGGTTTTAACTTTCCCTCTCAATCACAATACCTGTAATTTTATTATATTTCTCTGCATTTCCCATTGATTCTCTCTGCAACACAATCCACCGTTGCTTAATATTCTCCCTCTCAACAAGAGAACCTATCTATTCTATTCTATCTTTCTGCAATTCTCTACTTTCTCTTCATTGCTTTCCAAGCCAAGAATCTCTCCCTCTACCACTTCCATCTCAGATTCCTCTCCTCTCTTTTTCAACCACTATTAACCATGTTTAATTTACTCTTCTTTTCATCTCTCTCCAAACCCTTCTTTTCTCTCCCCATCGTTTTCATTTTCCGTTCTTCCTTTTTCCTTCTCTTGCTCTCACATACCCTCAAAACCTATAATATAACCTTCAACCATCACTATGGCTCCTCCTTCAGATATCAACCATCTTTCCAACCCTTGCATATATGGTATTTTACGTCTCTTTTTTGTTCCTTCTGTATTAGTAACTAGTCATAAAACCTAGAACTTCGTGTAACTTGCACTTAAAGATTAATTATGAGTAGTTTATAGCTTATATGAAAATTATTTGACTTTATATATAAGCATTTATTAGATAAATGCTTATGCTATAAGAACTTAATTGAATTTATACTATGATTTAACAATTTCGATTAAACACTTTATTGTTGTTGCAATTTTGTTGGGAAGCAGGGGATTTTTCTTCTTCATACTCAGAGAGAAAGTCTGGTTTTATGAAATGGTTTGGTAAGATTTTCAAAATCGGATCGAATAGAGGAAGAGTCGGGGGTCATCATCTTTAGCAGCCTATAGAGGAAAACATGGCTTGGCGAGCTCCGCCTAGATTGTTGGTAAGCAGAATCACTGTCTAAACTATCTTTTTTTGTTTATTGATAGCTTAATGATAACACTGTTGTTTGTAAACAATATTCTTGATGCGAATAGGATAACCGTGCTAGAACGAAGAAGGAGGACGAGGATTTGAGCAATGCGATTGCACTTTCTTTGAATGAAGATTTAAAGATACCAGCAGGTAGGTACTGATTTTGAAGAAATTTCTTGATGACTTGCTATAGTAATTTTGATGATCAAGGATTGAACTTTTATTTCTGTATCCAGAAGATTCCTTCCTGTGGTCAGCTTTCCTGAAGTTGTTAAACTTCCTTCCCTTGTGCTTCCAGAGCTTGTTGATTCTTCTGGAAAGCATGGACAGTTCATCTTCTTCTTCAGAAGACGATTCTTCAGAACTTTCTTCTTTTACCTGCAAAGCTTTAACAGGTTTGTTAGATTTTAAAGCTATGGATTTACCTTTATCTTTCTTCTGGGGCTCATCTTCCTCCAGCTCTATTTCATGACTTCTCAAAGAACTGATAAGTTCTTCTAAGGAGATCTTATTCAGATCTTTTGCCATCTTCAGTGCAGTCACCATTGGTCTCCATCTGGTGGGAAGACTTCTGATGATCTTCTTGACATGATCTGACGTTGAGTAGCCCTTATCCAGAACTTTCAGACCAGCAGTAAGAATCTGAAATCTAGAAAACATAGTTTCTACATTTTCAGATTCTTCCATTTTAAATGCCTCATACTTCTGTATGAGCGCCAGCGCCTTGGTCTCTTTAACCTGAGAATTTCCCTCATGAGTCATTTTGAGTGACTCAAACATGTCATGAGCAGTATCTCTGTTTGTAATCTTCTCATACTCAGTATGAGAGATTGCATTAAGCAATATAGTTCTGGCTTTGTGGTGATTCTTGAAATCTCTTTTCTGTACTTCAGTCATTGACTTTCTATCAATCTTTTTGCCATCCTCATCAGTAGGATGTTTATATCCATCAATGACCATATCCCAAAGATCAGCATCATACCCGAGGAAAAAACTTTCTATTCTATCTTTCCAATAGTCAAATTTTTCCCCATCAAACATGGGTGGCTTGGTACTGATCCTATCTCCTTCATATTTGTTGTTGCAAGTTGATGTAGCTGTTTCCATAATGACAACAACACAAATATCAAAGTATCTTTCTCACTGGATCTTTAACTGTCACGGTTAAGTGGAGCACACGCAGAACCGGAGCTCTGATGCCAACTGAAGGTGAGAAAATTACTTAGAAGGGGGGGTTGAATAAGTAAGACTAAAAATCAAAGATTAGAACACAGATATTTTTATCCTGGTTCGTTGAAAACAACTAGTCCAGTCCACCCTCTCAAGAGTGATTTGCCTTTCTCTGTCAAGGACTTAATCCACTATTTTAATCAAACAGATTACAAATAGCAACACCTAAGAACAACCGTTCTTAGTCTTCTCAAGAGCAGCTGATCCCAACTGGATCCTCTTAAGGAAAACCTTTTACAAACAAAGTAAAACTTTTACAAGAGTAAGAATGCTTCTAATAAGCTGTTATCACAACAGTGATATTTCTCTTAGTTTAAGAATAAAGATAAAGCAAAGTAATATGATAAAGAGCTTTTTGAGATTTGCTTTGAGGAGTGATTTTTCTAGAGATTCAATTACTGAAGAAGATGGAGTGGACTTCTTTATATAGGCACTAAGATCCAAGAAGTCTTGTTACGTTGAAGGCTGTGCAGAAAAGCCTAGAGCCTTTTGTCTTCACATTGGAGGCTGTGCTGAAACAGGCCTGATGCTTTTTGTCTTCACTTGCAGAATACTTTCCTCAGAATGGAATGCACAGATAAAACCTTTTTGTCTGTGTCCTTGTGTCTAGCACAAAATAGGAAAGAGCTGTTGAGAAGGACCAACGTACATATTTAAATCTTCTTCAAAGTGAGTTCAGCTTTCAACATAAGAATCTGAATCTTCAGAGTCTTCTGATCAAGGATCATCTGGATCTTCAGAGTCTTGAATGTTCTTCAGATTGAGCTGAAACAGAGTATGTGCAGCTAGTGTGCTTGAGCGTGTAAATCCTTCAGAGCAGAGTCTCTATGCTTTAGAGGCTCCTTCTTCAGAATCTTCAAGAGACAGTAGTCAGATTCTTCTGGGAGCAAAGTTCAGATCTTCACTTAAGATGCTCTTGAACTTATGAAGTCTTTCATACAAACAATGTTCAGATGCAATTTTGCTTTCTTAAGATAATTTACTTTAGTGCCTGTAGCAAACAATCTAGAACACGTTTAGAGTATATAATTCTTGAATACAAAATTCATAATTGTTATCATCAAAACATAGAGATAAAACTAAGACACAATCTGTGCTTTTACAGATCCAAGAGATACACACCAACCAGTGAAAGATTATTGGATGTAAGGATACCCTACTCAATCACCATCACTATACGCACTCAATCGAGAGACCGTTCCAGAATGAAAGAATAAACCACGATGCAAAGTTCCTTTCAAGTTGCAAATCATACAACAAACTGTTGCCATGTGAAAATGGGTAAGAGAATGCATGAATTGACTTACTTTTTGAATAAAAAAAGATATGCCAGGGCGAGTAATAGTCAAGTAATTAAGGCTACTCACAAAGAGAACTCAAGTAGAATGGAGCGAAATTTCTCATACCATGCCCTAGGTGCCTGTTTCAGCTTGCACACACCCTTAGATGAAGAAAATAGACCTTGAGGGGGGAGTCATATAAATATCTTCAACTAGGTCACCATTAAGAAAAGCCTTTTTCACATCCATTTGATAAAGAGACCGCTCATTAGAAGCAAATAAATAAAATAGAGTGCGAATAATTGTCATTTTAGCAAGCGGTGCAATTATATCATCATAATCAATCTCATATTCATGCTTGTTTCCCAAGGTAACCAATCGAGCATTAAAACGATTGAGGGGCCCATAAGAATTCAGTTTCAATGAATACACCCATTTTCCCAATGGATTTTATGTTAGTAGGACATACGACAATATTCCATATGAAATTATCTTGAAGAGCATGGAGTTCCTCATACGTTTGCTTTGTCCATCACACGTCTTTAACAATCTGTGAGTAATAATAAGCATAGATATACTAGAAATTGAGGCAGTCAGATAAGTATGTGAGGAATCATACTTGTCTGGTGAATATCTATCAGATGCTCGAGATATTTGACCATAACGATGTGGTTCAACAAGAACCAGATCAAGTGGCGAATTAAGTATCAGATCAAGTGGTGAATCAGTGTCAGGAAGGGGAGTGGGAACTTGTTGTTTGTGTTTTCTAACATATACATGACCTTGTTTATAACGTGTTATAGATTGTGGCATAATAAAAAACTTAGGAAAAGCTACAATATCATTAATGGTAGAAGAAACACAAGGAAACATAAACTAATTATAAAAAAAATGTCACATTCCTAAAAATGCAAAAAAAAAAAAAACTTTGATTAGAGGCATCATAACATATCAAGCTTTTATTAGAGTGGCTATATCCCATAAATACACATTGAATAGACTATGCTCCAAGCTTATTCCTTTCAAATGAAGGTAAGCGAACAAAACACACACACCCAAAAGTATTTAAAAAGACAATAGAAAGGGGAATCAAAATCAATAACCATAGACGGAAGACGTTTGATCAAGAAGACGGATGTGGGCAATGCTTTTACCCAAAACCGGGATGGAACATAAACTTGAAGAAGTAAGGCGCATGTTATATCAAACAAATGATGATTCTTGCATTCTTCCATCCCATTTTATTGAGGGGTATTGGGACAAGATCTTTGAGACAAGATGCCTTTTTTGTTAAAGGCACTCCTAAAACTCATGAAACGTGTGTCCACCACCAAAATTAGAATAATTTTTTTAACACTAGCTTGATATTGAGTCTCAACATATATGAGAAATTTCTTAAACATAGAAAACACTTATGATTTAGATTGAAGAAAATATATCTAAGTAAAACGACTATAATCATCAATCAACATGATGAAATATTTATAATGAACATGAGAAACTACATAAGACATTCCTCGCACATCATTATGAATCATCTCAAAACAAGTGGAAGCACGTTGAACACCAACCGAAAAAATAAGTGTTTTACTTTTACGAAATTCACAAACAGAACATGAAACAAATGCATTACAAACACCATTTTTATTTTCCAATAAACTAGTTTTAAATAAACTAGCGTCCAGACGGGCACTCGCGTGCCCGTCTGTCCGCTTTTTTATTGCACACATATAAATATAAATGATATGTTTTTATTTAATATTAATTTTACATGGAAGTTATGTGGGAAGTTATTAGTAGGGAGTTATATGAAAGATGATAGTAGTAGTTCAATGAAATTTATTGTGTAAGTTATATATTTTAAAATAAGGGTAAATTTGGTATAAAAAAAAGCTACACCAAAAACCAAGTATTGCCTTTATATATGTTATAGATGAAACAAACTGAAGAGTTTGGATGACCCAATTTTCTATGTCAATCCTTATAAGAATTCAAAATATTATTACAAGCAAGAGATAAATGACTGGAAAAAAACTAGAGTGGAAACAATCTTCCCACTTTAGGCCCCTTCACGATCAACTTCCCTGACACTTACTCCTGCACAAAACAACTGGAACAAGAAAAGCTAACAATATAATTTTTATCTACCAATTGAACAAAAAATAATAATTTTGGAATCAAATCCAAGTGGTACAAACACATCCTAAAGTATTATCATAAACTATTTTAATTTCCTAATTATCATGATAAGATTGTAAATTGTGCAAATATTCTAAGGAACATGTCATGGGATTGGATGCACCTGAATCTATAAACCATGGACGAGAAACAATAGAAGACTTACTCTGAATTCCCAAGGTCGAGAGAGTGGAAAGTACCATTTGTTGAATCAGTTATGGCTCTATAGAACCACTGTTTGATATGCCACTAATGGAAGGACCAAATGAAAAATTTGTAAATGCATGGAATGCATGTAAAAAAGGTTGTGTTGGTCGTAGAGGACGCCTGAGACACTCATAGATAATATGACCTTGTTGTTTACAGTAATTACAAAATTTCTTATTGCAAATATGAGCAAAATGTACAAATTCTTTTAAAGAGAAGCATTGAACTTGACTCATATCATGACCTTTACCTCTATTTTGAGCAGCATATGTAACTGTCACAGACTCAAAAATGACTGTTTCATGATTCACGACTCCTTGAGTAATAAGACGTTGTTCCTCCCTTAGAAGTTCTCTAACACATGAATTTAAAGAAGGAACATGATTCCTATTCAACAAATCTCATCTGGCAACTTAAAATTTTGGATGAAGCTTTATGAGAAATTGATCTCGGCTACTTGTGTTGTAGACCTCTTGGATAGCCGCGAGAGAAGTCTTTGGAACATCAATTGTATAAGTGTAGAGTATTTTGTCCATAGATAAAATGTTTTGACAACATTTGGGGATCAATAGTGCTGAAGATCCAAGTGATTATTTGAGAATCTTTGGTTTCATGCGCATTTAGTGCATCCTTTTTTATAGGTGCCTTAGAGATATCATCTAAGTGACCCCATAATCCATTTCCCTTCACATAATTTTTGAATGAGATTTCCAAGCTAAGTAATTCTTACTAGTAAAATAGACATGAAAATGATTTTTGTCATTTTCCCTAGCCATGATATAATTAAACTTTTACTTTAAATCATAAAATAAATCCCCTTATTGTAGCGAAGATGGTTTCTCTATTTTTTTTTATATTTTTAAATAAAAAAAATTGAATAGATAGTAAAACTTGGAGGAATAGTAACCAAACCAGTCAAAACCATAAAGAGTAGTGAAATCACAATCGTGAAACCACCAGTAGTCGAACATAGAACAAAATCATTGAGAACAATGATTACAAAACATAATTACCGAGAATATCGAAATAGAACACAAATCTCAATCTGCTAGCGAGCACCAAACAATCAACGATCACCAAAACAAATTCAATCACAACCAAACAAGAAGGATTGATTGTGATAAACACATAATTAAGATCACAAAGCAACAAAAAAGAAGAAATCACAAGACGACAAATGAAAGCTTTAGAAAGAAATGACTTCAAACCAAATAAGAATCAGAAACATGATTCCAAAAGCTAACCAGTAGGATTACTGTTAGACGATGACACTGATCTAGAAAGGGAATTGAATATATAACTAATTTTTAATAATTTGCGCTTTTAAAAAATTGTTCTAAAATATGTGAAAGCGGCCTTGGATAAAAAATTTGTCTAAACAAACCTTTATTAGAAAAATCAAATATGTGAAATTGAATGGAATGATCTTGATAAGAGAGTAGAATCAATAGGGTTCCCAAACAATTATTCAAATAAAAGCACTTAAGGTGAATCAGTTTCCAATGCTTAATTGAGGATAAAATTTGAGTTAACAATTTATCAAACAGTTTGTATGTTATCAATATGTCATACACTTGGCGTGCGAAACACACCGAGTCAAATTTCTAATGTACTTGTAGTGCAGAATCTTTCTCACTTGCAATCAAAGTGATTGCAATGGTTTTACACAACTGTTTAAAACACTACAAATCAATCAAAATATTTCTAACAGTTGATTCCACACAAACTTCAATAATGTAAAATTAAATAGATAGAGAGAGAAAGAAAGAGCCCCAATTTATTTAGGTAGTTCCCCTTTCATCCTCGCTTCATGTACGTCTGTTCACAATTCTAAAAAATATAATTGAGATATGTATAATATCTGTGTGCAATGTTCGGTACAAGAGAAGTCCTAGCTTACCAACAATCTAATCCAATTGTTGAGGTTCAATCTAACCACTTATCTCCCCTTGATTTCAGCTGAATCAAGTGCATCAAACACTTCGAACAAACCTCCAATTACCGCTACTCACTTAACCGGACCTTTTGTTCTTCAAGTCTTTCACTCGGCTGATTTCGATTGCAAGATACTTAACCCCAAATCTTCCAAAACAATCCTCTGGTTACTGTTACTCTCTTGACCAAACCCATCGTTCTTCAAAGATTTCACTCGGTTGAATCTGTGATGCAAAGATTTGCGCAAAAAACCCCAAATCTATCAAGATCTTGGAGAATAAAATCCCAATAGTTTTATTCAAAGAAAATCCCACCGAATCTCTACCCAAACTTGATTTATAAATCCTACGTTTGGACGTTATCACTCTTAACAAAGCACAATCAATAAAAATAATTATGTGTGATTAATGATGAATGCAATTTTGAGAGTGAAGATGAAGAGCAAGACAATGTATCTTTCAATTTTCTTCTTTTTTTCAAAGTGATACATATGAGTATATATGTATCTACATGAATGAGTAAAGACAAATTGAGTTTGGGAACACAAAGACATAAAAAAAAAGGTTAAACATGCGCGAGAGGTCGACCTCTAGCATCTATGAGTCGACCTGAACAAGGCAGTGGCCAAAACTACATAAAACTTGGCCCATGCGTCGACCTACAGTCACTGATGCGTCGACCTATAGGGTAGGCGCATGCAAGGCAGAAAATTTTAAAGATTTTTCTTACAGTGTGAGTCGACCTGTAGGGGCCCATGTGTCGACCCAGGGTAGGTACATGCAAGGCAAAGAGTTTCAAAACCTTTTTCAAAAAATTATAAATATTTTCCTTACTTGTAAGGGCCCATGTCTCGACCCAGGGTAGGCGCATGCAAGACAGAGAGTTTCAAAACCTTTTCCCTTTAGTGTGAGTCGACCTATGGCTCTAAAAATAACCCAAAAATTCATTTTTGACATTGTGTATGATCTTATATGTCTAATACATGTATAAGGATCTTTATGTATGTTTGCAAAAGATGAATCCATGGCTTAGACAAGGTGATACCGTCTAAAATACACAAGTACTTAATATCCTAGTTTTGACATCATTAAAACATAGTAAAAAAGGAACCTTGCCCTCACAGTTGTTGTTCAGCCAATATAATAAAGCTTTAAAGGTTTCGTCGAACCCTTATGATACCATGTCAGAAATTTCAATTTGATGTCATTCTTCATTGTGTTGGTTCTATTTATAATTACATGAACGTTTACAACAATTAATTACAAATATTCTTTATTTAATTTTCTTCTCTATTCTAATTAGGGTTGACAATAAATCGAACCTACTCGAATATAGTTCGGAATTTGATTCGACAATTAAATTTTTGGACTAGATTCATGAACCAAATGAGCAGAATATGAGGGGAAAAAATTAAGTTTGTTGACTAAATGAGCAGAATTTGAACTATAAATAGTTCGACTTGTTAGGTCAACTCTATTATATATGAGAAAGATTATATTGACTTCAAGATTACGTTTAAATATTTACTCCAAATTTTAGCCCTATATCTTCTTTTAATCAAACTGTTTTAATTGATAATTTATATTCTCAAGTGAGAAAAATATTTCTAAAAATAAATATACAAATAAAGTCAACATCATAAAAATAATATTTTTTAAGATAATAATTTAAAAATTAACATATATCTTTTAATTAAAAAAAACTTTTAAATATTTTTCAATTGAGTAATTTTTAAATTAGACTTTCAAATATATGTCTAGAAATTGTGTAATTTTTGAAGTAATAAATTTTTTATGACAAAATTAAATTTCAATCTTATACATTTTATTTTTTTTCAATATTTTATTTTTAAAAAATATTATTTAAAGTGTTACATATTTTTTCTTTAAAAATAGGCTTTAAAAATAAGTTTTTAAATTCGTGAAACAAAAGATTTAAATCTAACGAGATGAAATTAAAGAGTTGAATCGAATTGTTTGTAATCTTATAATAAGTTGAGTTTAAGTTTAAAGAAAAATTTATTACAAACTTGAGTCAATATTTAAGCCTAATCAATTCTTATTAAATCGAGCCGAGTTGAAAGGAATTCGCCTCGACTCAATTCATTTCAACCTTAATTTTAATGTAAAATATATAAAATCAAAAAGCATCCCCTCAAATTGATTTTCTACTCTATTCATATCAAATCATTCCATATTAACACCAACGACTACAATAATCACAATCACAACCTCTACAACCACATCTCCCCGCAACAAAAACAATGCACACCGCAACAGCCACAAAATAATTACAATTTTATTTACAACCGCATATGTGACAGCTCATTGCTATTTAAAATTATGGTTTTAACTTTCCCTCTCAATCACAATACCTGTAATTTTATTATATTTCTCTGCATTTCCCATTGATTCTCTCTGCAACACAATCCACCGTTGCTTAATATTCTCCCTCTCAACAAGAGAACCTATCTATTCTATTCTATCTTTCTGCAATTCCCTACTTTCTCTTCATTGCTTTCCAAGCCAAGAATCTCTCCCTCTACCACTTCCATCTCAGATTCCTCTCCTCTCTTTTTCAACCACTATTAACCATGTTTAATTTACTCTTCTTTTCATCTCTCTCCAAACCCTTCTTTTCTCTCCCCATCGTTTTCATTTTCCGTTCTTCCTTTTTCCTTCTCTTGCTCTCACATAGCCTCAAAACCTATAATATAACCTTCAACCATCACTATGGCTCCTCCTTCAGATATCAACCATCTTTCCAACCCTTGCATATATGGTATTTTGCGTCTCTTTTTTGTTCCTTCTGTATTAGTAACTAGTCATAAAACCTAGAACTTCGTGTAACTTGCACTTAAAGATTAATTATGAATAGTTTATAGCTTATATGAAAATTACTTGACTTTATATATAAGCATTTATTAGATAAATGCTTATGCTATAAGAACTTAATTGAATTTATACTATGATTTAACAATTTCGATTAAACACTTTATTGTTGTTGCAATTTTGTTGGGAAGCAGGGGATTTTTCTTCTTCATACTCAGAGAGAAAGTCTGGTTTTATGAAATGGTTTGGTAAGATTTTCAAAATCGGATCGAATAGAGGAAGAGTCGGGGGTCATCATCTTCAGCAGCCTATAGAGGAAAACATGGCTTGGCGAGCTCCGCCTAGATTGTTGGTAAACAGAATCACTGTCTAAACTATCTGTTTTTGTTCATTGATAGGTTAATTATAACACTGTTGTTTGTAAACAATATTCTTGATGCGAATAGGATAACCGAGCTAGAACGAAGAAGGAGGACGAGGATTTGAGCAATGCAATTGCACTTTCTTTAAATGAAGATTTAAAGATACCAGCAGGTAGGTACTGATTTTGAAGAAATTTCTTGATGTCTTGCTATAGTAATTTTGATGATCAAGGATTGAACTTTTATTTCTGTTTTCTCATTAAGGATATAGATGGCGAACGGGAGCTGATGATGATTATGCAAAAGGACTTCAGGATCGCATGCATTCATCACTACACCCTCCATACGCCCCTTTACCGTATTATCCCCGGGGATACAGGTAAAAAGATTTCTTCGAATTTGACTGATACTTCAATAGCCAACATCATAGAAGTCACGATTTCTCAGACATTGTGTATTTATGTATGTACTCGTGTTGGAACATTATAACTTATACAGCTGATAATGTGCAGCATGCCATCACATACTAGATTATGTGGAGGGTGCAACAAAGAGATACTCTACGGGAATTGTTTGGGAGTTGAACAAAGTTATTATCATCCAGACTGCTTTCGTTGTCACTCTTGTCATCATCCTATTACCGAGCGTGAGGTAGTTAAATCCTCGTGAAATTTAGAGGATATTGATACACTCGTAAATTCATGTTATTGAAGTTTTCAAAGCTATGCTTACAAAAGCATTGATTGTAACATTTATCTTATATCCTTCTCTTACTGTCTTTTTGTTTCTGTTGATCCAAGTTTTCTTTGTCAGGGAAACATCCATATCACAAATATTGTTTTAAAGAATTGAGCCATCCTAAATGTGAAGTTTGTCATCATTATGTAAGTTAGTGTTTTCCCTTCCTTTGCTTATTCACACTGTCCTACTTGGTTATTAATTTTCTTCAATAGTTAAGGTCATTGAATTTCAGTGAGTTGCATATACCTTATGATGACAGAACCTGCTAAGAGTCCTACGTCGGACAATATATGGCATGGACATGTGTTTGTAGTAGGGGAAATCCTCACCTTACAAGTCAGTTTTGTATGGTTGAGTTAGGCTTAAACCACATTTCTTAACCTATTATCAGAGTCTGGTTTTGAGATCTGTTAGACAATCTGCTATCAGGTTTCCACTATCGGGCCATTCATTATTTATTTTCATGCTCTAGATGTCCAGAACTGTACGTGAGGGTGTGTGTTAGAGTTAGGCATAAACCACATTTTTTATATTGGAAGACTAGCTTAGTATCCTGTGTGTCTATTACTAGTTACCTATAATCTTTAACAGATGATAGTTTATTTCATTTGCAGATACCTATAAATGGTTCTGGTTTGATTGAGTATAGGTGTCACCCCTATTGGAACCAAAAGTATTGTCCATCTCATGAATATGACAATACAGCTCGCTGTTGTAGCTGTGAAAGATTAGAGGTACTAATATATTTCATTATTTCTCTTTTAAGATTTAAGAGATGAGATTTTGTTTTAAATATGTTTCTCCTTTTTCTAATATGTATATTTTGAATTATTGTTTCCTTGAAGTCTCGGGGAGAAAGATACTTTAGATTGGACGATGGACGGATTTTGTGCTTTGAGTGTATGGAATCTGCTATAACAGATACCGGTGAATGTCAACCTCTTTATCATGCTATTAGAGACTATTACGAAGGAATGAATATGAGAATCGATCAACAAATCCCGATGCTACTAGTTGGGAGAGAAGCACTTAATGAAGCCATTGTTGGAGAGAAGAATGTAATGAACAATCCATTCTTTGTTTTTCAGTCATAGAAATTAATCTAATTCCTCTTACTCTTTCTAATTGGATAGTTTCATCCAGGGTTACCATCACGTTCCAGAAACACGAGGCTTATGCCTTTCAGAAGAGCAAACTGTCACCAGCGTAAGATTTTCAAAACCTTTTGCCTTTGTTTTATGAGATTAGAGAATGTTAGAAACGCGTTTTAATGTAGTTACACATATTTCTGATTTTCTGTTGTTTCAGGTACATAGATGGTCAAAAATAGGGGGTCATCGGTTAATTGGGATGCGAGGTCAACCTCAAAAGTTGATTCGAAGATGTGAAGTTACAGCTATTCTTGTTCTATATGGTCTTCCGAGGTAGCTACTTTATGCTTGCCGTAATGTTAAGACTTCATAACAAGTGTTCTGATATTTTTATGCGATGCAGGTTACTCACAGGTGCTATCCTTGCGCATGAGTTGATGCACGGCTGGTTACGACTTAAAGGTTACCGCAACCTTGATCCTGCAGTTGAGGAAGGTATTTGTCAAGTTCTTTCTTACATGTGGCTTGACGCAGAAGTTATGTCAGGTTCTAGAACCATGCCATCGATATCAGCGGCTTCTTCCTCCTCCTCCTCCTCTTCCTCATCCTCCTACTCGTCAAAGAAAGGTGTGAAATCCAAAGTTGAAAATAAATTGGGGGAGTTTTTCATGAACCAGATTGCTAATGATTCTTCACCAGCTTATGGTGGAGGCTTTAGATCGGCTAATGCAGCGGTTAATAAATACGGTTTACGTTGTACTCTCGACCATATTCGTTTGACTGGTCAGTTCCCTATGTAATATGAACATCTTCTCTAAGGAGTTTGGATTATAGTGTTTGGTGTTGGATTGGTTTAATATCCAATAAGTATAATTCACTACTATTATAGCTTGTTTTAATTCTAGAGAATGTTTTTCTTATATTTGATGCTTTTCCTTTACAACATTTGTGTCCCAGTGTCAGTGCTTCATAGCTGATAACACAACATTAAAATTTATTTACAGTTATAGTATGCATATTTTAAATACTTATAGGTGTTATAAATCAAATTATTACACAAATACATTATGAATCAAAGGTTTGATTCATATGAATATATAAAATAGGACTAGACCTTAGTATTCTCCATGATGCTATCATCATCGTCGTCACTCTTGTAACCATTAGTTTCCATTGCTTTCATCTGTACTTTCTTATAAATGTACCTCTTTTCTATGAAGAGAAAGACCAATACATTCAAAAAACTTATAACTGCCAACAACCAATAAAACTTATCCAAACGACTCGAATTTATATCCTTCCCAATCCAACTCTTGCCACTCTTCGCCGTGACATAGTCCACAACGATGATTAGAAACGTGCTTAAGAAGCTTCCAATTCCAAACACACTAAAATATAAGGCCAATCCCAAGCTTCTCATTGAGTCAGGAACTTCGTCGTAGAAATACTCTTGCATACCAACCATAGAAAACGCATCGCCAACCCCAGCGATCAAGTTTTGTGGTATCAACCAGTATACACTCATAGTGTTTAACTCGGTTTCCCCTGTTCTCGAGGTCTCGTGATCAATCATTCTAAGTCTCTTAACTTCTACTAAGGCTGAAAGAACCATTATCATGGCTGAGAGTATCAAGCCAATGTTTATCCTGCAGAGGATACTGATACCCCTTTCGTTTCCTGTGATTTTCCTCATAATTGGAACGAAAACCTTATCGTAAATGGGGACGCCGATTAAGGTGCCAATGGCAGAAACAGAATTTAGGGAAGCTGGCGGAATTTTGAAACCGTTGCCTATGTTTAAATCCGTAGCAGCCGCTTGTCTGACAAAGAAAGTTGTGCCTTGTGCTCCACATGCCCCAGATGCTAACAAAGTTATCCATATCGGAACTATGTTCAATACAAGCTTTGTCTCCTCGACTCTTGTCAATGTTGCTAGTCTCCATGGGTTCACTTCCTGCTCAACGTTTTCCTCTTCGATTATTGCAGCCTTGTCAAGAGACCTATTTGTTCATCATTTCAAGTAATTAACAATCAGTCAGAAAAAATGTATTGAACAAGAGTTGGAAATACGAAAGGATAAGCTAGGTCAATCTTCGCAAGGCCCGAGTCTAACCTATTACCTGTCGAAGGC
This sequence comes from Lathyrus sativus, assembly GCA_963859935.3. Lineage (NCBI taxonomy): Eukaryota > Viridiplantae > Streptophyta > Magnoliopsida > Fabales > Fabaceae > Lathyrus > Lathyrus sativus. The sequence continues at coordinate 435,908,910 of OZ012739.1, read as the reverse complement.
TTATTTTAAGGTTCGACCTGATCATTTTTTATATAGTTCTAGCCAAGGTAAGCGTTAAATAGACTAAGCCATAAGCACCTTTTGAACAATCTGGCTTATTCTTACGCATAATTTCAACAATTTTTCTCGGTTGGAGAAGGTGAATGTGTGATAATACTGATACCTGAATCTTCTGGTATGGCTCAGAAGCCTTCCTTGAGACTGATCTGAAATTGGGACTTGATACAATAAATCAGGATTTGAAGGACATCGCAAACCCCTTTTCCTTATGGCCGCGACTAGGACCTGTAAAATCGGCAATAGAGGATTTCCTTCCGTCTTTCGGTACCTGTAAAATGGCTTACCTACCCAGAAAGTTATGACAGCAATAGCCATAAAGCTAGTCAGTATTAGAGATGAAACTCCCCAGTTGACAACATCTTGAACATAAACAATCACTGTGGAACTAATCAACACTGCAAAGCACAATCCAAAGTTCCACCAGTTGAAGAAAGACAGTTTCTTTTTCATTTCTTCTAGATGACCATCATCAAATTGATCAGCACCAAAGCTTTGTAAGCACGGTCTAAATCCTCCCGTTCCCAAGGATTTAGCGTAAATGGCCAGAAAGAAAACCACTTCGTGAACTTTCCTCGGCCGGTGACATATCTCCGTATTGCACAACTTTAGACTTGGGATGTATTGTGACATTGTCAACAAGCATAACCCCTGATTTGAGTTTCACAATAAGAAATTAGGCTTACTTTTCTCTAAAAAAACAGGTATATCAGTGCTTGCGCACCTTAAATATCACCTCGTTTATCCTGCTTTTAATGTAAGTTAGGATAAACAAGGTGATACATGACATTATAAGTTTTTATTTAAAAAGTACGCTAACAAGAATTAAAAATATTTACCATCATGTATATTAGGGATGACAATTGGACCATATAAAACCGACCGGTATACGCATCAGCAACAAATCCTCCTATCAGAGGCATTAGAGTTGTTACTCCATACCAGTTGTTTACATTCTTAGCAGCTGTTTTGAGATCTTCATGAATCACTTCAGTCAGATATGTGATAAGGTTCATTGATATTCCATAGTGACTCATTCTTTCACTAATTTCAACCACTGCTCAAAATCAAATAAAAGGTGATACTTGTTATTTATTCAACATGCATGTTTGAACACAATTTAACTATTGATGAAATAAACTACTGATATCTTACAATTTAACTATTGATGAAATAAACTACTGATATCTTACTGATGACAATGAGAGAAGCCTTCCATGCACCGGTCGAAGCGCGAAGAGGAACTCGTCCTTTATAATCAAAAGAACCATCATACACCCATTTCTCCTCATTTCTTTGTTCACTTCTTTCTTCTTTTCTCTTCTCCATATCTTGCTCCATCTTTACAAATGGAAGAGACAAGTTAAAGGGTTTGTTATATACACAATTGAAATGGAAGTGTGGTTTCTATGATTGGTGATGTCATTAGTGAGTGACATTTGAAGTGCATGTGTAAAGGGAATTACCCCTTCAGTTTGTTCTACATTGTTGAAAATGAAGCTGCAAATATAATACATGAATTTAAATGAATCTAATTAATTTTAAATTCTTGTTTAAAAATTATGAAATGGACCTTTTTAGTTCATAATCAAATGATTGCAACTAATGATATTTTGTTTGGTTGACAACCATGCATTAATATTTTACATAGTTTGGACAGATTATTACACATGGCTTAAAATATTGCAATATTAATGTTAATAATGAAGAATAAATATAAATATTGAATAAAGGTAGGATATTTATATTTCCAATGTAAAAATAAGTACTATTAAAATGTAGATAGTTGTTTATAAAGGTGTTTGAACAATATAATAAGTTTGCATAGGAATAAATAATTAAAAAAATCAACAGATGGAATTTAACTGAGTGGCAAATCAATAGTCTATTAAGAATAAACTAAATGAATGACGTACTACCTCCTGTTTTTTATTATACTTTATTTTAAATTTTTCAATCAAAGTAATAATTGTTATATGAAAATAAAAAATTATAAATGTTTTTATAAAATTGTCTTTTACTAATAATTTGGAGAAAATAAATTTATATAATTGAATAAGAGATAATAATAAACTTTTTACGATATAATAAAAAAAATAATATTAATAATCATTGATAATGTAAAGTAATTTATATTGTTGTACAAGTTTTTTTTTCAAAACTACTTATACTAAAAAACAGAATGCCCAGAAAATTATACTCTTCTTTAATCATGTGTGAGTGCTTTTGGATTTTGAGTGATGTCAAAATTAGGATAATGTAGCGTTATGTATATTTGACGGTATCATCTCATTCTAGATGTGCATCTTAGTGTTAGAAATTATTTGAGTAAGTTGGAAAAGAAGTTTGCATCAAAATTACATTGAAAAACTTGTTTTTAAGTAATCAAACCTTTTCAGGCCGACATATGCAAGAACAGGTCGGCCTATACTGTAACACCCCACTTCCCAAAACAAGTAAAATATAAACATTATAAACAAACATCAGAGTTTTCACCTCCCAAGTGGGATATCACATCACAAAATCCAACATGCTCTTCATTCGAAGGTTTTCACAACAAAACAGCGGAAAAATGTTCATTAATAAAATACATCAAAGTTATGATACGTCACAGGAAAATAAAACAAGTTCAACATAAAACAACTAAAAGCCCAAGCCCTGTGCTACGTATCAGAGCATCCTAAGACTCGACTTGCACACCACAATCCAAGCTAGCTAAGTACCTGGATTATCTGTACTTCCGAGGAAGCACAGACCACAACAACAATAAAGGGGTGAAAAAACATGATCCAAATATATCGGTAAATACATACATGAAATAAAGGTAGTAAATACACCAATCACATACTTTATCACCCAACATTCAACAAACACGACATATAGTCCACCATCTACACAATACACCATAATGCAATTATGCAATGCGACACCATGCATGCGGTACCGACTCATTGGTTCATTCTATGGAACCCGGATAGATCACATACACCCGCCCTTGGCCATGATCCGTCCTCACCATTCCCCACTCAAAGGAATACGAATGAATCACATACACTCCCCCGAGCAATGACTCATCCCACCACTACACCATGATATGCATAACACCAAATGCATACAATTTAATACAAACATACATTGTGCATACGATTTTCAGATCACACCACCATACATCACATATACATATATATGTCATACACCAATCAATCAGACACTTACATAAAGTATTAAGGAATTCACTTCCTATCACCAAATACACACCCTTCATCATTCACTCACCATCCCCACACTTATTATGATCAAAGGGACCCTACAATACTAATGCACAAGGCAAAACAGTACCAAAAACCACATTCTGCTGACACGTTCGCTGGTTCATTCGCCAGGCGAAGCCCCGCAGCGAACGTGAAGGTGAGAAAATACTTAGAAGGGGGGTTGAATAAGTATATAGAAAAACTTATAGCAATAAAAACTCAAGGATTTTTATCCTGGTTCGTTGAACTCAACTACTCCAGTCCACCCTATCAAGAGTGATTTTCCTTTCTCAACAAGGACTTAATCCACTATTAATCAACTGATTACAATAGCAAGCACTAAGAGCAACTGATCTTAGTCTTCTTAAGAACTACTGATCCCAACTGGATCTTCTTAAGGATCTTTTACATCAAATATAAGAATAAAACAAGTGTTTTAAATGCTTCTAATTAAGCTATATCACAACTGTGATTTTACACTTAAGATTTAAGAACTTAGAAATAAATTCAGCAAGATAAAGATTTATATGAGAACTTGTAATGAATTTCTTTCAATAATTTCGTCAACTGAAGAAGATGAATGGAGTCTTGCTTTTATAGGCAAAGATGTCCAAGTAGCTATCACATTGAAGGCTGTATACTAAAAGGTCTGAGCCTTTTTATCTTCACATCACATGACCTTTTCTAGAAGTAGAATGCACAGAGAAATCCTTTTTGTTTGTGCTCTAGTGTCTAGCATAAATGAGGAAAGAGTCGTTTGGCCATTCCAACGGACATAACTTTGAATTCTTCTTCAACAAGTTTCAGCAAAGTATCAGAGCCTTGATTGATCAGAGCCTTCTGATGTACATTAGAGTTTGCTGAATCAGAGTCTTTGCAGCATGTGTGCTTTCAACGTGTAATTGTTCAAAGCAGAGTTTGGGATCAAATCCTCAGTACTGGCAGCGTAGTACTATTAGAGTCTTCTGAAATAACTGTGCTTGAAACTCTTCATACAAAGTTCTTCAATGCTTCAGATGCTTCTGGCTTCTGCTTCAGATTCTTCTGTAGCTTCTGCTTCAGATCCTTCTGTAGACAGCGCTCAGAATCTTCTGGAGGTAGCGTTCAGAATCTTCTAAAAGATGCTTCTGACGCTTCAGAGCCTTGCATATTTTTTCATGTTCAGATCTAATTTGCTTCCAGAATGATATTCACTTTAATATCTGCAACAAACATTCTTAAACAAATTTTAGAGTATATAATTCTTTAATACAAAATTTCATAATAGTTATCATCAAAACATAGAGATATTATTAAGAATCAATCTGTGTTCTAACAATCTCCCCCTTTTTTATGATGACAAAAACATCAGAAATTTTTTTCAATAAACAATATAATTATAACTCCTCCTGAGATGATGCATCTCCCCCTGAATTGAATACTTAGAAGGAATAGAAACTTCCCTTTTTGCATGAGTATTCTTTTCAGAATCAGAGCCTGATTGTTCCAAAAATTAGATCTTGACTTGGAAGGATGTTTCAGAATCAGAGCCTGATATGTTAAAACTTTGATTTGGGGATCTCAGAGTTACTTTTAAATAATTTGTCAAAGTTTTCAAATGATCTGAAATACTAAGAGTTTACGTTAGTTAAAATTGATATGTCTGAATTTCATTTAGGTAGAGTTTATTTGAACAGTCAGATCCATTTTCTCCCCCTTTTTTGTCATAATCAAAAAGTAAAACTTTTAAAGACAAATAAAATGAAATATAGAAAAGATATATTCAAGTAGAGAAAACATAGAGTCATTCATTCATTCAGATAACAAACAGACACATCATCAGATAAATAGTTTAAGTACATGTGCACAAACATCAGATACAAGAAAAAAATAAACTAGGCTTGCTTGGATAGAATCATCTTCAACAAGTGAGTGATCTCAGATGATGATTCCTCTTGCTTTGTCATCCATTTAGCCATGTTTTCATTCTTCTGATCTTGCTTGGACATCCATTGTGCCATGTCTTCAGTCTTCTGGTCTTGCTTGGCCATCCATGACTTAATCTCAGATTGTCCAGCTTCCAATACTGCAATCTTATCTTCAAGATCTGGATTCTCTTTCTTGATCTCAAATGAAGAAGGTGGGGCAGATTCTGAAGCAGGAACAAAGTCAATTTCCATAAGAGATGCAGAGTCATGAGCAACAGATCCAGAGGGATGTTCCACAATTGTCAAGGCCAGAGGATTTTCTTCAGAAGCAGATTCAACAGTTACTTCTGTAGCAGATACTTTAGAAGATGAAGGAACATCTTCAAGAAGCAAAGGTTCAGATCTTTTTACATTCCAGATCATGCTTCTGGAAGTCTCAGCAAATCTGAGCTTCGCATCATCAGAACATACATTCTTCAGATTTGAGGCTACAGTATTGAATCTGTTGATGAAGCTATTCCAGATAACATCATATTCATTTGCATCCATTGTTGACAAGCATCTCTTCTGAACAGAGCCTAAATGCATCTTTATTTCTTTCATAAAACTTGCAAATAAATTATCAACATTCAGCCTAGTTTTTGGTTTCAGAAGAGTTTCCAAGGTGAATGGCTTGGGTTGAGGTGGAGGTGGAATGGTGAATTCTGGAATAATGATTAGAGGGCTAGGATATGCTGGTTTCTTCTGAGCTGGCATAATACGAAAGAATGGTTTGATTCTGCGAATGGAAGGGATGACAGCTTTTGGATTATCAAAATAAGGAACAAAAGCTGATGGTTTTGACTTATTAAGGTAAGGAACAAAAGTTGATTGAGGTGGTTGATCAAAAAAGTGTTCTATTTCAAGTCCAGATGGAAGGGGATCAGATGGAAATGGTTTAGCAGAAGCAAATGAAACAAATTCAGATGTTCTTGGTATAGGTTCAGGAATGATTGTTTCAGAAGAAATGGGTAGATCTGGTTGGTTAGATTCAAATGCTCTGAGGGAAGGGGGTGAGATAAAATCTGGATGGATATCAGATTCAGATGAATCAAATGATATGGTTGGGGTGCAAGATGTAGAGGAAACAACAAACATAGTCTTGAGAGGTTGAACATCCAGAATCTCAGAGTCAGGTATGTTTGTTTCAGTAGGATTGGATGGTTCTGGTTGAGGATCAAAAGGTTTGGATGAGGGTGGTTCAGACACAACTGGGTCAGATGCAACTTGTTCACGTGCAACAGTTTCAGATGCAACTATTTCAGATGCAACAGTTTCAGATGCAACTGTTTCAGATGCAACTGTTTCAGATGCAACTGGGTCAGATTGTATGGGTTCAGATGCAGCTGGTTGTTGAATTTCTGGTTGTTGTATTTCTGGTTGTTTTTGTGTTGTAGGTTGTTCTGTTGGTTTTATTTGTGGTTCTTATGGAGGAGTGTTAGATGATTTGGGTGGTGTAGTGGAAACAGGATCAGATGATTTTGGTGGTTCAGAAGTTTGAGATGGAGCAGGAATTGTTTGATTTTGAGTGGGAGGAGGTTCAGGAATAGAACTAAATGTTGATTCATTTATTACAATTTTAGAAAAAGATGATAAGGATGATTTAGTACCTTTAGTCTTTGTGCGCTTGGTGGGAACAGAGGGAACTTCTCCAGAAGCTTTTCTCTTGACCTGCTTCTGTGGCTTTTCAGCAACTCTTTGTTTCTTCTGAGCAGCAGCTTCTTCTGCCTCTAATTGTTTTCTTTTCCTCATGTTCTCATCATACACATCTGGCATAGGTTCTCTTGCTCTTATCAGAATGTCTGCAGGAAAAGGTGTTCCATCTGCTTTGCACGCATCAATATACCTAAGAATAATATACATAGGTTCTTCAGCACCAAAGAGTGGAAAATCTTGAACTGGAATCCTCTTCTGACTAACTTCAGAAACATTCAGCTTCTTAGGAACAGTTGTGAGTTCATCCACAATCTTTAGCCTCTGAAGACTATTTGCATTCAATGGTTTTCCAACAATTGTTTCAAGCTCATCTTTAACTCCAGTTTCATAGAGAGCAGTTACCAGACCATTCTCTGTCAGAATGTCTGAGATCAACCTTCCAAAGGGAATCCACGTCCTGATCTTCTGTCCCTTATCCTTTATAGATTCTCTTGATGCATTGATATGATTCCACAGATGCATAAAGACAATGTATGGAAGATCTACCTTTGTACTCTGACTCAAGCAGTACATAAATTAGAGTTGTTCATTATTCACATAATTTGGAGAATTGGTGGATTTTCTGTGATGGATGCATCCTAGAAAAATCTTTGCCTAGATTTTATAGTCAGGTTTCAGATCCTTAAATTTGTTAGAAGCCTGTCCAGATGCAATGACTTCCTCATAAACTTCTTCCATATCCACACGCCCAGTTGGAAGATGACACACTCCATCAGTCTCCTCATACCCTATGAGTTCCCTGATGAGATCTTCAGTGATGATGATCTCCTTTCCCAGAACAGAAGAGAGTATAAATTTTGGATACACAGAAGCATGGATCCAAAATTCCTTCACAAGATGTGGGTATACTGGTCCAAATAATCTGTCAAAATACTTGACCCAGCCTTGTGCATCAATAATAGAACGTAACTCAAACCCATTTTAAGCTAAAGAGTCAAATTCCACCATGGATTCACAGAGAACTTCAAGTTTGTCCACAGGAGTTAACAATGTCCTCTTAGGTTCCTTAAATGGAGTAACACCCATGTTTGCTAATGTAACTGCAGCCATAGATGATTGAAATTGAGTTGATGTAGAGGATGAAGTTGCCATTGATGAAGATGAAGATGATTTGGACGAAGGTTTAGGGTTTTTGTGAAGAGCAAAGAGAAGACAGAAATGCATAAATTGTTGGTGAGGTGAAAAGTGTGAAATGGTGTAATTTGTGGTATTTATAGAAAAAGAAATAGGGCACACAAACAGTCACACATAACACGTTCCACTTAGCAATTAATGGCATTAAATGAAAAGAATAAAAATCATTTCAAAACATTAATTGATTCTGACAATTTGGGGGGAAATCAAGATTTTCACTATTCAAACAATACCTCAAATGTCTCTTCAGTAGTGTACAGGCCATCTTTTCAGATTCAGAGTGACACGTGTTTGCTTGCATGTGCTTCTGAATTCTCTTGAGAAATGAAACGTTAGCCAACGTTCAGATCTTCTAAGATTGATTAGTTCAGATACACACAAATAATAATAAATCAATAAATCAAATGAATGACAGATGAAATACTTCAGAGTTTTAAACATTTTGCATCTGAGAAATTTGCTTCTGATAAATATCATCCTGGACAAAAATCCATACCAATATTTTTCAGAATAAATTTGAACCTATCTTCAGCAAGGGGTTTTGTGAAAATATATGCCCACTGATGATCTGTATCAACAAAGGCTAACTTTATAATACCCTTCTGAACATAGTCTCTGATGAAGTGATGTTTAATTTCTATATGTTTTGCCTTAGAGTGTAAAATAGGGTTTTTAGACAAACATATAGCAGAAGTATTATCACAGAAAATAGAAATGTTACTCTCAAAGATCTGATAGTCTTCTAGTTGACTTTTCATCCAGAGCATTTGCGTGCTACATCTAGCAGCAACAATATATTCTGCCTCTGTAGTTGATAGTGCAATTGTAGGTTGCTTCTTGTTGTACCAGGAGATTAAATTTCTTCCTAGAAATTGACAACTTCCAGAAGTACTTTTCTTTCCACTCTGTCTCCAACATAGTCAGCATCACAGAATCCAACTAATTTGAAATCATCAGATTTTCTGTAACACAAACCCACATTAGAAGTACCTTTCAGATACCTTAGAATCCTCTTAACAGCTGTTAAGTGTGATTCTCTAGGATCTGATTGGAATCTTGCACACAAGCATACACTGAATAAAATATCAGGTCTAGAAGCAGTTAAGTAGAGAAGAGATCTTATCATACCTCTGTAGAGTTTCTGATCTACTTTCTTACTTACCTCTTCCTTACCAAGAGTACTTATTGGATGCATGGGAGTCTTTTCCATCTTACTATCAGTCATGTTAAACTTCTTCAGAAGCTCTTTAACATATTTGGTCTGATGAATGTAAGTGCAATCTGGAGTTTGGTTGACTTGAATTCCCAGAAAGAATCTTAATTCTCTCATCATGCTCATCTCAAATTCTGCCTGCATACATTGAGCAAACTCCTTTCCCAGCATAACATTGGTAGATCCAAATATAATATCATCCACATATATTTGACAAATTAAAAGATCTTTCTTAAATGTTTTACAAAAGAGAGTTGTGTCCACTTTGCCTCTGATGAAATTTTTCTCCAGAAGAAAATTGCTTAATCTCTCATACCAAGCTCTGGGAGCTTGTTTTAAACCATAGAGAGATTTCTTTAGTTTGAAAACATGTTCTGGAAATTTTTCACTTTCAAAACCAGGAGGTTGATGAACATAAACTTCTTCTTCTATAATATCATTTAGAAAGGCACTCTTAACATCCATCTGATATAGAGTGATGTTATTTTGTGCAGCAAAAGAAATGAGTAAATGAATAGACTCTAATGATAACACGAAATCATATAGATATTTTCATGCATAATTCAACTAAAGTCTAACCGTTTTCGATCCGATTTCGGGTTATTTCCGTGTATTTGTCTGATGTTTTTGCAGGTATTCAACGATCACGTCTAAACAAGGCAACATGAAGAAAAGAAGCAATCTCAGATGAAATATGGACGAAAAAGGAGTGAAAACACAATGAAAAGCGCAGCAAGCTGTTTTTGCTGATGTGACGACCGTCACAGCTTCATGACGACCGTCACACGGGTGACGACCGTCATGCAGGCAAAAACGCCCCACTCAGATTACACGTCAAAGAAACAGTTCCAATTCCCACAGAGTGGACCACTACTCCCTAAATTATCTGCCTCAAGGTCCATCATCTTCAGAGATAACCGTTAGGATTCCACTTCTATAAAAAGGGAAGCAGGGGACTTCAGAAAGGGTGTTGCATTCATACCACGAAGTGCTGCCGAATTTACTTTCCAGAGCAATTACTTTCCAGTTTTATTTGTATTCATTTCTCTTTACCTTTCCTTATTCCCATTTCCGCTCTTCTGTAATTTCTATTGTACTGTACGATCAAATTGGCACTAAAGACCAGAATCCTGCCAACATCTGTGGAGGATCTGCCCAAAGGCCAATTGGCATATTTACAGGTTTTCATTTTGATCGACTTCAGTTTTATTATAATGCAAATTATCATTTATTATTCTTATTTATATTTTGTTTTTCCCAAATCCATGTCTAGCTAAACTTAGGTAATCGATATGTAGTAATAATTCGAATGGGATTTGATAACCACTGGTTGGAAAACTTTCTTTTCACAAAAGTAATCTATGGTCTGAGTGTTTAAAATTGATTCACGGAATAAACTTCGTCGCGAAAGCGAGAACTTATTTAAAAGTAGTTTTGCCACGAAAGTGGGAAATTAATTAAGATACGAACCAACAAGCGAAAGCTGCGGTAAGGTCAGATAGTAAACACTAGGCATTTGTTTTAATAACAGCGAAAGCACTTTAAAATGAATTAGAACTTAGAGATTTCAAAAAAATAATTTTAACCCCGAACGGGATACGAAAGTGTACGTTTGGCCCTTAGGATTATGATTAGCGTCAATAACCATCGTGAGACGAGAGTCTTCAAATCTCCATTTTCTGCTTAAATAAACTTTGAAAATTATTTCATACACCAGTAATTTATCAAATCCCTGAAGAACACAATTACTACGTATCGATTCAATTAATTATAATCTAAATAGAAATCTTAGTTCCCTTTTTAGTGACAATCTTATTCCCTTAAACATATTCTACCTAGCTAAACATAGTAACTCCCGAGAACACTAGTTTGATTACGAGTCCCTGTGGGATCGATATCTATTATTACTACGCGATAGACTGTGCACTTGCAGTTAGTTGTATTAGACATAGAAAGTCGCGATCAAGTTTTTGGCGCCGTTGCCGGGGACCCGTTTAGTCAATAGTGTAACCTTCTGTTACGCCGTATAGACTAGGTTAATAATTTTCATTTTTCCTTTACTAGTTCTGTCGATTGTATGCCAAGAAATCGCCCGCAAAGCGATATCGTAAAACCTTCGGTCGCAGAACTAGAACGCTTCTTACATTTAAGAAGTAGAATCATTGAGTACCAACTCAAACAACTCAAACATAACACTCCCGAACCTCTCACTCCCATTCCCAAATCAGAAGAAGAAGAACCAGAGATGGCTGAAGGACCTCCAAACAAACCGCTGAAGGCATACGCTACACCATCTCAGATGGAACCTAGAAGTAGCATTGCTGCCCCAGCTATTACCCGAAACAATTTTGAGCTGAAACCGTCATTGCTGTCGGCTGTACAACAAAACCAATTCTCAGGAAATGCAACTGAGGATCCGAATGAACATCTAACGAAGTTTGTACAATACGCAGACACAGTGAAAGCAAATGGAGTAACTCCAGACGCGATAAGACTTCGTCTTTTCCCATTCTCTCTTAGAGACAGAGCGTGGACATGGTTACAATCGTTACCATCCAACTCCGTTACGACGTGGGAGCAATTGAAGAACGTCTTCTTAGCGAGATATTTTCCGCCAAGCAAAACTGCTATGCTTAGAGCTCAAATCAACGGATTTCGACAGAAAGATACTGAATCTCTTTACGAAGCATGGGAACGATTCAAAGATATGATGAGAACATGTCCTCACCACGGTCTAGAAGACTGGGTGACAATCCATACTTTCTATAATGGGCTTCTATACAATACTAGATTGACAATAGACGCTGCCGCGGGCGGTGCACTTATGGATAAGCCATACGATGAAGCCTATCAATTAATAGAAAACATGTCACAAAACCATTGCCAATGGGGAGGTGAACGCACTCCAACTGAGAAAACCACAGCGAAAGGTGGGATGTACGAAATCAGCAGCCTTGAAAAGTTCAATGCTAAAGTAGATGCTCTAGCACAGAAGATTGATAGTCTGACCGTTAACCCCACTGCAACTGTCGCTGCAGTAACTCCAAATTGCGAGTTATGCGGAAGCACCACTCATAATGCACCCGAATGCCCATTGCTAGCCGGAATCCCGCCAGACCAGGTAAATTATACTCAAGGAAATCCCTACGCAAATACCTACAACCCAGGTTGGCGAAATCATCCAAACTTTTCTTACAAAAGCGAAAATGCATTGCAAATGCCTACTGCTCCGCAAGGATATCAGAAACCAGCTACTCAGAATGCACCTAGGAAATCAAACCTCGAATTGATGATGGAAAAGTTCATAGCTACTCAAGCTCAAACAAACAAAGAGTTCCTAAATCAAAACATACACACTAGCGAGCAAATTAAATAGTTGACAGGAAAAGTAGACGCTTTAGCCACCCACAACAAAATGTTAGAAACTCAGATATCACAAGTGGCTCAACAGCAAGCATTTGCTGCCGCACCTGCTGGCACATTTCCTGGACAACCCGAACAGAATCCCAAAGGCCAAGCAAATGCTGTGATACTAAGAAGTGGAAAAGAATTGGATGAACCGATCGATCCGAGGACCGAAAACTCAGCCATGCAACAGAAACCAACTGAACAAGCAGAAAAGGAATCTGAGTTAGAGAAGAAGGAGGACAACGAGAAGGAGGATACCGCAAGTGAAAAAACTCAAGCACCACCAGCGCCATATAAACCACCTATTCCTTATCCGCAAAGACTAATAAACTCTAAAACTTCAGGACACTTTAAGAAATTTGTAGAGCTCCTTAAACAGCTGAATATTACTATTCCTTTTACAGAAGCGATAACTCAAATGCCGTCATATGCTAAATTTCTCAAAGAGATCCTGTCGAATAAGAGAAAGATCGAGGATAACGAAACGGTTACACTTACTGCAGAGTGTAGCGCTATTATTCAGAACCGCATGCCTCCTAAATTAAAAGACCCAGGTAGTTTCTCCATACCCTGCGTTATAGGAAAGTTCGTAATGGACAAAGCTCTATGCGATTTAGGAGCCAGTATCAGTGTTATGCCCTTATCTATATGCAAAAAGCTGAATATGGGAGACCTCAGGCCAACCAAAATGTCCGTACAATTAGCTGACAGATCAGTAAAATACCCCGTCGGAATACTGGAAAACGTTCCAGTACGCATAGGACAATTCTACATTCCAACCGACTTCATAATCATGGACATCAAGGAGGACATTGTAACCCCAATTATCCTAGGAAGACCGTTCCTAGCTACAGCCGGAGCGATTATAGACGTGAAGAAAGGAAGGCTAACATTCGAAGTAGGAGAAGAAAAGATAGAGTTCATTCTCACCAAGTTCTTACAAGCACCAGCAATAGACGATACCTGCTATTTAGTAGACGAAATTGATGAATGCATAAGAGAACTTGAAAATGAAGAGACCACGTATTCAGAAATAATAAAGATTCAAATACCCGACATTTCTGAAGACGACAATTGGCGTAAACCGTACAAAGACGACAGCCTAAGCGAAAGCTTAACACTGACCCCAAACCATATGCCAGGTCCGAAGAACCCATCTTTAGAACTTAAAATACTACCCAAAAACCTCAGATATGAATTTCTAGACGATGAACTAAAAAGACCAGTGATAGTCAATGCCGACTTAGGACAACCAGAAACCGAAAAGTTATTAGAAGTCCTAAAGAAGTACCCCACCGCGTTAGGCTATAACATAAGCGATTTAAAAGGTATAAGCCTTTCAATCTGTATGCATCGAATTACAATAGAGGAAGACTCTAAAACTTCTCGAGAGCATCAGAGAAGACTAAACCCCATCCTGAGTACTGTAGTCAGAGATGAAGTAAAGAAATTGCTAGATGCAGGAATCATCTATCCGATCTCCGATAGTGAATGGGTTAGCCCAGTTCACGTCGTACCAAAGAAAGGAGGAGTCACAGTAGTTAAAAACGAAAAAGGCGAATCAATAGCAAAAAGAGTCGTGACTGGAAGCAGGATGTGCATTGACTATAGAAAGCTTAACAAGGTTACGCGCAAAGATCACTTCCCGTTACCCTTCATAGACCAAATGTTGGAAAGACTAGCCAAACATTCATATTTCTGCTATCTAGATGGTTACTCAGGATTCTTCCAAATTCTCATCCATCCTGATGACCAAGAAAAGACTACATTCACTTGTCCTTACGGTACTTTTGCTTACCGCCGAATGCCGTTCGGACTCTGTAACGCTCCAGCAACCTTCCAAAGATGCATGATGGCAATCTTTGCAGATTTCATAGACGACATTATGGAAGTGTTTATGGACGATTTCTCGGTATGTGGACAAAGTTTCGAAGGATGCTTACAAAACTTAGAAATGGTACTAGAACGTTGCGTAAAAGTAAACCTCGTCCTAAATTGGGAGAAATGCCATTTTATGGTCAGACAAGGAATAGTTCTAGGACATGTCATATCAGATAGAGGGATTGAGGTAGACAAAGCTAAAATAGAGATTATAAAGGATCTCCAACCGCCAAAATCCGTACGAGACATACGGAGTTTTCTAGGACATGCCGGTTTCTACAGAAGATTTATAAAAGATTTCTCGAAAATCACAAAACCTTTGACCGACCTGTTAATGAAAGATGTTGAGTTCGTCTTCGATGACGACTGTTTAAAAGCATTCGAAACATTAAAATCAGCCCTTATCACCGCACCAATCATGCAACCACCCGATTGGAGACTACCGTTTGAAATTATGTGCGACGCGAGTGATTACGCTGTAGGCGCAGTTCTAGGACAAAGGAAGGACAAGAAACTCCATGCCATCTACTATGCCAGTAGAACCTTAGATCCTGCCCAAATGAACTACGCTACCACAGAAAAGGAACTTATAGCAGTTATATTTGCGCTTGACAAATTCCGTTCTTACTTAGTAGGAGCAAAAATTATAATATACACAGACCATGCTGCCATAAGGTACCTAATAAGCAAAAAGGATGCCAAACCAAGACTATTGAGATGGATCCTGTTACTACACGAGTTCGACTTAGAAATCAAAGATAAAAAAGGAATCGAGAACGTTGTTGTTGATCACTTATCCCGAATAGAGGGCATCAGACATGAACCAGTACCGATAAATGACGATTTCCCGTATGAACGTCTGATAGCCAAATTGGAAAGTGACATGCCCAATTCAATCTCGGAAGATCCAGAATTCGAAAAAGCCGTAGAAGCCGTCTATGCCCAAGTCACATTACCTTGGTATGCTGACATCGTTAATTATCTCGCTGCGGGCGTGCTTCCACCAGATCTTACTTATCAGCAAAAGAAGAAATTCTTCCACGATCTGAAACACTATTATTGGGACGAACCCCTACTCTTCAAGAGAGGGGCCGACAACATATATCGTCGCTGTGTCCCAGAGGAAGAAATAGAAAATATTATTTCCCAATGCCACTCAGCACCATATGGTGGTCATGCTAGTACTTCCAAGACGTGCGCTAAGATTCTCCAAGCCGGCCTATTTTGGCCTAATCTCTGGAAAGACGTTCACATCGCTGTGCAAAAGTGCGATAGATGCCAACGAACTGGCAACATCTCACGACGCGATGAAATGCCTCAGAAAGGAATCTTAGAGGTAGAAATCTTCGACGTCTGGGGAATAGATTTCATGGGACCTTTCCCACCTTCTTTTGGAAATAACTACATACTCGTCGCTGTCGATTACGTGTCTAAATGGATAGAAGCCATAGCTGCTCCAACAAACGACGCACGAGTAGTAATCAAACTCTTCAAAAACACAATCTTTCCTAGATTCGGTGTACCCAGACTCGTCATTAGTGACGGAGGATCTCACTTCATATCACGAATATTCGATAAACTTCTCTCTAGATATGGAGTCCGGCACCGAGTAGCTACACCCTATCATCCGCAAACTAGCAGACAAGTAGAGGTCTCGAACAGAGAAATCAAACAGATCTTGGAAAAGACTGTCGCTACCTCAAGGAAAGATTGGTCGTCGAAGCTACAAGAAGCTTTATGGGCTTATATGACCGCATTTAAGACACCAATAGGTACTACCCCCTATAAATTAGTTTACGGTAAATCCTGCCATCTCCCTGTAGAGTTAGAGCATAAAGCCTTTTGGGTCATTAAGAAACTCAACTTCAACTACACCGAGGCAGGAGAAAAGCGAATCTTGAACTTACACGAGTTGGAAGAACTTTGATTAGACGCTTACGAAAATGCCCGTATCTACAAAGAACGAACTAAAAAGTGGCATGATAAACGTTCAATCAGGAAACAATTCAGTGTGGGAGACATCGTATTGCTCTTTAATTCACGTTTAAAACTCTTCCCAGGAAAACTAAAATCTAGGTGGTCTGGACCCTATGAAGTGACTAAAGTATTTCAGAGTGGAGCTGTTGAAATTACCGATAAGACAAATGCACCATTTATCGTAAACGGGCAACGTCTAAAACATTACAATAAGAACGACAACAGTCCTCAAGTCAGCAATATAACATTGCTTGAGCTTCCAGCTCAGACACCCGAATAGCTCATCACCAAGCTATCGTCAGGCTTTAGACGTTAAAAACAGCGCTTACTGGGAGGCAACCCAAATTTCCCTCGTTATTGCATTTCATTTTTCCTTAAAATTTTACTTTGAAAAATCCAACAAAAATTCTAAAATTACTACTACTTTCTACTTTCGTTCATTTTCGTACTTTTATTCTTATTTTATTTTCTCTCTTTTGTCTTTTGTTTCTACCGCTTTTCGTTTCTAAAAATCCTGACTTCAATTTCTTGTTTCAAACTTTTCAGGATTTTTAAAGTCTTCAAAACATGCCTTCTGTTTTCTCCGAATTACCTGCGAATATGGCCGAGTACGACTTCACAAAGGTTCACTTCCAAGGACTCGCTCAAAAGGCAAGATTTGCAGCACTGACCGAAAGAGAATTCGCCTTAACGCTGTATTATGATAAGGCTACTATGGATAAACTAGGGATCACAGATAGCATTCAATACCTGTTCAATCAACTAGGTTGGGAGAACACTGCTCTGAATACACGTTTCCCTACCTACAAGGATCTTACCTATGAATTCCTTAGTTCTTTCAGATACACACCCAACTATGGTTTTGGATCCCGCTCAGAGTTGATTACCTTCAAATTGTTTGGAATGGACCAAACTCATAGTCGGATGTCACTAGCTAACCTCCTAGGATTCCCTAGCGGACCGCATGTGTTCATCAGTGCAGAAGATGACGATATTGATTTTGAACTCGATCAATTCTGGGGTAGAATCACAGGCGACTATCACCTCGAACCAGCCAGAATGCATAATGATGACATTCATAACCCAGCCTTCAGATACTTCCATAAGATACTAGCTCACACCTTGTTTGGAAAAGAAGAAAATATTACTATAGTGTCTAAGGAGGAGTTATTCATCATGTTCTGTGCTTCTCAGGGACGGACAGTAAATGCAGTGCCTTTCATGATGAGATCTTTCAAACGCCTCACGCTGGAACCTCAGACACCTATTCTTATAGGAGGCCTAGTAACAATGATTGCCCACGAGCTTGGCCTTAGATTCCATTTAAATGCCAGCGCTCGTTTTGGTACCATCAGACCCATGAACATACAATTCTGCTTTAACAGGCGTGTTGCACCCTAAAATTTGCTCAACCTTATTCCTTGGTTCATGTTTTAATATCATTATCATTAGCATTTAGAGTCATGTACATAGACTAACCATCTGCATAGCATAAGCATAGCAAGTCATTCAACAGGGGACCAATCATTACTTTCATCTCTAGAGGCCTAGCAAGAGGTTATCATCATAATTCAACCCTACTCAAGTCATCAGGAAAGAATTTGAAAGCAAAGAGTTCAGTAGATCAAGCCTTGAGTCCATCTCCTAGCTGAGGGTATCTGAGGGTCAACAAGAGGGTTGTGAGCTGTGAATTGAAGGCATGGAGAGTATCTAAGCATTATGAGAGACTTAGAAAGTCATTTGGAGAAGGAGACAAGTCACTGATGAGAGCACAAGAGCTACAGTTGAAGACAGTCAACTAGGGTTTCATCTGGGTCAACCCTAGGTCAACCCTAGGTCAATTGACTGACTTAAGAGGGCATTCAAGTCTATTGGAGAGATGTGGGGTTCATAATTTGACATGGAGAAGAAGAATATGGAGATATGACAAGGAGAATTCAAGAAAAATCAAGGAGAAGAGGAGTTGCTAAATTAGGGTTTCTCTGTAAAATCCCCTAGTTTAGGTCAAATTTCCAAGCAAGATAAGTCAAAATGCTAGCTTCAAATGGCTCCTTGGCCAACATGAAACTTGTAGAGGATCTCAATACCTTTAACTTGAGTGGTGGAAGACCTCAAGGAGATTTATAGAACTCAAGTTATGGTCCTTGCAAGTTACAGGTCATTTGGGGTGTCTGAACTTTTGTCTGTGAAAGTGACTTGCCTTCCAAGCTAGTTTTGCCCCTCAAGGAGATTTCAAATGAATTCTTGGTCAACATAAGAATTGTTCCTCATTGTCTTAGCTTTCTAGAATGGTATGGCATGCCTTCATATGATGTGGAGAACTCAACTTATGGTCTTGACAAGCAAAGGGTATTTTGGGCATTTGTGAATTACAGGTCATTTTAACCTATGTCCAAAACTCATACAAGGAGGCCTCAAATGGAAAAACTTACAACATCAAACTTGCTCCAAATGGGATTTTAAGTCTAGAAAGAAGGTCACAAGTTATTGGAGAAGCTCATAGCATGGAGTTGCATGATAGGTCAAAATATGAACTAAAAAGGCTTATAAAGTGAATAATTTCAAAGTGAAAAATGGTTTGGGAGATTTACAAGTCCAAATGGAGACTTCCAATATATGATTTTGAATGGAAAAACAATTCTAAGAACAATGGTTCACCCACTTTTTTGAGTTTAGAAGGAAAAAATGAAGTTATCCATGGTTGCTTATCATTTAAGAAACATAATCAAAAATGAGCCAAAGTTTGAAAACAAGGGAATGTGCAAGATGGATCTAGAATGTTCATTTGGGGTCTATATATTCATGAAAGGAGAATTTGGCAAGGGTTGGCTTCATTTGCACCAAGAATTCCACAAAATTTCTCACACTTTTTCATTGGAGTTTCATTGTAATTCTCTCAAAACCTTCATCAACTTTCATCAAAATCAACTCAATCTGACTCCATCATCATCATAGATCATAATTGAAGCAAAGTTTTGGTGTGAATCATCCATTTTCGAGCACTTTTTTTCAAGAGCATCAAGATTGAAGTTGCAAGTGGACAGCATAATTCAAGCAAAGAATCATCACAACACTGCATACAGAATCTATACCTGAGTAATTGGATCAAGATTCAAGCCTTGGAAGCCTCAAATCATCAATCTCCATAGCTGTTTGCAAGATTTTGCACAAGGTAAGTTTTCATTCAAACTGTTTGATCCAGTTAGTTAGACCTGATTTTGTTAGTGTAGAATTGATCTAGGTGGTTAGGAGAGTAAGCTAGATGATTTTGGAACGATTTGGTGATGGTTAGTGACAGGTGTAACAAACTGTTAAGATCAATATCTCTTAGATTAGTTTGTTATAATTGTGGCTCGATAGCATGTGTTAATCTCCATTAGTTGTAGTTCAATTTAGGCTAAGTTTGGGGAAGATTGGTGATGATGCATATCAGTGCATTTCAATGGAGGCCGAGTGTGGATCCAATCGAATTTGTTGATGTGGTGAATTTCAAAGCGAATTGATGCCCTAAGCTTGTAGAGGGAGAGATTTGGAGCAGATTTCATGTTTATGGCGTGAGGATTCATGGCGTGTAGGAGGAGAACAGAGAGGTAGAATGTAGGTCGTGCATGGCTGCCATGGTGAAGAGAAACCCTAAGTTTCAGGCCAATTGAAGAAGATGAAATCGTGGCCCTTCGTTTGGAGTTGGACTTTTGACTGTAAGCGCGATCCAATGGTTGTCATTTAATCTGAGCGTTTGGAGGGAAGAACTTTGGCTCTAAACGCACCGTTTCATTAATTGAAACGGGCGGGCCTGAGTCTCTTTTGTTATCCCCACCCCCAGCAACCAAGCCCAAACCAATTGCAACGTGTTTCTGATGCTATTTTCACCCCCTGCTGGTTTTTCTTTTATTTCAATAATTCTGATTGATGCTGGGCCTTATCCATTTTGCTAACAACACCCTACCCTGTCTGGCCCATACAATAATGAACTGAGCGCGCCTACTGAATGCACCCCTCTCCCTCATTTAATTCATTTTATTTTTTCTTATTTCATTTTAATTTTTACCAATCTTTGAAAATTCATAAATAATTCATAAAAAATGCTTTTTAATCCATTCTTTTTACCACATCTCCATTAAAATGTCTAGAATATTATAGGAAAACAAAATTTCATTTTTAGTTTTATTTCATATTTTTTACATATTTTCTAAATAAATGTCATAATAAATAGTTACATTTCATGCATTATTTTTATGATTTTTGTTCTCTCACATGCTTTAATATTTTTTGATCATTCTTTTCATATTGTTTAGATGAGATATTAGGCTTATAGAAATATTTTAGTTCCCATTTTTAGGAGTTAATTTTAGGTGATTAATAAATGCTTGAATATCATGAACAAAACTAGGGTTTTTAGGTGACAACTTAGGAGTTTGATTTCATTTCCCTTAGGATTTAGGGTTTGAATAAATTAGTTATGGGACTATATGGGCTATGGGTAGCTATTAGATCCCTTAGAAAAAGTTAGGATTCCCCTACTGATATTATTATTGTCTGTATATCTGCTGTCTGGTGTGGTGTGCCCTCTGGGGTTTATTGATTGTTTGTATGGGTATTGGGTTTGTCTGGGACCCTGGGGAAGCTGAAGATTTGTGGAGATGAAGCTATTGGAGATTCAAAGATTGAAGATCAACTGTCAGAGTTGAGGAGGAGATTCTTGCTAGCAGCTGTTGAGGAGACTAGGGTTTAGGAGCTAGGCAGAGCTCTAGGTTAGAAAGTTTGTTTCTCAAACATGGATTGCCTTGTCTGCATCCATTCTTCTCTGTGATTCAGAGTCTCTCTAAGACACTCACCCCCTTCCTTTGGAAGGCTTGGTGATGGTGTCTATGAGATAGAACTCTTGAGAGAAAATGTCTCTTGTGTTAGAAGCAGTCTGTTCACCACCTTTGGTAGTCAGCTGATTGCTTAACACCCAATTCACTCTTGTGACTAATCCCTCATCCTGGAGGTTTGAGCATGAAGAAAAGCCATTGCAGATGGAAGACTGATGATCAAAACCCTTGCCTGAAGGTCATAAAGATGGAGATTGATGCTTGTTGAAGCTTGTGAATGATTGGAGATTGCTTGAAGCCAGTTGTTGATTTAGAGCTGCTGATGCTGTTTCTTTTGCTATATTTCATTTGCTGATGTATTGATTGGTTTTCTGAACTGTATTGTTTGCTGTTTACCCCGTTGGGTTGAAAGTGAAGCCTGTTCACTTTTGCCTATTGTTTTCTAGGTTCGAGGTTGAGTGGGACTCCCTTGCCTCGCTTGTGCTGTTGCATCCATGCATTTTACTGCTTTACTGTATATATCTGATATTGTTTCTGTTTCTGCCTATCCCTTAGGATCTCTGTTTCTCTCTGTGCAAGAGAGGAGCATGATAGACACTAGGTCTTAACCCATGCATGATAACATTAGGTTAGTTTGTTTCCCTTTGCAACCGTAGGTTAGAGTTCTATCTCTTTCTTCCTCAAAACAAACAGAAAAATACAATAAAATTTCAAACACAATAAAAGACACTTCTTCCGTAAAAGAATGTGAACTCATCAAAACGTCATTTTTGTCCTCTTGGACTGTTAATCAGAAAAACCTTTTTCAGAAGGAATAAAATCAATCAAGGACAGACTTGTGTCGTACGTGGCCCGAACTACGTTTGCTCTGATCTTCCATGCTGTGTGGAAGTACGTAGGCATAGGATGCGATATCCTAGCGAGCAACCTTCCCCTCCTTTCCCGTAGGTAGGCGAACTACGTTGACTCTGATTTCTCGTTCCAGGCGAGAATACGTAGGCATAAAGTGCGATACTTTGCCGAGTCATTTTTATTTTTTATTTTATTTTCTTTTTAACCCTTGACCTATAGTTTAGATAGAATAACAATCCATACCCGAAAACAAGCGTGGATCCCGTCGAGTACGACGGACGTGAGGGGTGCTAATACCTTCCCCTTGCGTAACCGACTCCCGAATCCAGGTTTTGGTTGCGACGACCATACCTTTCCTGTGTTGTGCGAGGTTTACTCTGAGCGTTTCCTTTCCCTCCCGTGGGATAAATAACGCACGGTGGCGACTCTTCTGTTCAGCCGGCGCCGATTTTCGCAGTAGCGACAGCTGGCGACTCTGCTGGGGATCCAACGTCCCCTGGCTGCTAAGGACTGCGATGGTTCTTACGCATTTGGGATCCAACGTCCCTTGAGAGAGTCAATCCTAACGCTTGTTTTCCCGTCGAGGATTTTGTATGGAGTTATTGTATATCTCTAACCCTGTATTTTCCAGCTTTATATATATTGTTTATTATTGCTGTATCTGGGGTGTGACGGGTGTTCTGATATTGAGAGATAAGCCGGACCTGGGCTTGAGTGCACCTAGAATTAGAGTAGAAATTAGTGGGCGCCCGCTTGCTTTGCTTGCTTTGGTGTCCCATGAAATCTACACTCAGACGAGGTTCCTCTGGTTGGCCTCCTGCCCCTTCCTTTGGTTGGCGTGGGTTGCTGGTTAGTTGGATTGTCGACTCTGGGGACCGATCATTTGGAAGTTGGCTGAGTGAGGCCTCTTCAGGAATTGATGATGCCACTCCTTCTGGGAATCGTATCATCAACCCTGAAAGTCTGTGACGCCGACGACCGCATAGGATGCCGTACCTTGTGCCAGTTATAGGGCCACCCACCTGTGAGGGGATTCAGGGTTATGCAGGTAACTAGACCTCCAGATTACCGGTTATTTCTTGATCAGAGATCCGGGTTATTTATGGGGAGTTATGAGGTCTGCCAGAGACCATGTGGAGATTTATTCTGCGGTCTGTCAGAGACCATGTGGAGATTTATTCTGAGGTCTGTCAGAGACCATTTGGAGATGTATTCTGAGGTCTGTCAGAGACCATTTAGAGATGTGCTATGAGGTCTGTCAGAGACCTATTATGGATGTGATTTGAGATCTATCAGAGACCAGGTGGAGTTATGGTTTGAGGTCTGTCAGAGACCAGTGTTGGAGTTTTATTTTAGGTCTATCTGAGACCAGGGTTTGGTGACTTCTGGATGGTCTATCTGAGACCTTTCTTGATTGGGTTTAGGCTATTCAGCTGCAGCTTTGGTCCCTGTTGAATGTTACTTGCATTGCATCCCTGCATATACATTATCATTTGCATTTCACTAACGTGTGTCTGTGCTGCAGGTGCATTTGCATTTCCCTAGTTCTAGTGCCCAGACTTCTGAGTGTTTGATCATGACTAGCCTACGGAGAACAGTTGCTTACAAATTGCCTACGCCTGATATTGTTCCTCTACTGGGGTTAATCTCTCTTGCTGATGAGGGTGTTCGTAGGAGTTTCCGGATGAGTTATGGTAGATTATTGAGATTGGTGTGCAAACCTACAGAGGTAGAGTTAGATGGGCTGTATGCTTTGATGCAATTCTATGACCCTGCTTTGAGGTGTTTCACGTTCTCTGACTTTATTATGGGACCAACCTTGGAGGAATACGCTGAGTATGTTGAGCTGCCCGTGCAGAACCAGGTTCCATTCATTCATTATGATACCAAACCTAAGCCGGAGGAATTGGCAAAAGCCTTGCATGTTGATGCTTCTGAACTTGTGACTACTGTTTCCCGTGGAGTTCCAGGCTTCTCATTTCAGTTCTTAGTGGGTAAAGCCCAAGAGTACGCCAAGAATGGGTGCTGGGTTGCTTTCAATGCTGTGTTGGCCTTGTGCATCTATGGCATAGTACTATTCCCCAATATACCGGATTTTGTGGACTTCGATGCTTTCTACTTGTTCGCCGCTGGTAATCCTGTACCTACCTTACTCGGAGATCTCTACCATTCACTGCATTACAAGAATGAGAAGGGAAGAGGGAAGAATGTTCATCTTTGTGTACCCTTGTTGAGTATGTGGTTTGAGAGTCACCTTCCTAAGAGAGGATCTACTGCAGAGACTACAGTTCCAGTTGGGTGGCCAGAGCGTCTGATGAGGCTATCGTCGGAAGATATGGAGTGGTTTGATAGAGATTTGTTGGGATCCGAGCTCATCTTCAGTTGTTCTGGGTACCCTAATGTACCGTTGATAGGAAGAAAAGGGTGTATCAATTACAACCCTTCTCTATTCATTCGCCAGTTCGGATATGCGCTGAAGAATCCACCTCAGGAGGAAGAAGTACAGGAATCTCTGTACTTCACCGGTGACGTGAAGGGGGAGTTATTAGCCAAGTTGCGACATGCCTGGACGAGTATTAACCACAAAGGGAAGCCGTTGTTAGGAAAGAATGACTGTCAGGCCTATGCACCTTATAGAGCTTGGATTCAAGAGAGGGCTAGTCAGTTGAAGATGCCGTTTCCAGATGCACCAATTCTTGATCCTATTCCGGTAGAAGAACCGACTACTGTTTCTAGGGAAGTCTATGAACAGGTTGTGAAGGAGAAAGAAGCCTTAATGAAGATGAATGAAGGGTTAGAGCAAGAGCTAGCCCAGGCACGCAGTGAGAAGAACAAGGCCGTATATGCTTTCCAACAACAGATTGAGCTGGTAAACAGGTTAGGGGCTGAGTTGACCGAGGAAAAAAAGAAGCGCGAACGTCTGGGGCAAGAGTTCAGAAGTTCCCATGACATGCTGGAAGCCAAAAAGAAAGCGCTCGACGCAGCACACCGAGAGATATCTTCTTGCAATAAGACTTGGAATGCTACTCTCACCAACAACAAGAAGAGGGAAGATAAGCTGAAGCAGCAAATTTCCGACCTCGAAGAGAAGTTGAAGTCTAGCATCAAGAAGTGTGAGGAGGAAGTGATGAACCGGTATAGCGTCCAGCATGCACTGAACAAGGTAATCAAATCCAGAGATGAAGCAGTGTCCCAGAAGCGAAAGTTAGAAGATTGCTTCGGAGAAGCGGCATGGGAAGAAACTGCTGAAGACGTACGCCGTGTCCTTAAGAAGCGAAACCAGCTTGTCGAAGGGCTGCTTGATCGACCAAGCCATCCGGAGACCAAGAAGTTGATAGAGGAGTACCAGACTTTTGGGAGGATCTGATCATTCCATTATTTGTATGCTTTATTTGCATAGTGCTGACCATCACCAGGATTGTTGGTTGAGGTCATGCCATCTTTGTACTCTCAATGATATTGTACCCTGGGCTTATTGATTCTCTCTGCAATATACGAGGCTTTCTATGATTCAGCTCCGATATTCTTATTGTCAACACTGTCACCGCACCGGCATCTTCGCACTAGAACTGGGGGAATGAACTTCCCTAATGCACAGACACATTGCATTGCATTCATATTCATCTTGCATAACAGGTAATCTATGAATGGTGTCTTATCTCTTGCTCTGTATCAGGTACTTAACAGGATTCCAGATCAACCTCCGCACCGCTATTCTACACGCTCCAACTGTCGGAAAGTCATGGACCAGATTCAGAATGAGATGCAGGATGTACGCGAGAAGCTCGCCCTCTTCATGCAGACCATGGAGGCTATAGCAAAAGGGCAAGAGAATTTGCAGGCCATGGTCCAGCCTCTGTTGGCTCGCAACGCTGGTCATGGTAACGAAGATCATCAGTCTGTCCGGGTTGATACTGCTCATGGAGACGGCACTCCCACGCCGGTGGCTCCGCCTGTCGTCAATGTGAATGCTGCTAACGTCAACAACGCTACCACTGCTGTGAATGGTAACGTCGGAGTTGGAAATGAAACTGCTGTCCACAACGCTGGGCTGGGTGATGTCAATGTGGGGGATAATCTCGGAGGCAATGGTTTTATCAACGCTGGGTTCGGATTCAACGATCAGGGATTCGACAATACCGGCAAGTATGGCTTTAGTGCTCAAGGCTTTGGGCAAGATGGTTATGGTATGGTCAATCAGGGCTACGGAGGTTTTGGAAACGGAAACGGTGCTGGTTTTATGGCTGGTGGTCCTGCTGGAGGTGTTCAAGGGTATGGCAACAGAGGTCGAGTTCCGGGGATGAATCAGGTCAGAGCTGGACGGAATAATGCATATGATGGATACGGGGCTGGAAACGGTATGTGGCAAGAGGATCAACAGGAAGACGCCTTCTCTGGAGGGGGTTTTGACGGGCCGATGGATGATTCTCAAAAGATTAGAATGCTGGAAGAGCAAATGAAAGGAGTCCTAAACCAGAGTGCTGTGGGTCTGGACATGGCAACTATGGGCTTGGTACCTGGGCTGAGGGTGCCAATCAAGTTCAAAGCGCCTGCGTTCGATAAGTACAAAGGAGATACATGTCCGAAGGTTCATGTACGAGCTTATTACAGAAAGATGTCTGCATACTCCACTGATGAAAGAATGCTCATGCATTTCTTTCAGGATAGTCTATCGGGTCCTTCCTTAGAGTGGTACATGGGGTTGGAGCCCACTGATATCAAGACTTGGAAGCAATTAGCGGAGGCGTTCGTAGCCCATTACAAATATAACAGTGACCTGGCACCCAATCGGGTCCAGTTGGCCGGGCTTTCGCAGAAGAAGGGGGAGAGTTTTAAAGAATACGCGCAAAGGTGGCGCGATATGGCTGCCAGGGTTCGTCCTCCTGTGGAAGATAAAGAAATGAACGACATGTTTGTTGGCACATTCACCGGGCTGTTTCATGATATGCTGTTTCATACGTCTCTGGCTAGTTTTTCAGATCTGATTCTGATGGGCGAAAAGATTGAGCGGAACATTAAGCAAGGAAAGTTCCAAGTTGACGAGTCAGCTGCATCTGGCAGTAATAGGAAAGCTTATGGTGGGCGCCGTCAGGGCGAAGCTAGTGCTGTATTTGGAGGCCGAGGCCGAGGCCGAGGCCGGGGAAGAAATCAATATCGTCAGCCGCAGCAAGTGTCGAGTGTCACCATCCCGTATCAACAACAACCAATCCAGCAACAACAACCGGTTCAGCAGCAACCAATGCCACAGCAGCAGCAGCCTCAGCAGGGGGCACAGCAAGCTCAGAGAAAATTCCAGGGTGGTAAGCCGAGAAGGGTGTTCGAGAAACCTCCCTCTAACTATGCTGATTTATTGCAGACCTTGTTGGGATTGAATCTGGTGGAGAAAAGAACCTTGGCACCGATAACGGGAACTCCCCCGTTCGGCTATGATGCGAATAGACGCTGTGAGTTTCATTCTGGGGCCCCGGGCCATGATATAGAAGGTTGTCATGCTTTTAAGCACGTTGTGCAGGATCTCTTGGACAACAAGTCTATCAACTTCGGAACGACCGGTGCGAATATAGTCCAGAAACCCATGCCTAATCATGGGGCGAATGCCGTGCTGACTGAGGAAGGTCTGAATCTGATTATGAATGTTGAGGATTTAAAGACGCCGCTGAGCGAAATAAAAAGCCGACTGTTGCAAGGAGGTGTTTACCCGGGTTGTAATGAGTACTGCTTAGATTGTTGGGCCCTGTCTGGGGGGTGTGAGGATCTGAAGAAAGGCATTCAGGCCTTAATTGATGAAGGTGTATTGCAGTTTGATAGAACAGCAACTGATGAGCCGGCAGGGGCAGTAGTGGATAATCGGAGTGATGTTGCCACAGTGACAATTCCTAGGAAGACGATCACTATTTCAGCACCAGCTCAGCGACCACCGATTACTATAACTAAAGCCGGGCCAATCCCGTATGAGAGCACGAAAGCGGTCCCATGGTCGTATGGGCTAGAGGTGTATTGTGATGGGATTAAAATCGATGTTAACAAGCAGTCCGCGGAGATTGTGGATAATGTTGTGGGCTCAGGAGGCATGACAAGAAGCGGCAGGATCTTTATATCTCCTGAAGTAGAAGCCGAAAGGATAGCGAAAGGAAAAGGGAAAGCGGTGGAAAATGTTCCGGTTCAAGAAGCAGCATCGAAGGATGTCGAAGAATTCATGCGCTTAATTCGGAAGAGCGACTATAAAATCGTGGAGCATCTGCAGCAAACGCCGTCCAAAATATCTATTCTGTCATTGCTGTTGTGTTCGGAAGCTCACCGAAACGCTTTGCTGAAAGTCCTGGACACTTCTTTTGTACCCCAGGATGTCTCCGTGAACCAGCTAGAAGGAGTATTAGCACACGTAAATGCAGGCCACAGTCTGGGCTTTACTGATTTCGACTTGACTCCGAAAGGAAGGGATCATAATATGGCATTACATGTATCTGTTGAGTGCAGAGGGTCGACAATGTCGCACGTATTGGTTGACACCGGGTCGTCTTTGAATGTGCTGCCTAAGAAGGCTATGATGAAGCTGGATGTTCGAGGGATTTTGTGTACACCAAGTGATTTGGTGGTCAGAGCGTTTGACGGCACGCGGAGAACAGTCTTCGGATCGATCACCTTGCCTCTGCAAGTGGGGCCGGAAGTGTTTGCAACGGAGTTTTATATCATGGATATACAGCCTGCGTACAGCTGCTTGCTGGGAAGACCTTGGATTCATGGGGCGGGGGCTGTCACGTCAACCCTGCATCAGAAGTTAAAGTATATGGTCGGAGACAGTGTAGTCACCGTGTGCGGAGAAGAAGACATCCTGGTCAGTCATCTATCTTCGTTTAAATATGTGGAAGTCGACGGGGAGATCCATGAGACGCCATGCCAGGTATTCGAAGGTTTGCGCATTAAGGACAAGGGTCCCGGGCCAAGCAAAGTGCCAGAGATAGCTGTTTCTTCGTATAAAGAGGCTCAAGCGCTAGTGAAGGCAGGAGAAGCCACGGGCTGGGGCAAAGTATTGGACATTCCGGTGAAAATGGATCGGTTCGGACTGGGGTACCGACCGTCGTCATCAACTCCTTCCGTGGGGGCCCCTCATTTCAGAAAGTCAATCACCATCTCTGCCAGTGGAGTATGCCATGAATCTGTCAATGCTGCTTCAGAATCCGATGAAGGGGACAGCGACTGTGATATGGATGCCTGGATTCAGCCAAGCACGCCAGGACAAGGACTGTGCAACTGGTCCATTCAGGAGCTTGTTCCTGTGACTTTTAAACAGTAATGCTTTGCTTTATTAATTGTTGAATAATCTGATGTCTTGCCCGGGGCATCAGGATTTGCTTAGGGCTGTGTTGTTATAAACATTGCTTTGTTAATCATTAAATAAATGGCGTTTTTTCACGTGCAAATACTGTAATCTCTGTCTTTCTTGTTTTGTATTTTTCAATAAAATGGCAACGTGGTTATCCGCTTTATACGCATTTTGAAGCACTTAACCCTTTCTTTTGCAGGATAACATGTTCAGATGACATCTTTGAGCCACCTATGACTTGTCCCGACTTCGAGCACCCGGTATTCCAGACCGAAGAAGAGGTTGTCGAGGATAGCGACGTTCCTGAAGAACTGTCTTGGTTGGTGAAGCAAGAGGAAAGAGCCATTCTGCCTCACGACGAGGTTATCGAAATTATCAATTTGGGGTCGGAAGGGGTTGAGAAGAATATTCGTATTGGAGCCGCACTGCAGAGTGATATCAAGCGAAAACTGGTTGAAATGCTCCGAGAGTATAATGATGTATTCGCTTGGTCGTATCAAGATATGCCAGGGCTTGATACAGATATGGTTGTGCATCGCCTGCCACTGAAAGAAGACTGCCCGCCTGTCAAACAAAAACTTCGCAGAACTCGACCAGATATGGCAATGAAGATCAAAGAGGAGGTTCAGAAACAGTGGGACGCTGGTTTCCTGGCTGTGACGAAGTATCCCTCATGGGTTGCTAACATCGTACCAGTGCCAAAGAAAGATGGCAAGGTTCGAATGTGCGTGGATTATAGAGATTTGAATAAAGCAAGCCCAAAAGACGATTTTCCACTTCCTCACATTGACGTGTTAGTGGATAATACTGCTCAATACTCTGTATTCTCCTTCATGGATGGCTTTTCAGGCTATAATCAAATTAAAATGGCGCCAGAGGATATGGAGAAGACTACTTTCATAACGCCTTGGGGAACATTTTGCTATAAAGTGATGCCCTTTGGTTTGAAAAATGCTGGGGCAACGTATCAGCGTGCGATGACAACTCTCTTTCATGACATGATGCATAAAGAGATCGAAGTTTATGTTGACGATATGATTGCCAAATCCCAGACAGAGGAAGAGCATCTGGTGAATCTGTTGAAGTTGTTTAAAAGGCTTAGGAAGTTCAGGCTGAGGCTGAACCCTAACAAATGCACCTTCGGGGTGAGATCGGGTAAGCTCCTGGGGTTCATAGTAAGCGAAAGAGGAATAGAGGTCGATCCTGCTAAAATAAAAGCGATCCAAGAAATGCCGACGCCTAAAACAGAGAAAGAGGTGCGCGGGTTTTTAGGGAGATTGAACTACATTGCTCGGTTCATATCTCACCTGACTGCTACGTGCGAACCATTATTCAAGTTGCTAAAGAAAGATCAAGCTGTAACGTGGAACGAAGATTGTCAAAAGGCGTTCGATAAAATAAAGCAGTATTTGCAGGAGCCTCCTATTTTGATACCCCCAGTGGCAGGGAGACCCTTGATAATGTATTTGACGGTTCTTGAGAGAAGCATGGGTTGTGTTCTCGGTCAACACGACGAGACGGGGAGAAAAGAGCATGCAATTTACTATTTGAGTAAGAAATTTACAGACTGTGAATCTCGATACTCAATGCTGGAGAAAACTTGTTGCGCGCTAGCCTGGGCCGC